>CM010616.1:5253560-5853560 GCA_003430845.1 Xanthoceras sorbifolium | reverse complement strand
ACTCTTCAAGAAGTTTGAAATACGATGAATAATACTCGGAAGCTGTGAGTCCATTATGTCTCCTGGAAGCAACTTTAGTAATTTCAGTGCAGCCCTATTGATGTCAACATTGAGCTCACCAGAAACAGAATTCAGTACTTTCTGTACTCTTGGGAGCACAGTTTCAAGAAGGCATGTCTTTATCTCACCAACCAAATCAGAACTATGATAACCGTGAAATGCAGCTGCAGTAGTATTATTAGTATTAGCACCAAATATGGTTTCCATTGAGTCTTTGGGTTCTTGATTGGAACAAATTTGTGAAAAATGGAACTGGTCCAAAACGGAGCACAACAGCCGCAGCAAAGCCTTCTGCTTTTGTGGATTCTTGTCCATCTCTTGAAAGCATCTAGTCAACAATGAGTAGTATGACTTCCATTCTACATAAGCAGAAATTGAGGCAAGAGCTTCTATGCATGCATTTTTAATATTTTCTTCTTGTGCATCGAACAACATATTGAAAAATAGTGGTACAAAAACTTTATTTACGAGGCCCTGGTAATTCAATAGCAGCATTAGTAACCTTAAGTGATAGGTAAACAGTTTTTGAAGATGGATGTATAAGAGAATAAAATAATTACCTCTGACATATTACTAGTACTGATAACTTTCTTAAAGCGTAATAGTGCCCGCGCTCTCCTATGTCTCTGCATAAACAAAAAGGAACAAACCAAAAGCAAGTTCAGTAAGAAAATGTTAAGAGCAACAAGAAATGGAAATATTACAACATAAGGAGGTTCAAGTAAATTCTCAACAATGGATCTGGCATCTACAAAAGCATATGGAGTCCTATGACGATATTACAGAAGAAAATCACCTGTAAGTGAATAATATTTTTGAAAAAATCTACTTCAGCATCTCCAGAACACAGATCTTTCAATGAATTGAGATTTGACAACTGTGGAAGCTTCAAAATCATTTCTCTCAGTAAATCAATCCATTCCTGAAATCATACCCATCAATTAGGAAAACCATGTCAACTTGAAAAATTGAATGATAACCAACTTTGCATTTTTCTTTTCTACATCCTCTGCATGCCTATGATGAGACCCAAAAAAACGCAGTTCATAAATATCATTGTTTTACTTGGACACATGTTTATCGGGTTTATAAGTAGTCAGCTATAGTTGGCACATCATAAATCCTTAAGGTGTGAAAAACTTTGATACCTTTTTAACTTTACTTCCTCTGCGCATTGCCTCCCCCACATGCTTTAAAAGAAATTTGTTTATTACTCGCTGAATGGATGTTCTTGTCCAACAACTCTCATCAATAGCTTGTACTTCATGGTCACAAAATTTGTCTCCGTCGAGTATCCGGGATGAAAATTCGACAAATGCAAGCAGTGACTTATACGCACTCTGCCTCAAGATTAATTCTTCTGATGACATGTCATAGACACAATGTGACAAAATGACTAATGTGTGATCCTCTTCTCTCGTATAGAATAGATCAACATCAATCTTCTTATATGCATTTATTACAGTGTCATAATCAAGGCCGCCCATCTCTGAAGCAGAGGTTGCATTTAACTCACGAACAAACTTTGCCTGTTCCAATCAATAATTATGAAATATGCCACATCAATGAATCTGTGAACTAAATTTTCCTCTAGATGTGATAGTTAGGAAGACAAGTACAGAGCAAGTATTACCAGAAATTGTACAGAAGAGTCAGCTTCAGCAAGGGCCTCAAGAAGATCACAAATACACAACCGCATATCCAGTTCAACGGAAACAAGAAGTGGAGAAACTACACTAAGAATCTTTTTGGTACTCTCAGTCCCTGCTACTGGTATAATATCTCGAAGAACTTTCACAACTTCAATAAAGATATACAAAAACCAATTTTAGACTTTCCGAGAGACAAGAAAAAGGTACATAGTATCCATGAAATTAATCAGATATTATTACCAGAATCCTTTTTAATTTTCATTTTATTATAAGAGGAATCTTACCAGAATCTTTAACCCCCTTTTCCAAGAAGGGTAGCAAGGTATCCACAAATTTCCTTGCTGACAATGGGTCTTTTATGTATTTGGATAACAGTTCAAAAATTCTAATCTCCGTCTCCCCAGAAGATTTGACCAATTTTCTGTTACATAAAAAATGGTCATGGTGATGAATAATCCATACAAAAGCACACAGCATTTTTCCTTTACAGTTCATACAAACACTAATCATCATAATTTATGATAATCACCAATTAACATTCAACATAACATAAACAGATAAATAATCAATAAATCTTTTTAAAAGGCCGTACAACTAAATATAGGCAGCGAGAGTTTCTGCCAAAGATTCAGTAGATATGCGAAATATTTATATCAATATAATGAAGTTTAATGCTTGTTAATTGAAGCCAAAATAGGCTTAAAACTGTGAAAAACCAAAAAGACCCTGAATTTCTTTTTAAATAAGCTCCTAAAGATTCTTTCTCAATATTACTTTCTGCACAGCAGTTATTCCAAGCCCTTGACAATTCAGATGTGTACTTGGGGCTAAATTGGCGATTTATTAGGATGCCAAAGCAAACACATGCACCGGAAACACCCTGGGTTCATGTAACATAACTACATAAGCAAAACTAAAATGAAAACTCAACAGACTTGCATCCGTTCATCATTCAACTGCCTAAGGAATAAAAGCTTAACATTAATTATTTCAAAATTTTAAGGAAGCTAGGAAGGATGGATCTGAATAATTCATGGAAGCATCTCTAGTCTCAGAAAACGCGAATACATCATGACAAGAACAATGAACAAGTTTAGCAATATCTGCCAACATGGAAAAACATAACGAGCAAAGAGCACCACTCATACCTCTTGGTTGCACTCTGAAAGCAACAGTGCAAGCTGCTAATTAGTGCCTCAAGATTTGGAAGTAGAAGTCTGTTGACATCTCCATCTTCATGAATCAGCAGGTTTTCAACGAACTTCAGAACACTAGATACAATTGCTTGGGAAGCAGTCGTAACAGTTAAAATTGAAAATATATCAGGAACCAAATTCTTTTCCCTGTACAATAGTGATACAAGTTTGTGGCTTCTACTCATTGCCAAAAAGCAACAGAACAGTGAACTTGGTTTCTCACTACTAGAACCCTCATACTTAAAAGAGTCAATTAAAGATTTCACGGACTGAAAGAAAAGGTCCCAGAATTCAGTGCCAAAATCATGATCTTCATAGTTATCGAGAACAATGGAGACAATTTTCAAACATAAAGACCTCACATCCTTGAACTGCTTTGCTGAGCTGGTCTGCACACAATTCAATAACTTTAATTTTGAGAACCACCACATTCTTTAAATGCAACATACTGCTGGTGATCTATTTTAGTTTTCCCTAAAAATATCTATATTACAGTGAACATGAATTTCGATAACAAAGTTAATTCAGAAAACCAACGTAGGTTCTTTAAATGCAACATAATCTATTTTAGTTTTATCTAAAACTATTGATATTACAGTAAACATGAATTTCGGTAACAAAGTTAACTCAAAAGCCAACGTAGGTAATGGTAATGATCTATATCAGTAACACACACATATATATATAGGAAACTTCTACAGTGCATCGATGCACCATTAAAATTTTGACTTGTTTTAGCATGATCACATAGAACGCACATGCCTTGAGGCATGTAAGCTCCATGTGACTATGCCAAAATAAGTCAAAATTTTAATGGTGCACCAAAGGCGATCCTATATATATACACACATATACACACATACATACATACATACATATATTTTTAATGGTGCATCAATGCACTGATGCACTGAAGGCGACTCCATATATATACACACATTTACACATACATACATATACACATACATACATACAGACACACACATACATATATATATATATATATCCTTCTCTAGTGTGGAATTCTTTGTATCAGATAACGTGCTAGAAGTCGTAATCTTCTTTGTTAAAGACTTGATCGCCCATATAAAGGTCTTGATAGGTCTTAATCATGTTACAAAACCTGTCAAAACTTCAACATGAACAATCAAGACTCTAACAAAGATGATAGACACTTCCCACACATAAGTTATTTGAAGCACTAGAGAATTTTTAACAATATGAAAACAAAGTAGTTCTTACACAAAATATCAAAATTTAAAATATATATATAGTAAAAGAGCAAGATTCCACAAAATGAAAACAGGAAAACAAAAGATAAAATCAATTGAAGAATCTCTTTACTTGCCAACCACAAAAATAAAATCAATAATTATTTTTGGCATTCAATTCAGCTGTAATCCAAATACGTACATAGAACAATGAAAAATAAACTTCAACGAGAAAGATACCAACACCAGACAATATTCCAAAATGATTAGCACTATAAGAACATTACCGGGACATGATTTCCGATTGTACTGTCTTTCCCATTAGAAGTCAGGTCAGAACTCAAATGTCTTTCTACAGGAAAAGATTCATCACCCTTTACAACATCAAGACTTGAAGTGCAGCTGATCAACACCCGAGCAATGCACCCCATTAATAGATGAAGAAAAGGTTTGACATGCAATTCGTCAAAAACTCCAAGAACATCTTCAATCACATGCAGAAAGGCATGGATCTTCTTCCAAGACAGGGCTACTACATTTTCAATGGTAAAATACTTGAAGAAACTTAATTCTTGAAATTCATCGATAGAGCAATTGTGTATGGTCCAAAATATATCAGCAGTGCCATCAGTTCCCTTTGGAATATATTGCAAGGGCTTTATTAGCAATGCAAAGAAAAGAGGGAGCTCATTAACATCTAGTTGAGCTATGAAACCAAGAATTGCTTTCCGAAGATTCATGCTTGCATGCTGCCAAGAAAAACATGTAACAAATGAAAATATAGAATGCGCTGATTAATAGAATTAGAAAGAAAAAAAATCATTTAAAAAAACTTTCAAACCTCATAAGCTCCACATAATATGAATATAAGAGGTTAGAAGTATATTCAAGTTAAGAGTTACCTTCCGAGAGGCAAGTGTCTTCAATTTTCTGACTTTTGGCATCAAGATACGAATAACTAAAGGCACGAGATGAGCTCTGTGACCTTCTTCTATCAGATAGGATTCTCTAGATAAACTCCATGTTGTTAGTTCTTCTCTCAGTTTCTTTGAATCGATTAAGTTTTTTAGATGCTGATCATAAGGGAGCAAAAAATCATCTTTCCACATAAAAAGACAATCAAGAACCTTGATCTGTATTTCAGCATCATTTTCGTCCAGAAGCCTGGTGAACACACATAACCATAATGATTAACTAACACAATAGTGCTTAAATAATGTAAACAATTACAAGTATTAGCCAACTTTTCACCAACCTATTTTGCAGAACATCTTTTAGAAATTGACTACAGTAGAAGGACTTAGGGTTCCGCATCAGTTTCAACAAGTTCAGCCACTCTTTAAGGATACCTTTCCACTCTTTGCCCTTGCAAATGTGAGAATTGAAGGATCCCACACTGCAATGTAAAAACTTTTGATAAGATAATCTGAGTAAAACTTTAGCAACTTATGTAATATAATCTGAGTAAAACTTTAGCAACTTATGTAATAAGCGAAATCATTTATAGTGTACACAATCCGTAAGACAACTACCTTGCAAAATTGCTATTACAGTAACCCAGAAACTCCAAAAACAGAGGTACAATTTGTCGAGACCGAGGTTCAACAACAGAAGGAGCTTTTTGTAAAGACTGGAGCAACAAAGATAATAACGTCCCGTGTGATGAGCTTTCAGATGCAGGAGAAACAAACAAATCAAAACGCTCAACCAGATCTGCACATCGAAATCAAGGTCAAATTTTAAACAGTGGAACAATAGCATTCTTGCTCAATAAAAAAGTAGGTGAGATGTCTACTACATTTCTATATCATTTCTCAACTATTCCCCTATGCAAAATAAAACTTATATTCCTGAAATAACTATATAGTAACAAACCAGTAAATGTAAACATCTATACATTGTATAGTCCAAGATACATGAACCAATACGATACGAAACAATAAGTTGGAACCATACCACCAGACTTGTTAGACAACTTAGTATTCTTCCTGTCAAGTTGATCATGAGATGTCTGAAATATGGACTGGCAGTGTTCAAAATAGCAAACGAATTTATCCCAAACAAGTTCAACATGCTTGCTAATGAAAACTGCAAGGCACTCAGATGCTGGATTCCAAAGAGAGCTGAAACGATTATGGAGGATGCCAATTACCCCATTCAACACAAGGGGTATATATGCTTCAGCTATCCTTCCAGTGGTTAAGCTCATATGTATTCTAGAAATCAGTAGGATAACTTTTCTGCTTGTAGATATGGAAATAGGTGTTGTCTCAATAGAAAGGAGAAGCTGAATAACCTGATAAATTTTAAGGAAAATCAGCCTACCATATCCAGATCAAAAAATACTCTCAAATGGAAAGCAAGGCAAGAATTTAAATATTCATACATTACAGCCATGATAATCCACAAGGCTAGTGTGAGAAACACCAGTTTCAGTTTTCATTTTCTTCTGCGGCGGCTGATCGTTTGAAGAGATTTCACTACTTAGTGGTTCGTAATGGCACAAAATTCTAAGAGTTGCAATGCGAATCGCCTTGTCTGAATGGCACAAATTATCTGCAAATATGTGTACTGCATCCAAAGCCTTTTGTGCTTCAAGCTCTGGGTGGTATTTTTTATGGCAGTTATCTGCTTGTAATGTAGTCCTATCATTTGTAATGATGATTTTCAAGCATGAATAAAACAATGATCAAGAAAAACACAAACGAAAGATTAATTATTGACAAACAGATAAACCTACCCATGCTCATAATCCAAACAATCAGCAGCAGCAGACAGTACTTGCAAAGATGATTTATAAGTTTTAGCAAGACGCAGAACTTTGCTCGTTTCCTTCAGCGCAGATTTTTTAAATAAATGCCATTTGTAATAAGAAGCTAAAGCAGCACCAATTAGACTTTGCCAAGTATGTCTAGCAACACCTGCAACAATTTCTGAAAAAACACCCATGGGAAATAATGAGCATATAGAGAACATTATGTATCCAGATTGAAGAAGTGCCATTTCAGAGAACTTTAGAACAATAGACCAACTAAGTTAGCTCGTTTTAACCGTTGAAATCTATCAATCAAATTCAGGTATAGAACATATAAGGTAAAAACAAAAAGAAAAATATATCACCAAAAATAACGATGCAGACAACACAATCTACAACCTCAACCACAAAACTCCTCCCTGGGATTTAATTTAAAGTACAAATCCCTGTCAAGTGCACATTTAAAATAGAAAGCCACTTCCTATTTCAATAGTCCTTGAAAGCAATCTATTAAAGGACACAGTTTCAATTCACACACAGTCCCACGAACTGAACTTGTTTAGTTATAAGAGAGGATGTCTTACCAGCTTCATTTGTCAAAAGCTGATCAAGTACATCTATCAAATTCATCAGCAAAGCTGAATTTTCTTGTACATCCAAGAAATAAGGATAGCATCCGACAGCTCCCCAGAGCAGAGCCAACTCGGCCTCGTCAATCTGAGTAGATGATGAACTGCCATGAATATTATTTATCACACTGCTCCAACTGCAGATAGCCTCCTGCAGGAAATTGTGAATCCTAGAAACTCCTCCTTCAGATATTCCATCTAAGAAGGTAGAACATTGATGGTTCATTTGCAGTTTCTCAAAGAAGGACAATAACAGACATATAACTTCTTTCTGTGAACTTTCTATCAGATCATTCATTGCACTGAAAATCCAATCACAAAAATGTTAAGAAAAATGAACCCAACAAAGAATGTAAACAACCACAAACAATTGACACGTCGAAATTACCTTAAAATATTAACTCTGAAGGTATACAGTATGCAAGCATCCTTCAGTAGTAACTCTTTAATAAATATCAACAAACTGTAGCGCACTCTCAATTAAATAAAAAGTGTGTTAGATTAAGAAATGCTGTTGCTAGAAAGAGACACAAAAATTAAACTTTCCAGTTCAAAGTCACCTTGATTTCTTTAACTCAAATGCAGGAGCCCATTGCAATGAAAAGCCAGAGATGGTAGACATATCCTCAGCTCTGTAGAAGCCGTCAAGGATGCATAGCATCAGTTGCAGAACCTTATCAACAACTTCAGATGAATGATCAACTTCCTTCCCCTTGCCAGAAGGTATCATAAATGTACGAACAAGTAAATCCGCAGGTTTAAGTAGCGGTCTGTAATCTGTTGGCAACAAACAATTTATGTTGGTAATGCAAGAGGTACAAATATGCAGGTCATCATAATAATCAACTAAACTCTAACTAAAGGAATCAAAATATCAACACCAGTTTTTTGCTTACCAGAAACCTGGTGAACATTATCAATCTGTGCGGTAGCAATAAGCAGTGACAAAAGACGACTTAAATGCAACAAGCTTCGGTTAGCTACAGAGTCAATTATTTCCTGATATAAGTGTTCCCACATCAAATTTAACTCCTTGAGTCCCAGACTGTCGCATATTCTTTGAAAGGCTGAACTCTCAACTTCAACAATAGTGTCTGAACCTGTGACAGGGAGAGAGGCACAAATGTAATCAGGGTCACAGCAATCTTCTTGTTTCTTTTTGTATAAGACTTTAACCTTAAAAGTCTAACACACATATTAATCCATGTTGCTATTAATTGCAGATTAAGAAAGAAGAAAATAGATTGTGGGTCCTCAAGAGTTAACAATCGGTCCCACCTCATAAAATGACTCGTAATTCCCTTCTACATCCCTCACTTTTTCAACCTTAACCAAAATTCTAAACAAAACTGATGGCACATTTGTACCATTTCATTCATCATACACAAATGTTTCTGCATGCAAAAAAAATGGGCTGGTGCATAGAAAATATTTATAATCACTTAATCAGTAATAAAACTTCTGCTGTATCAATGACTTAGCAATCTAATTTAGAAAGAAAAAAAAAAAAAAAAGCAATCAGAACCTTTCATACGCTGATGAATTTAACTGAGCAATAGTTTCATGTTTACATGAGAATGAACCTTAAGGAAAATGATTAACCATCGATTAGTAATGAAATAAATATGCAAATAATTTATCAAGCCTTGTCTCAGAGAAAGAGCTTGCCTTGGTTTAGCTTATCACCAATGGAAAATACTGAATTGCTCATCAGTAACCTTAAAACTTGTTCTGCTCTTGAATGAAACCCTGATGAGGTCCCTCTCATAACATAAAAAAGCAAAGCAGTGACTCCAGATTTTCGCTCCGTTGATGGTTTCTTCACAACCTCTAATATAATCCTTCTGATACCTGTAACAAGTTATGAAAAATGTACATCATTTACTTAAACAAAATCATCAATTTCAAAACAGCAAAACTTAACAAAGCCCTATTAGAAAAACTTTCATGGTAGCTGCATGCATTTAATTTGTTTAGAGAGCTTAATATCATTGTTTTGGCCCTTAATAATTTAAGTTTTTGGGTTTGGAGATACCTAATATGGTATTAATGATAGGTTTACCAGGAGTGCATGTGTTCAAGTCCACCCATGTGATAGAATTTGTCTGTTATTTGTGTTTGTTCCAAATCTCTGTGTCTGGATTTAGGTCACATGGAAAAACTATTGGACTTAAATGGCTTGAGTTTTTAGGTCTAGTGGTTTCCTCACATTATTAAATCCAGGGGCCTTTAAAAACCTAAGTACAAAGTGGAAAGGACTTTGTCTTGCTCGTAGATACATGCACATCTAGCAAATAATTATCTCAAATACACATTAATACGTACAAATCGCATTTAAAATTTAAGAATCAAATTGTCAAAAGTACATCTAAGAAGTCCTAACTAATCTCATCCCTAGCAAATTCCCGAAAATAACTTCATCATAAGACTGGCATTGAATTTTGCAATCAGAACCAGCAGATAGAAATCACTTCCAAAGCTCAACTCAATTCCGCTAGATTGCAACAACCCCACCCTTGAAAAAGTGTGAGGTGCGCTTCACTTCGATGAGCCTAGGCTCCAGGAGGACCTTGGCACCTCGGTGTACCTTGCACCTTAAACAACTATGCTAAATACAATATGTAAACTCAAACCAGAGATATATATTAGTTACATGTAATAAGGGGCCCAACAGGTTTCATCAAAACCTACGTTGATGAGATTTTGATAGAATTGCCTAAGTCATTTTAATAGAATAAGGTATAATCAAATTTGAGCAAAGACCGGGTTGCAGATTTGTGACCTGATTGGTCAGGCTATGCCGATATAAATAACCATTCATATAAATAATAACAAGAATCTTTTTTTCTTTTTCAATACTATTGAGAGGAACAAACTGGAACTTATAGGATAAGTGACAAGATGAAACTAAAAATGCAGAGTAACACAAAAACTTAAAGAAAATAAGTTTGAAAAAGGACCTTTTCACACCAAGTCTTCATGGAAGTCTAACCAAGAAATTTTGATTGTAACTCGGCATTAAAAGAACACAGAAAATTATAATCAATCTCCAATGTTAAGTAAAACTAACTCCTAATGTAATAAGAAGAATAACAAGAAAAGAGATTCTTACTTCAACAAGAAGAGTTCTTAATAACTATTGAATTCTAATTGATAGGTCCACATCTAAGAAATGAATTTACTTAATCAAAACTAAGAACCTAAGATCAAAATAAAAGGAAATCAGTATCCCTGACTATAAAATTTAAAATACCCTTATTAACACTAAATTGATTATGTGAAACGATTGTATTGCCATCGACATCACTGATTAGCTACTAGCTACCAGTAAACAAATTCAAACTTTAAAATAATGCTCCAGACATATAAAAACCGGAAGAACTCAATAAAAACATGCTTCATATTTCAATTCAATAAACAGATAATTCTTCCCTTGTTAAATTGGTCACATGAATACATATATGTACACACACACATATTGTTTGGCTCCATTCCCCCAACCCCAAATTATCAACAGAGTTTCTTATGTTTCTTATCTATAAAATAAAAAACAAACCAACCCTTACAAGTAACACCAATGTATCAAAAATCGCGTGAGGCGGCCGCCTCAAGCAACGCCTCACAGCCAAGGCCGCCTTGAGTAGGCAGCCTCTTCCTGATTATTGGTCAGTTCCACCTCATCTCCATAATGCGGGTGAAGGCAACAAGCGGCGACTTAGGGCAGCCCGAAGAGGGTCAAAAAAAAAAATTGGGTTTTTTTTTCCTCTTGATCTGGTGAGAGCTCAAATGAGAACTTAGTCGGAGTGAGTCCGAATCCGGCAAGTCGAATAGAAACCCCGACAAGACATGTGAGTGAGTGAGAGAGAGAGAGAGAGAGAGAGCTGAGTTAGGGTGAGGGAGTTTGGTTTTATTAGCATTGTTGTCTGTGTTTTTTTATTTGCTTCACTGGGAGGTTAGTAGTGACGTGGCAATATGTGATTGGGAAGTCATTGATATAGACAGGTTTGGTGGCTAGACGGATTGCCTTTTTTTATTATTATTATTTGTTAAATTTTATTAAATAAAACCTCTTTCTCTGGTGTGGACTTGGTGTGACAATAATTACATTGTTGCCCTTCCTCTAAAAAAACTAAATAAAACACTCTTTATTATTCATTAATGTTTCTAATTTAATATGAAAAACTTCAATTTAGTCGCTAACTTATTGTGAAACTATCATTTTATATTTATCTTTTCTATTTTAGTTTGCAGGGTCCCCTAAATTATTTTAAATAGCTCAAATTAGTCCTTTAAGAAAAACCTGACCATTTATACAGAAAAAAAAAAAAAAAAAAAAAACCTAAAATCCTATTTATTCTAATTCGGCTCTTACTGTTAGTAATGTTGACTGTGGACTATTTATTAAATTTTATGGATGATTTTCTATTTTATTTTTTACTTTATTTTTTTTTTTTGCATTATTTACCACTTTTGAATTGAGGCGACCGCCTCGCCTCACGAGGACATAACTTCCTCACGCATTTTAAAAGATTGAGAAACATTACAGCTTATCAGTACCTGTTTTAAGTTGCTCAATAGGTGCATTCCTGAGCAAGAATGATGTAGCCTCTGCCATAAATTCTTGGATATAATCCTTTGGGTAATATCTTAACTTTACCGAAACCCTACAAAAAAGAAATAATGCAGAAATGTATAAGCAAATAAAAGCCACACAATAAGGAAAGAATAATAAGAGATTATGTTATGAACTGTATATGTCTGAAACTCTCTCTTTTATTTCTTTTTATTACTACAACAGAAATTCATGAGGTGATCAGTAAAAATATCATCTAACTCGGCCTAACTCCTTATCATTCTGGAGTACTCTCAAAAAATATTATTTCTACATGAACTAAAAATAGCAGATTTCACTGAAAAAAGTACAATAAAACGAATGAAGATAGACCTCATAGCAGTTATGCTAAGATTATGCAAGCTACCTAGCAGCCTCTCCATCACCTCCAATGTGCCAATAAAGACTAGAGCAATAGAACAAACCTTCGACAAACCTCGTATATAGGTTGGGTGCACCTAGTATTCTCTATCAGCTATATTTTGTAGTTTAAAGTTTCCAAACAATGTCGGTAGACGAATTTGAAATTCGCTTCATTTTTTTTATTTTTTCATTTTAAACAAAAATGAGAAACTAGCATTAAGACAAAATTTGAAATTTGCCTCAGTATTTCCAAATGAGTGTTCAGTGAATTGTTTCTAAAAAATTACACTCAATAGTGCCTAAGCCTTTTCCTCTTTGTCTTTTCTCATTTTTTTTTTTTTTTTTTGGGATAAACCAAAAATCCCCCAACATGTTTAGAGAACTCAAGATCGAAATGGGGCTCCCATCGAAACATGAAACTAATAGCATCTTGCCAAGTAGGTAACTCTAAGGTTTCTTCTCACAGATTGATCTAAAATTAACTCAATGCTAACCAAAAATTAACTCAATGAAACTAATAGCATTTTAATGGTAATCTCCCAAAAACCACGGGTCAGAAGAAGGTTGTATCATCATAATCTATTTGGTATTTGAATTTGACAAGAGAAAAATAGGGTAGGGGATGACTTGTTCACTTGATTTCTATCAGTAACTACTAGACCCAAAGGCTTATTAGGCTGTTAGGCTAGGGCCAACAATAGTATTTAAACTCTAATACACCCCCTCACATGCAAGGCCAGATTTCGAGGTTTGTCACGTGGATTGATACACATCCCCACTATGCTCTGTGTTGTGATTATATATTTAATTAAATAACTGAGGATTCAAACTTGAGACCGCTAAGTCAATTACGCTCTATACCATGTTAGTAACCGCTAGATCAAAAAGCTTAAACTGTTAGATAATAAAGACCTAACAATAGTATTTACACTAACAATTCCAAAAAAAGGTATAACAAATATGACAACCAATGGAAGTAGAAAAACAATGCAAAGAACCTAGGAACCCAAGGCCAAAAAAGAAAACACGACATTGAAATCATCTCCAATTATCATAACCAACACAAAACAGATAACACATTTATTATACAAAACCCAAATTATTAACAAAAAGAATACATATGAACAAGCAATCCACAAAAGCCATCCAAAAACTGCCTTATGAGGATATAGAATAAAACCCAAATAAAACTAAATGTCAGCTTTCAAATATATCTTAAATGTAAAACCACCTACAGTAAAACCTCGATAAATTAATGTTCGATAAATTAATAACCTCACTTAAATAATAAAATCCTTCGGTCCCAACTCATGACTCACTAAATGCATAAGATAGTTTTTAAAATCCTTTAGGTTCGGAAAAGAAATACCACATAAAAATTCATAATCCGTATTAAGGAACTTTTTACTTGACAACTTCTATTTTCTCAATTCAGCTCTTTCTCAATCTATGCATCTAAAGTCGTTGCCTTTTCTTTGTACCTAAAGGTCCTAAACCGAACTCAATCTCATCCCCTCTAAAATAATAATTTTCTTAGTCCCAAAACTATTATGGATTATCTTATAGGGGTTTAACTATACTTAGAAGAATCTAAAAACGACACAGTACTCAATAATAGTAGAGCAATATCAATAATTACCCTGCTACATATCATTAAGAGTGACACTACAGTAACTCACAAAATCATTAAATACATTACATTCCTACTCTTAGAGTAGAACAGATAGCAAAAGAAATATAAGAATTATAAGCCTGAAACTAAAAGTATGAAGTGCTTAATCAACTAATGAAACGCCTTCCTTGACCAATAAATCAACTAATGAACACATAGCATGCATTTGGATGACCGTACAGAGGGGTATTGGATTCAAACATCGGGTTCACATGTCAGTCCGGGTGTGAATCCGGTGTTAGGTGCACTGTTGGGACTGGTTGTACTAGTTACAACCAGTCCCAACAGTGTCTACATAACTTTTATGTGAAACCCACTTGTACTGTGGGTTTCATCATAACTCCTGATTATGGGTTGGGATTTTTTTTTAATTTTAAAATAAACATAAATCATAAAACTTAATTAAAAAAAATATTATAATTTTATTTTTAAAATAATTATAAATATTTTAATTATAAATATTTATATTTTTATTTAATTTAAAAACTAATTTAATCCAATTTTATTAAATTCATTTCCAGTCCAATAGTATTATATCTAATCCAACCCATCTAATCCAATCCAATACAATCCAACCCATCCAATCCAATCTAATATGGCATACCAAATGCACCCATAGTGCTCAAAACTTTTAACCCGTGGTTACAAAAACAGTACACCTCTTCCAATAATACAATAAATGTGGAATCAAATTGTTTCTCCCATGTTGGCTCAGCAATAGAACCTGTACAAAGCAACCCTCTTTATTCTCCCTTAACATTATTATTATTGTCTGCCATCCTTTATCTAATCATAATATACCATAAAATTAGGGTCTATTAGAAATAAGTGTGATTTTGTAGAAGCTTTAGCATCAGAAGATGGTTATGACATATTTCTCTTCATCTACTTTATAAACACAAAGCAAAGTTTTTACTACAAAGTTCTACAAGGACCTACACATACTACTCTGCAAATGAAAATCACAAAGCAGAATGTCAATACTTACTTGAGTAAATTTACAATGTCCCGGATGAGATATTTCTGCAAATACATCATGATATAAGACCATGACATAAAGACCTGCATAACAGAAGACCGTGCACTTAATGTTTGTACCAGTACACGCAAGATATTCTCAAAAAAAAAAAAAATGAAATTAACAACTAAGATTTAAATCATTGCTTTAACCTGTTCAATGATCTCTGGCTCTCGATCAGCACCATTTTCAAGTAGAGAAACTAAAGATTCAGCAAGCCTTGGCAAAAAACTGAAGAAAAAAATATACTACATGTCAAGAAACGTGGAATTATATCAAATTAAAATTACCAAGCAAAAGAATGTCAGACTGTTTTGTGCCAATGTATTTCAAAATTTATGGGTCACTATATTGCTGCCTCCATAAGTATTGGTTGTCTTTCAAATTCAATAAAGGCCTGTTAGCTCTTCGTTTTTTTTATTATTATTTTACTTCATCTAAGTACTCTCTACATCATGTATATAGGACCTGTATAACATTAATTATATTCAAAAAAGAACAAAATTTATAGAAACTACTATAATTAAACATGTAACATATTACATAAGCAAAACAACTAATGAAAAGAAGACACAGTCAATATAATCCATATCCTTTCTTCAATACCTCATCTTAAAAGGTATCCACTCAGCATATATGCATCATAGGAGAACTGAGAGGAGAGGAACTCCTAAGGATAAATTAACTTCAATGTTTCAAATGAAATTGTCCCATGTTTTGATTTAATTATAGAAAATAGTATGTTGCGGAGAATCATTTCATGCCATCCAATATCAAAAGCATCGTAAAATTGTATTTATTTCAAAGAGAAGGTCCTAGACAAGTTTAGACATACCTTACAAACCAAATTATCCCATTTTGTCATTCATTATCGATATGCTAGCACAATATTTAATGTCCTACCCAGATGTTTATTAAAGTTCAATTCATTATCAACAAAACCAATTGTTTTAATCTGGAATCATAGGGGCCAAGACTTGCACCAATTCGTTTCACCATTCATCTGCATGGATTGAAGAAAATCCAGACAAAAACATGGTCTAAACTTTGAAATATAATGCAGAGTTCTTGGTTTGATGCTCTTTGCCATTTTGGGATGTTATCTTTTAAGTACAGCAAAGATTTTAAGAAAATTAGTTGTATCAAAGTCACAATATCAACTCAAAGATATAAACACCTCAAATAGATCATTGTCTATTTCATGGATGAACTCCCACAGAGTCGTAATGAAGTTTATATACATACTGCATTGTAAACATTAATAAAAATAATGAAACACCAAATACAATGAATGAACTTCACAAATTACCTATAATCTTTTTCTTCTAACAGAAACCCAAAAGTTGTATTAATGTAAGAAAAGATTTAAAACTAGTGAGTAGTGAATGAGTTATCCGCAAAAACAAGGAAAAAACTGGGAAGAATTTCTAATACAATCACCAACAGAAAGCATAAGACAACAAATAACGTAAAATATCAGTATAGCTCAATGAATACTGTGCCCATCAGCCATCAAGATAAACTGAATCAAGGAAGAAGGGAACTCACAGGAAAAATTCCTCAAGCAGATCTCTAGATAAAGCTGCAATCAACCTGTAGAACCAAATTTACTTTACATGTAAAACTGAATGAACTAATTTAAAATAAATTTAAATAAACAGAAAAGGTAAATGAAACTAAAAAATAGGGCTTAGAAACCACAACTTGACCTTGGTTTATTTTCCAAAAACAACAAGTTCTCATCGATTTGAAGTAAGATGAACCCTATTGTTCGATTATTTGGCAATAGTATCACACAATCAAATAACTTTCTGAAGCATGATAAAGTTATTATTTTATACAACATACGATACTCTATAGCTGATTATCCTCTCACATAATACATAACATGCTAAGTCACTTGTCACTCAAATATGTTTATTTACAGCAAATGCACATCAATTTGTGCATCTCCAGAACCTAACAGCAAAAGGCAGCATTATAGGTAGACCCCACTAAATACATGCAAATCTTGTGTAAATCATATAAAATGTCAGTATCAAGAGTGTAACATGCTAACACCTTCAAATGCTTGATACAATACTTCCAAGCATCCAAATGGTTGAGATACTGAAATAGTTCAGTTTTTCAAAGTCACACGTCTTCTAGTTAGAAGTTATGTAGAGCACTTCAGGCTTACAATATGTACCCCTTTGCCTTAATTATCAGACAAAGAAGAATCATAAAATACCCACCAAACAAATTATACATCTATTACAAAAGATGTACAATTTATTTTTATTTATTTATAAGATAATTATCAGTTATCCCAACACTATAGATATTTCCAGCCACAAAATTACTGCATACAAAATTACAATCAGCTCATCCTTCCTAAGATTCGAAGCATGCTAACTAGAAAATCTCAAATTAAGAAGTTCAAATAATAGACCCCTACATATCTTAGTTGTTATTGATTACCACAACTGCATCAAAGATGTGAATACCAACTACCAGTACAGTAAATATATGCACATCAAGTATCAACTATATCAACTATCATTAGTGACAGAGTGTCAACAGAGAAGAATGCTTCATAATCGGCCAGAATCAATCTGCCTATATAGGCATGGTCATCTGATTTCATGTGTTCATGTTAATTAAGGCTCTTAAAATTATGCCATAATTATACACACACACACATATATATACAAAAACTCTGCATTTACCAGATGTACAATCTTTCTGCTTCTCAGGCAGTACTTTTCTTGTTTCTTATGTCTGCCAAGAAGTTGCTTTATCTTAGGCAAAGCCAAGATCCTAGGGAGTATCCAGAAATTCCACACTGTTTCTTGCTTTAAGCTATGATCTGGCTTATAGCTATTAACTTCTATTTTCCCTGGCATCAGTTGATTTTAATCTATTTGATTTTTAGGTCACTTTTTCACTTATCATTCTTTTTAAATTTATTTGTGGTAGAAATTAAACCAAAGAAAAAAAATGAAGCTATAGAAGTTTATAATTCCATAGCATATAGCGTTTCTGAAGTCATAAAACACATGTGAGTGTAATGAAATGACAGCAGGACTTGGAAAGATTCAGACATTTACGTCAGCCTACAAGCTTCATGAGACAAAGCATAGGTCATGCATTACATTATGTCTATGTTGCTCATTAAATTGAATGGACTTTCTAGAATAGATCATTTTAAAACAACAAATGATGAGAATAAGATCCAGTCATATTCTGGCGTACCTAAGGATAGGCTCAAGTGATAGTCTTGCTTTCATTTGTAATCTAGAGATGAGTTTTGAGAAAATCAACTCCCTGTGCAGTAATATCAAGGGCAAGGTCTGTACAACAGGCATCGTTTCCTCATAAAATGAGATGAAGTCCTCGGCCGTATTTGATTCCTGCATTATTAATATAAGAAGAGTTCGTTTAAAGAGGAAAAAAAAGAAGAACGAAGATGCAAAAAATCAACAGGAAAGGATAGAATATCCTGCTAGTAAGCAAGACAGTTGAATGATCTACATGATTAAATGGGACACAACAATAACTGCAACATATGACTATTCTTAAAAGTCACAGTACATAGCATCTCATTAATGGAGACTGCAAAGCATGTCCCAGATGGACATAAAACAGAGAAAGAAATCAAATAAAATTATATTGACAGTCAAAACCATAACATACCACTATAATATATTAAGTGACGGTAATTGGCAGAAAACAAACATGCAACATCAAGCTATCAGTGTCCTTCAAGAGTGATGAAAAATAGACAAAAGAATTTTCTTCACTTATAAAAAGCCAACCAATAAATCAACCAGAGCCTGAACCTCCTACTTCTATAGAAATCTATAATACTTCACAAGAGTTTTCGGTCGGTTATTATAAGGGTAAATTAACTTGAAAATTGAATCATTGAATTTGAAACTGACAGATTAAATGACAAGTAACAAAATGATTAAAAGAAAGAAGAGAGAGCGTGCAGCGTGCGTGTGCGTACCCGCCATTCAATGAGACAATCGCGGAAGAAGGAGGAGCCCTCGGAGGGCTCGGCTTTAAGCTTATCAAGGCTTCTGAAGACATTGATGTCGATGTCTTCTATTCTTTGAGACAATGTTTTGAACTGCACATACCATACAATTTTAAATATAACAATCACAAATCATTTTTATTTTTTGTGTGTGTGTAAAGAGAGTACATAGAGAGAGCTTTATCTTACCACAAAACGGCGGCGACCGGGTGATTTGTTGAGAGACTTTACAGCCGCAGCGTGTGACGTCGTCGCCATTGTTTGAGAGCTTTCTGCTCAATACAATTGGGCCTTCGAGACGCCAGTGACAGTAAACCCTCGCCTAAACCCTTTTTTCTCTCTCTTTTTCTTTTCTCTCTGAATTTAGGACAACCAATTAGCCGTCTATGTGTCGGGTCGGGTCGGGTCAATTCGGGTCAACAACATTAAAAGAGTGAGCGTAATTTGGATTGGGCTTTATCATGGGTTGGGCCAGGTTGAGTTTATTCATTAAAGAGTGGCCATAATATTAATATGTAATCCAAATTAGTTGTTTTTAGAGTGTCGATCTCTACACCCCTCTTAAATTGTATATCCACACCCAACCAATATTAGTATTTTTTTTTTCAAAATTCCAGCTTTTAAATTTTTTTTTTTTGAATTATTTCAATTAATTCGGGACTTGGGGGAGTGAAACACGACTCAAACTCACAATCTCGAGTGTAAGTGTCAAGGACATAATTGTAATTACGCTAAATATATCTTTTATAGCACTAATTAATATTTTGAACATTTAACAAAAATGTATAATATCTTTTGACAAAGAGATATTAACTATTTATTAGTTGAAATTTAAATTTAAATAGTAAATTATTTTAAATTAAAAATATGAAATAACTAATAGAAATTTAAAAAAAAAACATTAAATTTGATTTAAAAAACTAAAAAAAAAATTATTAAATATAACAAAAGTAGGGAGGTATGGTTCTTCCCAGATCTGGAAATATAATTTGTTTATTAATGGTAGAATGAACATAATGGTAATATGTGGAACCACTCAACGTGAGTTGGTAGTAAATGGCGTTCTTTCAGCCTAATAATATATCAAATTCGAGTTGTCGTGGCCCATGAGGCATAGAAAATAAATAATAATAATAATGGTGTGGAGGTGTACTGAGAGCTTCTCCAACCTAGCACCATTTTGGTGCATTTGCACCATAATGGGCATAAAAGGCCTCCAACCATGCACCATACTCCATTCTCTTATGTCAAAATTTGGTGCACATGAATAGTATTGCACCAAATATGGTGCAACACTATTCATTGCACCAAATTACTATTTAACATTTTTAATTCTATTTTTACCCTTTATATTATAACTCTTACAGATTTTATTCTTTCTATATCCTTTAACCAATTTAATTTATTTATACATTTTAATAAATAAATAAATATACAAATTAATTTATTTTAAAAAATACACCGTTGGAATTATTTCGTCAAGAGCTTTAAAATGAGTGCAATATTAATATATATTATTAAGTTATTTAATTAACTTATTAATTATATAATTAACTAATTTATACCTTTTAATTTTACTTAAATTGTTAATGTATAAAAAACTTATTTTATCAATTACTATTTAAAAAAGATAATAATCAGTAAAAAACATAGCAAAATTAGAGACAAAGACACTATTTATCGTACCTCGTAATGCATTGATTGAACATTTATAGGAGCAATATAGTAACTCACCAAATTAGTAGATAGTGAAAATGTTTAAGAGTTTAGTAAATTATTATTATTCAGGTTTTATTTATGTTTTATACAAGTCATGTAATTTAATGAAATATCTTTGTTTGAAAAAAACTTTTTATGTTTTTGGAAGATGTGATTATTGACTAGAAAAAATATGTGGTTTAAAATTGATGAAAATTTAATGGTAGAAAAATAAGTTGGTAAAAAAAACAGTCGCTCGAAAAATACATGGGTAAAAAATTAGATACAAAATTAATTAGTTGGATAAAAAAATTAAAATAATATTATATTAAAAATGACAAAAAATTAATTTGATTATTCAATTTTTTTTCATATAATATGTGCAATTATTTAATAATAATATTGTTTGGTGGCAAAATGGTAATCCTAAAATTAATGAAAAATATTTATTAAACAAAGCAAAAATTAATCAGATCCTGACCGAATCAATAAACCTCTGACCAAAGAGGATTCGAAGGGAATCCAAAGGGGATCCGAAGGGAATACAAAGGGAACCTCTAACCAAAGAGGAGCCGAAGGGAATCCAAAGGGAGCTAGACCAAAGGGGATCCGAAGATAATCTAAAGGGAACCGGACTAAAGAAAGCACACAAAGACCTTCGAGAATTTGCCATACCATAGGGAGGGCCCCTTCGCTTATCAAGCAATAGGGACCAACCCGGGCGATAAAACGTTCCAAGAATTATTAAGACATCCCTTAGGGAGGAGAAAAAGAAGAGTTGGAAAACAGCCAAGCGTGAGCTGTAGGCCACAACGGCCCAAAGGCAACAGATGGTAACAGAGGTTTGATGGTGACATGACATGACCTGCACAAGGGCGGGTCTGACCGCGTCAAGCACCTTTAAAATGGAAAGGCTGAACTAACAGCTAGCATGCACCTTTGAACACCAGCCTGCATGGAAAATGACCTTGCCTCTCAGCCCTTAGGTGCCACAGAACTATTCGTACGGATCAAATCAGGAGGAGCCCTTTGGAAGGAGTATTAGTCGAAATCTCTAAACTACCAAAGAAGAACATGCCACGTGTGGGGAAGGGGATAAGACTTCGAAAAAAGGGACAAAAACCTCTGCCAGACAACCTGCGAATGGAGGTTGACTGAAGGGAGCCAGTTGGAGCTAGGAAGAGAAGGAAGAGGGAGGTCTATATAAACCCCAGTAGAGTAACTCAGAAGGTAAGCAATTCTTTGGCATAGAGAGCCCCTAATGTGCAGAGGAAAATCCCCAGAGGTATTCTTCTAAAAATACTAGCATGTATGCTGTCTATTTCCACTCTTGATATCAACCTCATTTCTTCATACCCTTTCTCCACCTTAGAACTCCCTTTTGACTTGGGCGTTGGAGGGTTTTCACCGGTGGAACACCGGTGACCCCTGACCTCCATTTTCTTGTTTTCTCTCAGTGGAAAAGGGCATCAAACAGACATACTAAGGTCTGCACGTGTTAGAAGGAACGATATCTCAAAGGCCGTCATCTTCGCAGTACCTTCGGAGGACCTTCGCCATTCATCCTAAGGGTCCCTACACCATCTTGAATACACTATCAGTGAAGGGAATCATCTTTGCACGGTTTATATCAGTTGGCCTAAAGTCCTTGTGTCTCTAAAAGATTTACTGCCTTCAAAGAGAGATGCCTTGGCAGGGCCTTTACTTGTAATCAACTCTTAGATTATTCAAAAATATTATGTGTTAATGTAAAACAATTTTCTTGCATCAACAAATATTATAATACTAAACAAATAAATGAATATTGTTTAAATAATTATTTATAGAATATTATTTAAAAATAGTGTTTGCACTAATTTGGTGCAAATTGGGTTGAAGATAAAAAAAATGTGGTGCAAGAATATTCTAAAAAGATGCTGTTTTGTACCATTTTGATACAAAATTTGGTGCTGTGGATTGGAGATGGCCTGACAAATTATTACATTTGAACAAAAAAAAAGGTATTTAGGCCCCGTTTGGTACGAGGGATTGGATTGGACTATTTTATGAAATTGGATTGGATTGGATTGGATTAAATATAATGCTATCTACCGTTTGGTGTAACATGGGATATGATTAAAATAATTCAATCTATTATTTGGCGTAATATGGGATAGGATTAAAATAGTTCAATCCATATGCATAAATTGAATCACTAAGGATTAGATTAAAAATAATGTAATAAAATATTTATTATATAGTTATAATTTAATAATTTTAAATATAATTAGTCTATTAAAATAGAGATACATAAATTGTAATTAAATTAAAATTGAAAATATGATTGATTTTTTTTTTTTTTTGAGAAAAGAGGCAAATCAAGAACTAAAACTAAAATATTGAATGGAGATCAGACAGAAGACCCTGATATAGTTAGGAAGAGCATCATCCAATCAAAAAAATATTATTGAATAAAAAATAAAAAATTTAATTTTTTAAAAATAAAATAATGTTAGAAATTAGTTTAAATTATATTAATTTATTATTTTAAAAATGGAGAGGATGATGAGAGAGGAGAGAGGGTAGGTATTGGGTAATAAATATGTGGGACCCGCATATTTTTTAGTCATGGGACTAATAGAGATGGGGGGTATGGTGGGTTTGTGTAATCCGGTGTATGGGGGATTAAAATGCCAATCAGTGTTACTAATTTCATGTTCAATTGTGTTGCCAAACGCGGGATAAGGATAAAAATAGTTCAGTCTCAACTTAATCCCGTGTAACAAACATGGCCTTAAGGTCATGATACGTAGTCCAATCACAGTTGACAAACGTAGAAAATGAGGTACTTAGTCCAATCACATCGTGGCCCATACAGCTGACAAACGTAGGACAGACAATTATTCGACACACTTAAGGACATACAATCTTTCGACACATTTAGTCCAATCAATGTTCTGTCCTGCGTAACAAACAAAGCCTAAGTGTTTAAGGTCATGATACTTAGTCAACTAATATTGATACATATTATGGAGCTTGATTACAATTATCTTGAAATATAATTTAATTTTATTTGATTCCAATTGGGATTTAGTTCAAAATTTAATTTCTATTGGACCCACTTAACTCATTTTGACACATAATAATTAAGCTTATAATTATCATTTCTTTTCTTCCTTTCAAAAAAATAAAAATAATTATCATTTCTTCCTCTCTATATAAGTCACATTTTTAGTAATTAGTCATGAAAGTGCATTTTGGAAATAAAAATAAAAATAAATTAATGTTTGTATTTATTAACTTTTATAAGAATAAAAAATAAAAAATTACAAAAACTCTCATAAAATGTATTATAATGAGCACATCCAAACCGTGGGATCAATACAAAACCGTTGGATCAATTAAATTAAAATAAAAAAGAGCATTTTAACAGTAATTTTTTTATTAGAATATGTTCATTATAATATATTAAGGGATGCTGAATTAAAAATTTATATATTTATATATATTATATTTATTTTTAGGTTAAAATATATTGTTTATACTACTTTCTATTGTGAAAAAGACGATAATATCATCATGATATTAACAATCTAACGTCAATGTTAGGTCATCTGTCCAAATTAAAAAAATTCAGTCCAGTTGCGCATAGTAGAACATGTACTTTATTATAATTTGTCAACAAAATTAAAAAATAAAATCATTTTATATAGTTATAAATACCGTCACTCTTCATATATAATTATAAAAAAAAAAAAAAAGAGTCAAGCTCCACTCAAGGTAGTATAATATAACTGTCTGTTCCAATTATTGAACCAAATCAAGTCAGCTGCTTCTTTTTATTTTTTTTTAATCTAACACCTCAACGGGTCAAAAAATTACTAAAATTAAATAAAATTAAATTATATAAATACGGTTCGGATAACTACTCCCAGCAATAGGAGACAAGAACTATTGAGATCAACGGTCCGAATAACTACTCCCAACAACAGGAGGGGTCTACTCCAAATACAGGGAAAATGTCTACCTACACAATTATGTTTTAATGGTTAATAGTGAAAATATATATTTAATGTTTACACTAGGATTTGAACCTTAATAGCTTGTAGGATTTTTGAGATCTCCAACCACTAAGAAAATGAACATTGTAAATCAAGTAAGCTTTTAATGTCAAATAATGTACATAATTAAAATAAGTCTCCCAATTATGTTTTTTATGATTTATTTTAGAATCTTATAGTTTACCAATATTTTTGTACCGATTCAATGTATCATAAGTAGAGTTGTTGGAGGACGGAATATGCACTCATAGTTTAAGTGGTTAGTGCACCTTCCTCCCATCTTAATGATAAGGGTTTAAATCTCACCATACGTATTTACTAATATGCAACAAAGTTTGGTGATATTAATGGGTTTGGCATACATTTTCTCTTTATTATAACAATATTTTAAAGTGTTGCGATAAGTTTGGATGGCCCTTTGATGGACATGAAACCTCATCACGTCCCTTACATTAATATATTTATATATATCGTTTCATCTACTTGTTTGGTCAGATTTGCTAAACTTATTTTTCGATGCTAATTTCCTCTTCGAAAGTCATTTTCACAGCATCGGGGACTGAGTAACAATGCGATTATGGGCACCCCAGTTTATTATATGTCACATCTCTATGATATTTTTTTTTATGCATGACTCTTTCTGTAAATATCTAACAGCTGTCCTAACTATTATTATATTTTAGTAAAAAAATTTACTGATTTCATGTATTACATAATTTATTTCACCATGCTTAAATATATATAATTTTTTATTTCTTTTACATACCAAGATTACGATGTGGTATTTTGAACTAAAAATATTATCAAAACGAATGAAAACTATTTATTATCAGATTATACTGGGTAATGATAAAATTATATATTTTTCTATGATATTCAAATAAATGGAAAAATTACACTCGCACAGATGAGATTTGGCATAAGGACAACTAGATTAAAAAGTTTAGTTACTACATTTGAAAGAGTTTTTCTAAGTAAATTTGTTAGTATTAAAATTTTAAGAAATAAATTTTAAACGAGCAGAAATTTTTATTTTTTTTTTAAGAAATAATATATAAGAATTATGGTTGAATTTTTATTTAATGGTTAAATTAATTTTTTTAATGAGAGGGAGAAAATGGATAATATTTTAGAAAGAATGGTAAAAAATAGTGAATATTTTAAATATGTGGGGAAAAATAATAAATATTTTAAAAATAGAGGATAAAATAATATATTTTAAAATCTTAGAGGAAAATAATAATATTCCTTAAAATATTTAAAAAAATTAAAAAAGAAAAACTTCTTTAAAAATTTTAAAATTTGAGCTTGCTACTCAATAATGTGTACACACGAGAGATTTATTCCTCAAAATTTTTTTTTTTATGTTTTTATATGTAATTTGATTTGATTTTATATAATATGAAAAATATTTTTCTCCATTTTTTAAAAATTTTATTATATTTATTTCTTTATAGTTTTTTTTTTTCATTTTCTTTCATTTTTATTATTTTTTATTATATTTTTATAAGGATATTTTCGACATTACAAAGTCAAAGCCGGTCAACTTAAGTACTTGGTAGAAAATATTTTCCAGCTAGCTGTCTTTAATGCCAAACCTTAAGGAGTTGAGTGCAATTACCGCTAAATAAATTGCTGGAGCATATTTTAGGAGTTTGCTCAATCGATACTCAAAAGAGCCTCTGTTCATTTGTCATTTTCACTAAATCACTATCTTTCCAAACAGATAGAGACGGTGTAAATGTCACTGCCCTTTTTCATTTATTTATAGGAAAGAAAAACATAAATCGTGGTTCATACATTTGTCCACTTATATATCACATCAAACCAAAAAAAAATTAAAAATTAAAAACATTATTTATATATATATATATAAATGTGATGGAAAAATGGTTAAACATTTAGATTTGTTATGTGACATTCCGTGAGATACACCCAATTAAACCCAATTTTGCATAAAAGCTAATAAGTAATAATATCCGCTTCTTTTGAGATTTTATCAACTATAAGCGGAATTAATTTTATTATTAATAAACAAAAATCTCAACTGCCGTTAGTTGACTTTAGTCAAACTTAACATGTATAGGGGTATTTTCGTATTTTCTCTTTTTTTAAATTTTATTTTATTAAATAAAAAATTTTAAAAATTAAAAAAATCTTAACCTTCCATCTTTGAGATGATGGACGGTTATGATTTATTTAAAAAATAACACTTATAAAAAAAAAACTCCAGATTAAATCTCCACAAAAAAAAAATAATAATAATTTAAGGAAGAAAAACCTTCTAGTCGAAGAACCTTGAAGAGTGCTGGAGATCCAGCCATGCCTTCAAAGGCAAACCCAGATCTGGTTGCCTAGATTCGAAGGCAAACCCTCGTAACTAGGTTCGCCTTCGAAGATGAACCCAAAAATATGAGGTTCTTCTTCGAAAAGCAAATTTTATTTTTTTATTTTTTTTTTATCTTGGTCCAGTTTGGATCTCCACTATTTATAAGATTTGGTGGACAATAGAGATTTAATCTTCACATTTCAAACTAAATTTTTTTTTAAAAATAAATTTTAGATTTCCACCATCTATTCAAAAATAGACGGCGGAGATTTGAAGTTTAAATTTTTTATAATCATTTTTTTTAACGGTAACGGTTAAATCTGGTCAACTGTTAACTCCAATGGAAGTCAACTAATAACATAAGATGTCTTTGTCTATTAACGGTAAAGTTGACTCCATTTATAATTGACAAAACTTTAAAGGAGATGAGTATTATTAGATCTTTGCATAATTCTAACATAGGTTTTGTGAATATTAATGTAAATATGTGAAATAATCCCAAAATGAAGTTTTCTAATTATCCATGTGTATATTAAAATAACGATAATTTATAAAATTTATCATGTGCGAGATTCTATATATATTTTTTAATGTTTGAGAATTACTAATTAATTTTTTTTTTTTTAATGATCCTGTAAGTTTAAGTTCCCGTGGGACGGGATCCAAAACTTAAGAAGTGGTGTGACAATTTATATTAACAACCCTTAAACAAATTTAATTATTCTATAACGAATATATACAATTACAACATATTTATTTAAAAGTTCACTATCTATTTTAAATTTTCATTTTTAAAACTTTTAATATTTTTAGAAATTTAACAGCGCTAAACTGATGGAAATTTACTTTGATACACCTAAGTGTATATGTCTAAGCTAATTATATTGTATCATGTGATATATATATATATATATATATATATATATATATATTAGATGATTGATTATTCATATCACGTGATATAATTTTAGTGGATTGAGCGTATACGATAAGTGCAACGAAACATTTCTCAAACTAATGATGGTACAAGAAAACCAGCTATGAAGAATGAATGTGGTGATATTCAAGTTCTCAACCTATATTGTTCCTTCTATTTGTGTAATTTTCTTCGGGGGTAATACAATAATAAAATTTTTAGTAAATTATGGACGAGGAAATCTTGATACTTTGAGCGGTATTATCATATATTAAAATATATAATAATTTAATAAAGTTGTTTTTTTTTAAGAGGGTATAATTACAATATCAATAATTGCCGAGATATGCCGAGATTAACCACTAAATACGCAGTTCTGAATATCTACTTCCATAGCGGGAGAATATTACTCCCACAATAAGGGGAGAAAACTATTCATACATACACATAGTAGGAATTGAACCCCTCACTACTGAGATGGGATGGAAGTATATTACTCACTTTATTATAAGTGGATGTACATTTAATAAAGTTGTTGACCAGACTAAAATGTCCCTAATAATTAATTTTTTTTTTAAAAAAAAGACGTTGACAATTTAAATAAATAGCTAATTGCACTCACACCCCCTGAGGTTTGGCCAACTACAGGTAAAATCAACTTTATCGTTTATTAACAATGACACCCCCTTGACTTTAGTCAAAGTGAACAGTATCACGGGTATTTTCGTCTTTTTCAATTTTTAATTTTATTTTATTAAATAATAAATCAAAAAATTAAAATAAAATAATAAAATTATTTAAAAATTAATAAAAAAATAAAAAATTAATTAATTTAAATCCATTTTCCAGATCGAATCTCAACCGTCCATCAAGATTAATGAAGGGTTGAGATTCAATCTGAAAAAAAAAAATAAAATTTTTTGGGATCTTTGAAGAACCCAACGAAGAACCCAGAGAGGGTTCTTCGATCGAAGAACCCTCTGGGTTCAGATCGAAGAACCCATCTGGGTTCTTCGTTCGGTTCGATGGTTCTTCGTTCGAAGAACCCAGTTTTCTGGGTTCTTCGAAGAACCCAGAAACTGGGTTCTTCGTTCGAACCCAGATGAGTTCGATCGAAGAACCCTCTGGGTTCAGATCAAACACTAATCAACACAAATTCATCATCACAAACAAAAATATTATCAATCAAGTCCCCAGATTTTCTGTTCTTTTTTTGGTAAAAAAAAAAAAAAAAACTTTTGTGTGTGATTTTTGGTTTTACATAGAAAAATAGATTGGGAAATTGTTGTTGTTTAAAAAATTGATGGTGATACGAGATGCCTCCGAAGCAGCAATCGAAGAACCCACAAGGGTTCTTCGATCTGAACCCAGAGGGTTCTTCAATCGAACCCATCTGGGTTCGAACGAAGAACCCAGTTTCTGGGTTCTTCGAAAAACCCAGAAAACTGGGTTCTTCGAATGAAGAACCATCAAACCGAACGAAGAACCCAGAGGGTTCTTCGATCGAACCCATCTGGGTTCGAACGAAGAACCCAACTGGGTTCGATCGAAGAACCCAGATGGGTTCTTCGATCTGAACCCAGAGGGTTCTTCGATCGAAGAACCCTCTCTGGGTTCTTCGTTAGGTTCTTCGAAGAACCCATATTGGGTTCTTCGAAGATCCCAAAAAAAAATTTTTTTTTTTTTTTTTTTCAGATTGAATCTCAACCCTTCATTAATCTTGATGGACGGTTGAGATTCGATCTAAAAAATGGATTTAAATTAATTAATTTTTTATTTTTTATTAATTTTTAAATAATTTTATTATTTTATTTTAATTTTTTAATTTATTATTTAATAAAATAAAATTAAAAATTGAAAAAGACAAAAATACCCATGATACTGTTCACTTTGATTAAAGTCAAGGGGGTGTCATTGTTAATAAACGATAAAGTTGATTTTATCTGTAGTTAGTCAAACCTCAGGGGCTGTGAGTGCAATTAGCTCTTAAATAAATTTAAAAAATTTAAGAATGTTTTAAGTTATAAAAATTAAAAACTTTGTAGCGAAGGTTGCCTCTTCCATGCACAAGGAAGCCTTAGCGGTGGGGCCACCTACACCCGGTGCCCGCTCCTATTTAAAAATTTCATATATTTATTTTGGTCAACTATTTAATTTACTTTAAATAATTTTTTAAAAAATAGAAATTGAAAAATGAATAAACAATTCATGTTTATTTATCTTTGACACGTGGAGAAATGAGGATGAATGTGTTCCCTAATCCTATGCCCATTTTCCTGACCACTTCCCCATCTCCATTTGGGAAAAATGAGGATGGAGGATTTTAGAGGAGGTATCTTTATCCCTATTTTTCCGATTGACATAAAATAAAAAAATAAATTCAAATGAGCGTTGTGTCTCTTAAGTGTTGATTAAAGTTAAATTCTAAAAATTAAATTAAAAATTATAATTAGTGTCAGTGTAATATATTTTTAAAATTAGAATATGTAAAAAATATTTATATAAAAATTTAGGATAATTGTCAATTTAGTCCCTAATTTTTAGAGAATCATTAAATTTTTAATGTAGTTTCATTTATTGGTATCTCTAATTTTCTGAAAATATATCATTTTGGTCATTCTGTGAGTCAACCGTTAGTCAAACTTAACGACTCCAGAGGTATTTTTATCTTTAAATCTATCAATGGGTCAACAGTAAATTTTTTAGTGACCCTAGTTAAAAATTTAAAATAAATTAAATTAAAAAAATTTTAAATTTTAAAACTTTTTTAAAAAATTAGTTAGATCTCCACCATCATCAAAATTGATAGACGGTTGAGATTAAATTGAAATTTTACCAATTCTGTGAGGTTTGACCGTTAGAAAATTAATCAGATGGACTAAAATGATACATTTCTAGAAAGTCAGGGCCCAATAATACAGTAAACAAAAGTGTGTTAAAAATTTAACGATTCTCCAAAAGTTAGAGACTAAATTAATAATTATTCTAAATATTATTATATATTTTTAAAATTAGGAATGTATTATATATAAAAAATATTTATATATAAAAAGTATTTTTAAAAAAATTTGGGAAAATGGGAGAAATTGGGATGGGGTACCTATCCCTCTCCCCATTTATTTTGGATTTTTTTTCCCAAATGGGGATAGAGAAATGAGAATTTGGGGCCTTGGAGAAAATATTCCTCTAAACATAAACCTTTGTATGCATGGATTGGAACAATAAATGATTTTTTTTATTCAGTAAAAATATTAATAAAAAAATAATTCAAAATAATATGATAAATGTTTCATTTTTACTGTATAAATGATACCATCATAATTATAAATTATTTGTCACATATATTAAGGTTTTTTTTTTTTTTCCGTAGTACTAATCTTTATTAAAAGGAGCCATCAAATATGTGTTCTTATTGAACTATCTATACAAGTAAAGACCAAATTAAGTGTGGTAATTGTGGACACAACCGGGTGACACGATGAGAAATTAATAGATTTGAATTAGAACTTATTCGGTTTGGATCATTATCGAGTTAAATAAATGGATCGTTTTCAGGTTGAGTTCCTTCTAATTCGTTAATCCGATTGACATAATTATTTTTTATGTTCAATAATTTATTTGGAAAAATTTTGTTATCTTATCATATGACTTTATATTACTTAGCACGAATAATATAATATATATTTTTTATTGAGTGAGTTTAATGAAATGAAATTGTGTAATTAAGTTAAAAAATTATAATTGTTTATAAATATTAAATAGGTAAACCGACAAAACTATGAATTAAAGGATTAAGGTTAACTGGGTGCCCGCTAAATTTAATGGGTCGTGTTTAGACATTATCTTGTGACATAATAAATTTATAAAGTGACATAATAATCCTAATTGCCACCTTATATTAAATACTCCAAAATTATTACTAAAATAACGTGGCATATCAATATGAGTGGTAAACAAAATATATTATTCATTACATTATTTTATAATTTATATTACAAACGCAAGTATAATTAGAATTAAGATCCACTCTTATACTAATAATATATTTTATTTAAAAATAATAAAAATGAACAAAATAAAAATAATAAATTACATTATTAATGGGGTTCATCGAAATTAGTTTGGTGGTATGTGATATTTACTAGTATCTAATTTCTCTTCCGTTGTTAACGGAATTTACTTTGTTTGATGTTAACGAAACTTACTTTATTTTTGTTTGATGATAGATTTTTAATTGATAAATTTTTTTCCTATATCGAGTCGGATAAATTTTACCCGAATGAGTTGTTTCCCGTTTTGGATTAATACAAGTTCTTTCCTTAAAAACAAAAAATCAAATTACAGTAATTAATTACCCGTATCGTTAGGATCTGTTGAGATTGTGTAGTATATAGGAGGATATCAATTTGCAAAACCAAATATAGCTGTGAAGCATTACAAACATTGTCTAATAGGAAAATGACAAGTGTCTTACCATTGTTGGAAACCCAAACAGTTGTACCCGCACCCAATTTATATATTTCTCTCATCCTCCACCTCTCACATCTCCGTCAACAGAACACACCAAATCAAAACTAACATATCTGCTCAATTTGTTGTCAATAAAACTCTTTCCATCATTGTCTAATTCCACTTGCCCTCTTGTTGAATTCACTTCAAATATATTATTCATTCACTGATTACCACATAGAAAAAAAAAATTATAAATCTAAATCGTATCATAATCTGATTCAAAAAAAAAAAAAAATCGTATCATAATTATCAAATCTTAAATTTATACCTTAAAATAAAAAGAAATCCCATAAATTTTATTAAAATTTAGTATTCCTTTTTTTTTTTATTTTAAGAATGATAATATTATATAAAGAAAACTCTAAAAAAGAGTCTAAAATAATAAGACAGTCAACCTAAATAATCGTTCAGAATCAAATTTTCCATACAGAATAAATAGTCTTTCGACCAAATAAAGTCATCGATAAAGAGAGAAGGTCACGTGTTAATGTCTCAAATAATATGTAAACATTTATTTGTAAATTTGTAACATCTATTAATCAATCAAAATTTTCTCTTATCGATAACTAGATACTATTTAATTGTGTATCACTAAAACATCTTTCATATCCTCATATTATACTTTCAACTTTCTTTCGCGTGACTGATGACCAACTAACGAAAAATAACTATATGTATAAGAGCATTTATTAATATTTATATATATTTTTAACCAACCAACGAAAAATAACTATATGTATAAGAGCATTTATTAATATTTATATATATTTTTAACCAATTTTAGTAAAAAATATTTTATTTTAAATTTTGGACAACTTTATGTTATTTTGGTAAGTTATTTTTCTTTTGAGTAACGCTATATATCACAACATTTAATTTATTATAAATTAATTTTTATTTTGTTGGTGCACCTACTAATACTATTTGTTTCAAAATTTATTAGAGACATACAAATATGTTTTTATTTTTAAAATTAAAACGATAAAAAAATTAATTTGAGATGGCATTGATTTTTGCTTGAGAGCCCCACCACTAAATAAAGAAAAGGAAAGTAATCGAAGTATACAGGAAAGGCAAATTTGGTATTTAAATAATTTAAAATAAGTTAATATTTTATTGGACAATTATTAATTTGGTCCCTAATTTGTGAGAAATCATCAATTTTTTAATGTATTTTCGTTTATTATATTCTTAAGCTGTAATTTTCTGGAAATGTATCATTCTGGTCCCTTTAACTAATTTTTTCACGGTCAGACCTCACAGAATTAGTAACAAGACTGATTTGCCTTTAATTCTATTTAAATTAGTCAAATTATAATTTTAACCTCAATTTTTTTTAAAAAATATTATTAATAATTAGAAGAATAATATGATCATTTTATATTAATTTTTTAAAAACTTAAAACAAGTTAAGAATGGATCTGAACCATCCAATAATGAATAACTGAGATCTCATAGAAAAAATAATTTTTTAAAAAAATTGTAAAATAGTAAATGGATCTCTACTACCATGGTGAAGATTCAAATTGAATTTTTTTAATAAAAAATGAAAATTGATAAAAAAAAATGTTTAGATCCAATTTGGACCTCCATTAAATCTGTGGACGGTTCAAATAGGATATGGACTAATTTTTAAAAAAATTAAAAAAGTTCAGATAAAATCTAAATCGTCCATCATATTTATTTGGACGGTCTAGATTTGATTTGGATCGCCCTCTCTCTGAATCCATGGAGCTCCCACGCCGTCAAAAGGAGGAGGTGGGGGAAGGCTTGGCGGGGGAGGTCGAGCCTCTGTCGATCGAAGGTCAAAAACCCTAAGAACCTAGGGTAGGTATGTCAATTCACTAAAAAAATTACTATTGCCACATTGATAAGTATAAAGATAAAAATACCCCTGAATCTGTTTTGTTTGACTAACGGTTGACTTACAAAAAAACCAAATTGATACATTTACGAAAATTTAGGACTTACAATTAATAATAAACAAAACTATTTTAAAAATTAATAATTATTTAAAAATTTGAGACCAAATTGATAATTTATCTATTTTATTTTTAACGTGTGAGGCGGATAAGAGTAACAAAAAACTACTGCGCACTTTCTATTTTTTGAGCAGTAACCTGTGTGCCAAGAGAAAGTGAGAAACTAACAACGCCACCGTACAAAACCGAAGGTGCGCAGTAGGTTTTTTGTTACTCTTACCTATCTCACGCTTTATAAACACATCGTTTTAGAATACAATAAAAAAACACTAAAGAAAAAAAAACCCAAAAAAAGCTCACTCTAAGAGAGATGCGTTGTAGCAGTTATGGATTGGTGATTCCAGGAAGCGACTCTCGCTTCTTCTCGACCGGGACCTCCGTCGTCCCGCCTGACCCGTCCCGGCGTCTGTGCCCCACTCGGGTTTCGTTCGTGTCCTTCAAAATCAAGGCCAATTTCAGCGATGCTTGCGTTAAGGACTTGACGGGCATGACTTTCTACCAGTTGCTGGGCATACCCGAGTCCGGAACCCTGCCGGAGATAAAGCACGCGTACAAGCAGCTGGCCCGAAAGTACCACCCGGACGTCTCGCCTCCGGATCGGATCGAGGAGTACACTCGGCGCTTTATTCGGGTCCAGGAGGCTTACGAGACCTTGTCCGATCCCAGACGAAGAGCTCTCTACGATCGCGACATGTCCAAGGGCCTCCAGCTCGCTTTCTCCGCTAGAAGACGCTATCAAAACGACATGGTATCGTTTCTTTTCCCTTTTTTTATGTTATCTTCTCTCATGTGAGATATTATTTTTTTTTTCTTCTGTACTTTTTTATTGGTTTTTTTTTATGGGTTTCGATTATTACTATTATTGTAAAAAATAAAAAAATTGAGGTGTGTTTTTAATTAGGGATCAGATTGGTTTTGGAGGACTTTGTGATTTCTTGCTGATTGTTGGTTGGGGTTTTCTGTTTGGTTTCTGAGAAAAGGGTGGAAAAAAGTATCAAAATTTTCAAATATTGTTCTTATGAGATGGATAGATTGCTGCCTCTGTATCTTCAATTTTCTGGATGAAGAAAAATTGTTAAATAGAAACTAGTGGGTGTTTGATTTGTAATCCAGTTACAATACATAAATTTTAATGAAAAATTTAGTGTAATTGGTGTTACAATTAGCACAAAATCTAAAAAAAATTATTATTTTTTTCTGGGATTTATGAGATCGTATTAAATAATCATTTCCTATTCCTGAATCTCAAAATTGTATTCCTTTTTTTAAGAATTATTTGATTCCTTTTATTCTGTTCCTATTAAGAGAAAAATTCTTTATTATGTTCCCCTTTTATCAGCACCCTTTGCTTTTTATATCAGTTTAATTTGGTTGGGTGCCCTTGTTTTCGCTTTGAGTTTTAAATCTTGATTTATGGTTATTATTTATTGATATTCCATATGGGTCACCAATTTCCTGTTTGATCATAGACTCTTCAAAAAATGCATGATTTTTTGCTGATAGGGGGGGGATCGGGATGTAACTGAAACCTTATTACTCTTTCGCATTTCTCCCAAGCTTAACAGGAGCTTTGATGCCTCTTGTGTTTCATTTGCATTTTCAGTGTCATTATTGTTGGTTATTATCCTTCTATTTCTTTCTCATAAAAGATTATGTTTCTTCTCAGCATTTTTTGGTAAAAATGAACAAATCGTGTCTTTGATTTTTGTCATCTGTGAAATTTAAAACATCATGGCTCTTGGAATATTGTATTCATCAGATATTGTGCAAATTGTATCTGTCTGTTGTGTTTTAGTGATGTATTAATGTAATAATCATGTTCTGTTTTAGTTAACTGAGTTTTTGTCTTGATATTTTTCTCCATAAAAAAATGTAGGCTACTTTGCTGTTCATAAATTGCTCTCTTTCAAAATTTTCTGTTATTTCATTTCTTTCTCATTTGATGAGCTTTTACCGCAGATTAGTCAACTCCTCTCTCCTTTTTTAGAGGACAGTTTTTAACCATGGAGTGTTTGAAGAACTTAGTGGAATGAATGATAATGTTTGCATTTAACTTTCAAAAAAATTCACTTTACATTTGCTCTTCTCTGCCCCTGTTCAGTAGTCTCTGATGTGTTAAAAGAATTGTAGTTTGTTTGATTTTTAGATTCAGATTACTCTTATATATGTAATTAAGTGGTACTCACTTGGGCTATCTTGTAATCAGGAGATGGAAGAGAGAAGCGAGTGGAAGAATCGTTGGCAATCTCAGCTGTCGGAGCTGAAGAGAAGAAGCATGTACAAGGATGCGAGAGGAAACATGTCCTGGGGAGCTCAAATGCGCAAGCAAAAGGAGGATTTATCTGAGGAGTTGTGAGATGTTTTTGTTTTCATTGTGTGTATATATCTTTCTTGCTATCTTTGAAACTTTCTAATTTAATGAACAATTATTTATATTAGAGAGTGTATATTGCGGTGTGGCGTATCAACCATAATATAAGATATAATATATATCTATCTATTGTACATAAAATGTTATTGCCTATAAATTTTGCTTGTGGCCAAAAAAATTCCAGGTTGTTGCTAATTGGAAGTTGTGTGTTTAAATCTTAATCTGAATGTGAATTGTGGTGTTGAAGAGAGATTGTTGATAGCCTGGAACTGGAGGCTGATGAAATTCAACTTGTGTGGTCTGGTTTGTGGAAAGTGGACGTAAGTTGGAGTGTTTTATCTCTCGCTTCTTGTGGATTCTTGTGTTGTGGTCCAGTTGGTCTCTAGCATCGAGGGTGATATGATTATTTTTGTTTTCTAAATATTACTTCTACAGGAGCTGTCAATTTTGGTCAAAATTGTGGGGTTTAAATTCTTAAGAATTTTGATAAAATTATTGAAAATAGCAGGAATATTTAATAATATTTATTTAAGTAGATAAGACCATATCTCCATGAGGTTTGCTTTTTAATAAAGGGAAAATAATTTTTTCTTTAACTGACCCTTACGTTTCTTGCAGGTAACTGTTGAACTCGCCGTTAACTTATCATGACGAAGTTCTCAACAGTTAAAAGGGTAAAATAATTCTCGACATAAAATTATTAAAATATTATTAATTTAAAAGGTAAAAATATATAGTTTAACAAAATAAAAATTTAAAATAAAATCAAAATTAAAAAAAGAAAAAAAAAAGAGATGGACGGACGATCTTAAAACTTAAAAGGTAAAAATAAATAGTTTGACAAAAAAAAAATTAAAAAAAATTAAAAAATTAAAAAAAAATCAAAATTAAAAAAGAAAAAAGTAAAAAAAGAGATGAGTGGACGGTCTATCTTTGAATTTTTATCTCCATACGGTGGATGGACGTTAAAAATCCAATACATTTCCCATTGAAATGGAGATCTGTGAAGGATTTCCACCAATAGGGAGCAACAAGGAGATCCTGTCTCCATGGTTGATGAACAGTTATTTTCATTTTTTTTAAAATATGGATTTTCACCATCTATTTGTGTAAGGGTGGAGATCATAATTTTTTTTACTTTTTTTTAAGTTTAAAATTTTAAAATCTTAACTGTTTATATTTAAGATGTTTTTATCAATCACTTCTTCATGGAGACTCCAGTTACTATTCCTCTACAACCATAAAGAATTCTCTAATTATATAGTTTTATCTAGGATAAATTATAATGAAATACCATAACGTTTGGTTATATTGTAACAAAATTGTAAGTTTAGTCTTAATTACACGTAAGTATTTTACCGTTAATTGACTCAGTTAAAAGTAACTAGTTGATCAAAAATTTTACTTGAAATGACATAAATACCCGTGCTAAAAAAATAAAAATAATATTAATTATTAAAATTAAAAAAATTGAAAAATTCTTTTTAATGGATCTCATTCGTTCATCAATTATATTAAAAAAAAATTATAAAGATGAGAAAAAAGTGGAGATCCAATCTCACATTCCACATTGATAGACAGTATAGATTCATTTAATTTTTTTATAATATTTTTAATATTTTTAAAAAATTAATATAAAAATAACCATATTACTTTTTGACTATTATTTAACTGTCAGTTCTAACTGTTAAAGATATTAGTATATAACAAAGACTAAACTAACAGTTTTATTGTAATATAATTAAACGTTAGAATATTTATTATAATTTACCCATCTATTTAATGGTTTAACTTTATTATATACTCGACCAGTTAGTTATACTTATGTGACAACTGGGGTTCATTCGATGAAAATTTAATAATTAAAATAATAATATAAAAATACTAATAATTAAAAAATCTTGTAAATTCATTGATAATTTCGCTGTAAATTACATAAACCATGTAGATCTCCAAATCTCCGTCTCTTCAAATTTCTCTGAAATTGTGTGATCAAATCTCTTTCTTTCAATAAAATTCGAACAAGGTGTCAATTGAATTAGATATTTGTTACGGTCCATAGAGAAAATAAACTCTCATCCTAATTAATATCTCACTACTACCAACTAATATATAGCGACTTCTAACTGCCCAAACGGGTATGGGTATAATCATATAATTATGGAGTGTTTCCATTTCCCAAATTCCCATTGGCCAATTATGCGATTGGACATTTCACCACATTAATAATTACTTACAAGTGCCGCACAAGGTCTTATCACACAAGTCTATCGTATGGTCCTGAGTGAGTCACTCATTAGGAGAAAAACTCATGTGAGACGGGTCCCGTTACGTCACACGTCACACTTAAATAGGGATGTAGTCTAGATTTATTAACAGAGTGAGCTAGTAATACAATACATTTAATAATTAATGTTTGATATTTCGTGTAATGCTTCGATATATTATTATAAAAAAATATAGTATAAAAATAATTTGTAATGTTTTTTTCTATGTAGTACTCAAACAATTAAATTTTATGAATTAAGAACATTGAAATCTATGACTTTGATTCCAATTGATAGTAAAAGATGAGTTGCCACGGGTTTATATTAATATAAGCTCTTATAATCTTATCTGGTTTTTCAATAGAATATTGTCATATTGGAGTACGTTTTTCGGCATCACATAGACATAGTCACAGTTCGGTTTGAACCGTACGGTTTCTAACCGAAATCGATCTACCGTTTCCGGTTAGAAACAAAAAATTGAAATCGGAACTAGGCAGTCTCGGTTCCATTTCCATATTTTTTGGAATCGGAACAGCTGGTTCCAGAATTGACTGTAACAGAAATCAGAACCAGCTGGAACCGAAACCGATTGAAACCATCGATTTCTGTTGAAAATAGTGTGAATTTTAAAATAATAAAAACACGTGCTTTTGAAATGGTAAAAGTAGTTATATATGAGACGTGGTCTCATGCCTATTATTCCTCCACACCATGAACATGTCTATTTGCTTCTAACGTTATTCATTCCTTTTGCTATATAAAGCGACATGGTGCTTTATTTTACACACACTGATACATTCTCTGAAAAGTGAAAAAAAAAGCTTTTGGTTTTTATGAGCAGTACTAAAGCTAGCTTTGTATTTTCCTGTTGTTTCATTTGTACTTTCATATCATAAGCTTTTTCTCTATTTCTTTTATTCTATATTAAGTCAAACACATAGCTACTATAACTAGGAGATTTATCGCCATATTCAAGCAATTAGTACTGCTTTTATTCCTTTTGTGTTCTTCTTCTATTTCTGGGTTTAAGTTACAACAAAGAAAAAAAAAAAATTTTGTTCTATACAATTTTTTTTTGTGTTATGGATTCCGAGCAATTTTTGGGGTGTTAGTATTTCGGTTTTCTTCAGTATAAAGAATTCCGAGACAGATGTGATTCTGGGCTGTTTTATCCTTGTATACTGTTTGTACAAAATTTGGGCAGAGCCATGAAGCATCTTAAAGAGAGCGACCTAGTCCGAGACTCAACCCAAGTTTGGTATTTTTTATTATACTTTACAGCAGCAAATTTATTATTTTGTAATCTGCATGAACAATTTTAAGACGTATTTTTTTGCCATGAATTCTGAGATTATCAAAACTTCAACTGATTTGAATAAACCCTTTCGTTTTGAGGGGATTCATTTTAAAAGATGAAGGCAAAAAATGTTGTTTTTCTTAACCACAAAAAAGGTTGCTTATGTTCTCACAACTGAAAAACCAATTCTGCCTCTGCCTCCTGCTGCAACAAAAGAACATGTATCTTGGGATGAAAATGATTTTCTATGTAAGAATTATATTCTTAATGGTTTGTCTGATGATCTGTATGACTGCTACAATTCTGACAAATCTGTCAAGAAAATTTGGGATACACTTTAGAAAAAATACGATACAGAGGAGGCTGGAGCAAAGAAATATGCCGTCAGCTGATACATGAAGTATCAAATAACTGATGACAAATTTGTAGAAGCCCAATCACATGAGCTACAAAAGATTGCACACGAAATTATCTCTGAAGGTATGTCTCTCGATGATCAATTTCAAATTGCTGTTCTGATTGATAAATTGTCCCCTAGCTAGAAAGACTTTAAAAGTGTACTTAGGCACAAAACCAAAGAATTTTCCTTAGAGAGTTTGATTACTTGTTTTCGGATTGAAGAAGAAGCCCGTAAACAAGATCAAAAAGAAGAAGTACTTATTATTTCTAATAATAATACTAAAAAGAATTCTACCTCTGCTATTTTGAAACTCAAAGGATAAAATATGAAGAATCAGAATCGTAACTATCAAAATCGTAACAACCAGAATCGCAACAATCAGAATAAGAATAATCCACAGAATCAGAATAAACAGCAACCCTCTTCAAAAAATGATTCGAGACATTTTACATGTTAAAACTGCAACAAGCCAGGCCATTTGGCTCGGAATTGTCGGAATAGGCGTCGTCCTGCACTGCGAGCGAACCTTACCGAAGAGCAACTTATTGCTATGATTTCTGAAATCAATATTGTTGGTGGATCCGAGGGGTGGTAGGTAGACACTGGCGCTTCTCGTCATGTTTGCTATGATCATGCAATGTTTAAATCATATTTTGAAACTGTGGATAAGAAAATGTTGTTGGGTGATTCCCACTCCACTATTATTGCTGGTACTGGTGAGGTGGAATTAAAGTTTACCTCTAGAAAAATTATCATTCTTAAGGATGTACTGCATACTCCATAGATGAGGAAGAACTTAATTTCGGGATACCTTCTTAATAAGGCTGGGTTTACTCAAACTATTGGGGTTGATTTGTATATTATTACTAAAAATAATATATTTGTTGGAAAAGGGTATGCAACTGATGGTATGTTAAAATTGAATGTTGAGATGAATAAAATTGTTCCTTCCGCTTATATATTTTGATATTTTAATACTTAGCATGCTAGACTTTGTCATATTAACAAACACATTGTAACACCCCCTGACCCGACCCGTCTGGATCGATCCAGGGAGCGTTACCGGGTTTTCAAAACTTTTCTTTATTCTGTTTATAATTTGAAAACTAAATAATTTATAATTTAAAATCCTTTCTAGTGAGCTCATCAAAATCAGTTTTAAAAATTTTGGTAGAGTTTCCTCTGTTTTTCTGATTTCCCAAAAATTTTGTTTCAAATAAAAACTCAAATAATACAAAAATCAACACTTCAAATTTTTTTCTCATTCAAATGCGCACTCTGCCGTTTAGTACGACTTTCCAAACAGTTTTTAAATAAACATATATAATCAATATTTACAAACATTTGAAAAGAAATATAAATCATAAAGCAATTATTTACAAAACATATATAAATATCGAATTTACAGGCTTCTGTATATGCATGCTTAACTAAATACAATATACAAAACTGTATAACTACCCAATAAGTATAGTGACTCTGAATTCTTCAATCTGCAGCTGTCTCCTCTCTACTCTTTTCACCTCCGATATTCCTGTTACCTACGCGTGATGAAATCAACGCGCTAAGCATATAGCTTAGTGGGTGTACACTAAACTCATTTATCAAAATCATAAAATAATTTTCCATAATAAAATATCACAATATTATCGTATATAAACATGTTATTATTCAAATCAATCACGGAAATAAATCATATAAAATCAATTCAATAGAAGCATCTAAATTAAATTAATAATTCATACGAAATCGAGTTATCAATTCTTTTATAATCATTTTATTCAATTCGTTTTTAATTCTGGCCCTCTGGTATACTCAACATAATTTAGGACTGGAATATGGGTCGTTCGACCTCAGTACTTGTCTGTCGAACATAACTCCCACCCTAGAATTGGCACTTGAGGCCTGTTCTATCCAAGGGTGGTACATATAACTCCTTACTCTAGGACCGAGTGTTCGGTATCCTAGAGAGGTACATAACTCCCTATCCCAGGACAAATCCTTAGGAAGGTACATACTCCCAACCTCAGGACGAATCCTTAGGGAGGTACATAATAATCACGATCAATCACAATATCAGCGCAGTACTGCTGAATATAACCCAGCTGGTATACCAACTTCCTATATCCGTTACTATGTCCAAGTATCCTACGACCGTTTCAATACAACATTTTCACATAACAACTGTAATTCACAAATCGAATTTAAACTCAATTAATATAAAAATTCAATCGATCTTAGTAAAACATATATATATATAATTTCATGAAAATTCAACGATTTGTTCATACGATATTCTGAGACAATTTATTTCAACATATTCATACAAATCAAAATAGAATTAAAGCATAATACTCAAAATACGATTAAAACGAAATCGTTCAAATGGAAAAACAATATGAACATATAGTTACTAAATTATCTAAAAATCTCAAATTCAAACCGAAAATACATAATAGTTTTCATAAAGATTTCAAAAATGTGTGTATACCAACCTGGATACCGTTTTACCGACTATTTCTTTTCTGAATTTTCTTTTTCCTTTTTTCCCTTTTCTCTTTTTTCTCCTCTTTTTCTTTTCTTTCTTCCTTTCTTCTTCTTCCTTTTCTCTTCTTCTTCTTCTTCTCTTCTTCTTATTCTTCCTTTCTCTCTCTTCTTCTTTCTCTTCTTTTTCTTTCTGTCTCTTTCTTTCTCTTTTCCTTTCCCGTTCTCTCTCTCTTTCTTTTCTGGTTTGCTTCCAGCAGAAGCTTCACCGCCTCTTATTTATTTTTTTTTATAAAAATTCGGTCATCGCGACCTGTGGTCGCGCTACCTGGTCGCATTGTTCATTGGAATGATTTCACCGCTTTCATCGCGATCAACCATCGCGGTGCTTGGTCACGACGTTGGTCGCGTTGCTCACTGCCCAAATTCAACATTTTCATCGCGAGCTAGTCAGCGCGATCCCTGGTCGCGGTGACCGGTCGTGGTGCTCACTGCCAAGAATCACCATTTTTCATCGCGAGCGGCTCATCGCGATCCCTGGTCGCAGTACTCACTGCCAACTTTTTCCTTATCTTTCATGCAGTCTTTCTGGACCGCTCCATCTGGTCCACCTGAAAATCATAAAAATATACATACATTTAGTTACATTTTCCATCCCTCAAAACATAAATATTATATCCACATACTCAAAATTAATTATTTGAAATTAGGGATGTTACATGCATAATTAAGAACATGAGTAATTTAGAACTGATTCCTAAATTGTCTGTGAATAATTTTGATAAATGTGAATTTTGTAGTCAAGTTAAAATTACCAAAACCCCACATAAATCAGTTCTTAGAGAATCTGAACCACTTGATTTGATACATTCTGATATTTGTGAACTTGATGGTGTTTTGACTAGAAATGAAAAACTGTACTTTATTACTTTTATTGATGACTGCTCTGACTATACATTTGTATATTTTATGAAAAATAAAAGTGAAGCTTTTGATATGTTTAAATTATTTTTTACAGAAATTGAAAATCAGTTTAATAGAAAAATAAAGAGATTTCGCAGTGATAGAGACACTGAATATGATTATAGTATTGTTAATGAATTTTACAAAACTCATGGAATCATACATGAAAAAACTGCACCTTATTCTCCTGAAATAAATGGTAAGACTGAAAGAAAAAATGGAACTTTTACGGAGTCCATAGTTGCTATTTTACTTAATTATGTTGCTGCTTCTCATTGGTGAAGAGAAATTTTATTGACTGTTTGTTATGTATTAAATAGAGTTTGTAGCACCCCCCCCCCGACCCGATCCGGCCGGACCGATCCGGGGAGCGCTACTCGGACTTTCAAAACTTTCGAAATTCATTTTGTAAACAGAAAACCATATAGATTATAGTTTAAAAATCGTTTTCGAGTGAGCCCATTCAATACAAACTTTTTACGAAAATCCGGCAGAGTGCCGTTTGTTTTTCGGACTTTCCAAAACCTGTTTTCCACAAATCAAATCAAATTCACATTTTCACAAACACTTCTATAACAATTTCAATCAGTTGCGCACTCTGCCGTTTAGTGCGACTTTAATAGTTACAAACATTAATAATAATAAAGGACATAAATCATAAACTAATTAATTACAAAACGTTTTACAAAACGTATTTACAATTTCCCTGTATATGCATGCTTTCAGAATATATATACACATAACAAAAATATAGCTACCCAACTGTACAATCTCTGTGACTCGATCTGCAACTTGCTCTTCCTTCAGTCTCTAGCCTCCTCTGGATTCCTGGTACCTACGCGTTAGAAACAAACTAACGCGCTAAGCATAAAGCTTAGTGGGTGTACTAAAAACTCAATTAAATAAATCACAATATAAATATTTCAAAACCATTCCATTTCTATTGCATTTCAAAACAATTAAATTTCGAAAATCAAGCATTAAACAATTCCAATTACTTTAATTTCAATAATGAAGTCGACAATGAATGCTATCAATGAAATCATTCGGTTCACTTTTCAATTTCAATCAATTCTGGCCCACTAGAATACTAAACATTCTAGGACTGGAATATGGGTCAATGTGACGTCCGGGGTTGCCCCGCAACAACAGTCACTGATATCACGTGATTGTCCGAGATTGCCCCGCAACAACAATCACTAATATCATCGCGATTGTCCGAGATTGCCCCGCAACAACAATCGCTAGTATCATTGTGATCGTCCGAGATTGCCCCGCAACAACAATCACACAATAATAACGGCGTAGTACTGCTCAGTAAAACCCAGCTGGTATACCAACCTCCTATATCCATATCTATGTCTAGGTATCCTAGGGCCGTCACAATAAACAATTTTCAAGTATTCGCAATAAATTACAAATCATAAACAATAGTCATGCAAGCAACTAAATCAAGTATTTTTCACAAATCGTAACAATCAAAAGATTCGAAAACACGATCCAAATGCTGTCTATCGTAAACGTATTACAAATCAACAATAGGTATGCAGATCATCAATTTTTTTCTTCATATAGCATAAACCATTTTCATACAAAAATCGAAAACGAAGAATCGAAAACATAAACGAAAACAAAACGAAACGAATTCGAAAACGAAAACTCAAAAGAAAACGGAAATGAAAACGATAACTAAATACTTTTCATAACGATTGCGAAAACAAACGTACACCTACTTGGAATCCGTATTTTTCGGTCGACAAACCGCGGTTCCACGATTTCTTTCCCTTCTCTTTTTCCTTTCTCCTTCTTCCTCTTTTTCTTTTCTTTTCTTTCTTCTTCTTCTTTCTCTTCTCTTTTCTCTCTTTTCTCGGCTCTTTCTCTCTCTGTTCTGTTTTCTCGCTTCTGCGAGAAGCTTTTATTTTTTTTATATTTTTTTCGCCATCGCGACCGCCGTCGCGACCTGTGGTCGCGGCACCAGGTCGCGGCACTCACTGGAGTGCTCGCACCGCCTTCCTCGCGAGCGCGCCTTGGTCGCGCTGCTCTCTGCCCGTTTTTGACACTTTCATTGCGAGCAGTCCATCGCGACCTGTGGTCGCGATGCTCACTGCCAGGTTTTGCCATTTTCATCGCGAGCGAGCCATCGCGACCTGTGGTCGCGGTGACTGGTCGCGGTACTCACTGCCAGATTTTGCGTTTTTCACCGCGAGCGAGCTATCGCGACCTGTGGTCGCGGTGACCAGGTCGCGATGCTCTCTGGTTCAGTTTTCCAATTTTTCATTTTTTTCATTTTTCACTATTCAATCCGGTCCGCTGGAAATCAAAATTTTACATTTAATTACATTTACACCCCCTCAAATAGTAAAATTTTATTTTCACATATTTCACATATATCAAAAATTCATTACCCGAAATCCGGGATGTTACAGAGTTCCTAAATCAAAAAGTAAAATATCTCATTTTGAAGTGTTTAAAAATAAGAAACCTAATTTGTCTTATTTTAAGACTTGAGGTTGTTTGGCATGTGTTCGAATTCCTGATCCTAAAAGGATTAAATTTGCTAGTAAAACATATGAATGTGTATTTATTGGTTATGCTGTGAATAGCAAAACTTATAGATTTTTGGATTTAAATAATCATGTTATTATTGAATCGAATTATGCTGATTTTTATGAACATAGATTTTCTTTTATATTGAAAAATAGTGGGGGCTTAACATCTAGTAATTTGTCTATGGCTAGAGTTAATAAGGAAGTAGATACTGAACCTAGGAGAAGTAAACGAGCCCGAACTATTAAAGATTATGGTTATGATTTCTATTCATACACTTTAAAAGAGGATCCTAATACTCTCCAGGAAGCCTTATCTTCTTTAGATGCCAACTTATGGCAAGAGGCTATTGATGATGAAATGGATTCGCTTAAGTCTAATAGGATTTGGCACTTAACTGACTAACCTCCAGGTTGTAAAACAATTGGTTGTAAGTGGATTCTTAAAAAGAAACTGAAACTTTATGGCACGGTTGATAAATATAAGGCTCGTCTTGTAGTCAAAGGGTTTAGACAAAGAGAAAGTGTAGATTTCTTTGATACCTTTTCACCTGTTACTAGAATTGCATCTATTCGTGTGCTATTTTCTCTGCTGTTATACATGATCTTGTTGTGCACCAAATGAATGTTAAAACTGCTTTCTTAAATGGTGAATTGGAAGAAGAGATTTGTATGGATTAACCTGAAGGTTTTGTTATTCCTGGTCAAAAAAACAAAGTGTGTAAATTTGATAAATCTCTTTATGGTTTGAAACAGTCACCTAAACAGTGGCATGAAAAATTCGATAATCTTGTTATCTCACATGGTTTCAAAGTGAATGAAAGTGACAAGTGCATTTATTATAAATAAGAAAATAACATGTGCACTATTTTATGTCTTTATGTGGATGACTTACTTATTTTTTGTTATAATATTCATGTCGTGAATAATTTGAAATCTATGCTTTATTCTAATTTTGATATGAAAGATCTCGGAAAAGCAAATGTGATTTTAAGAATTAAAATCACTAGGTCTGAAAAAGAGATTTCTTTAGATCAATCTGATTACATTGAAAAGATCTTAAAGAAATATAATTACTTTAACTGTAAATTAGAATGTACTCCTTATGATCCTAGTGTTAAGTTGTTTAAGAACATCGGAGATGGTGTTAGACAAACTGAGTATGCGAGCATCATTGGTAGTCTACGATATGTTACTGATTGCACTAGGCCAGACATAGCTTATGTTGTGGCATTACTATACAGGTTTACCAGTAGACCTAGTATTGAGCATTGGCATGCTATTGAAAGGGTCACGAGGTACCTTAAGAGGACTATGAACCTTGGATTATATTATCAGATGTTTCCCGCTATCCTAGAAGGATACAACGATGCTGATTGGAATACCCTTTCAGAAGATTTTAAGGCAACCAGTGGCTATATATTTAGCATAGCTGGAGGTGCTGTTTCTTGGAACTTAATCAATAATGGAGTAATAAATGATTGCACTAGTATCAGCTGGTGAAGAAGCAGGTTGGTTAAGAAGTCTCTTATCTAAAATCCCTTTATGGGAAAGACCGATATCAGCAGTCATGATCCATTGCGATAGTACCGCGGCTATTGCAAAAATTCAGAACCGTTATTATAACGAAAAAAGGCGACAAATGCGTCGCAAACACAGTACTGTTAGAGAATTTCTCTCTACTGGAGCTGTTAGAGTGGATCATGTACATACTGATGATAACTTGGCTGATCATTTGACGAAAGGATTAGCTAGAAAGAAGGTTCTCAAAACCTTGAAAGGAATGGGACTAATGCCCTTAGAATGATGGCTCACTCATGATGATAACCCAACCTAAAGATTGGAGATCCCAAGAACTAGGTTCAATGGGTAATAACAAGTTATGAAGTAATTAGTGGTGAATCATGCTATTATATAAATATATATATATAATATACTACGTGAAGCATGATATCCTGAAGTGATATAAGGATGAGTTTATTTTAAACTCTTAATAAATTCTATACTCTATGTGGAGTGGAGTACCCAGCTACATGAGTACTCTTGATAGACTCACCTAAGTGAATGTGAAAGTGTGACCGCTTTCTATGGAATTTTGGGCAAATTCTCTAGAGCATTCACTATATTGGAATACACGTGCATGGTCGTAAAGCACGGGTTTTTTGACTTCACCCTAGTAGGGTTGTGTGTGAGATATTTGTTAGAGATAAAGTTTAAAACTACGAGTTACTCTAGTATAATCTAAATCATCTATATTATACAAAAGTTCAAGTCGATAGATACTTTTGTTTATGCACAGTCTTATACTATATTATATTGCTCGATGGAAAATATTTTTTAAAATTCAAGTGGAGGATTGTTGAAAATAGTGTGAATTTTAAAATAATAAAAACATGTGCTTTTGAAATGGTAAAAGTAGTTATATATATGAGATCTGGTCTCATGCCTATTATTCCTCCACACCATGCACACATCCATTTGCTTCTAACATTATTCATTCATTTTGCTATATAAAACGACATGGTGCTTTATTTTACACACATGGATACATTCTCTGAAAAGTGAAAAAAAAAATTTTGGTTTTTATGAGTAGTACTAAAGCTAACTTTGTGTTTTCCTATTGTTTTATTTGTATTCTCATATCACAAGCTACTTCTTTCCGTTTTCTTCTTTATTTATTTTATTTTATATTAAGTCAAACACACAATTACTATAACTAGGAGATTCATAGCTATATTCAAGCAATCAATGCTGCTTTTATTCTTTTTGTGTTATCGATTTCGAGCAATTTCGAAAAACTGGGTTCTTCGAAGAACCCAGTTGGGTTCTTCGTTCGAACCCAGATGGGTTCGATCGAAGAATCCAGAAAACTGGGTTCTTCGAACGAAGAACCATCGAACCATGGTTCTTCGTTCGAAGAACCCAGTTGGGTTCTTCTTCGAAGAACCCTCTGGGTTCGAACGAAGAACCCAGAAGGGTTCTTCGATCTGAACCCAGAAGGGTTCTTCGATCTGAACCCAGAGGGTTCTTCGAAGATCCCAAAAAAAATTTTTTTTTTTTTTTTTTTTTTTAGATCCATTTTCAGATTGAATCTCAACCCTTCATTAATCTTGATGGACGGTTGAGATTCGATCTGAAAAATGGATTTAAATTAATTAATTTTTTATTTTTTATTAATTTTATTATTATTTTAATTTTTAAATAATTTTATTATTTTATTTTAATTTTTTGATTTATTATTTAATAAAATAAAATTAAAAATTTAAAAAGACGAAAATACCCCTGATACTGTTCATTTTGACTAAAGTCAACTAACGGTGGGGGGGTGTCATTGTTAATAAACGATAAAGTTGATTTTATCTGTAGTTGGCCAAACCTCAGGGGTTGTGAGTGCAATTAGCTCTTATGTTTATAATGTTGTTGCCACAACTAACTAAATGTTAATTTGTATTTTTGTCAATCTTAAAAGGACTCATGTTCATTCAAATCAAGTTGTCATTTCACAATAATATATTACAGTTCAAAATTTTTTAATTTTACAAAATTTAAAAGACAAAAATCAAATAAACAAGTATCCATATATCAAAATTATAAAATTTTTAATTTTTTAATTTTAAAAATCTCATACATAAAAGATTCCTAATTTTATAAAACTATAAAGTAGAAAATATGTTAATTACAAGAATGAATTATAATTAGTATAAAATTAAATAAAAAACTAATTAGCATAAAAATTCCTAATTTCACAAAACTATGAAGCAAAAAATTAATGTTCATAATAAGAAGAATTATTGCACATTCTCTCTTAGCTCAAGTGCCATGTACCTCAATTTTCATATTTGTGGAAGTAGATAACTAGTTTTACGGATTTAAAAAACATAATACATTTACTTTTGAAAATAATAAATAATCTAATTTTATCATGTTCAAATATTACAATTATTTTATATACAAGGATACGAAAAAAAAAAAAACTAACTGAGAAGATAAATAAATTACTATTAACTAAAGTAAAATGAATAATAAAAAAAAATTCAAATAAAAAAATTAGCAAAAGATCACTTACATTTTAGTTGACAAAGGAATTTTAGAGATATTGGGATCAAATTGGCATAAAAGTGAAGGGAGATAGTGAAATATAAATATTTAGTAAAACTAGTAAAAGATGCTGTAACAAATTAATGAATGATATTTTGGTAATTTACGATTGAAATTAGGCATATTGGACCAACATTGGAATGAGCTTATTAAATTAGTGGGCTTATGGTCTATTAGACTAACATTGGAATCAGGCCTATTAGAAAATATATAGAAGTTTTATTATAATAATGTCTTACCACGTTGATGGAGCCCAGCCCCAGCTTGGGCTCCATTCGTGAGACTGTCCAATTACATAATTGTTGAGATTTATAGGTAAATGTAAATGTAATTAGATATAAATAAAAGTAAAAGTTTTATCATTCAAATAAAAATGTCTTTATTTGTTCATACATTTATATATTGTGATATAACATTCAAAATTATAAGATGTAATATCAAAATGAGTATATGAATGTCATATACAAAATGATTCATTTTGAGACATGCAATCTAAATAGTCTATAGAAAGCAAATAAAGGTGGGTACTTTATTTGTTGTTGATTTACTCCTGCGGTCCATTCTATAATATACGGCGGTCTTATCCTAGCTGCTCATGTAGTTGAAATGAGAATGAATGTATCTTATATGATAAGATCATATATGACTGTGCTACGGTTTATATAAATCTTTCACCAAGATCCGTTAGTAGATAAAATTCATATATATCGACAAATGATGGTTGTATATAGGTGATTTTCATCTTGAGTGTCTTATCGACTCCTTCAGGTTAGATCGTGGCTTTTGATATACCATGAGTGAGGTCGATGTGATTTTCTCGATCAATACCTCCGTATCTTGGAGTTGTGGTTTGGCTTATGACTCGAAATGTTTGAACACAATAATGAAATCCACTCCTTCTTGACTAAAGTAGATGAGTAGTTCCCTGAAGGGTTGATTTGGGACTTAAACAATTATAAGCGCTCTCCTTCTTTCATAAAGAAAGATGAGATTTAATTGTTCATAGAGAATCAACGATGCTTAATGGAAATGATATAATTAGAGGGATATAATGGATATTGTGACCCAGTTATAATTATGAACTATTCGTGGATGATCATACTGTATGTAATAGCTATATCAATAGACATTAAGACTTCAAATTGTATAAAACATATATAGTTCTGAAAGTTCAGCTTCGGGTTTTTAGTGGAATAACTCTGAGGTTAATAATAATGGAATATTAATTAAAGAGTTTTAATTAATATTGCTAAGTATTATTAAAATTTAAAATTGTAGGCCCATTAGGTTCCCTTGCTAGCCTTTATGGTTAATGGTAACGAGGGTCACGGTTAATTAATTGGTGATCCAATTAATTGTGTTCGTGACATGATTCAATTAAGAGAATTAATTAAATAATTTGATTATTTAATTAATGAATTTATAATTAAATAAATATTAATAATTGTTATTAATATTATTAATTATTTAAAAGGAAGTTGCAAGTTCAAACCTTGACTAGGATAAAAGGAATAAAATAATCATGATTATTTTAAATCTTAGAGGTAAAGGGTTCAAACTCTAGATATGACCAATATTAAATAGGATTTAGAATTCTATTTTAACTTGATCAAATAAAACCTTAAAGGCTTTATATATATATATATATATATATATATAAAACAAAACAAGATAATTAACCTAGCAAAAAGCAAAGTGCGGCAACACCAAAAGGGAGAGAAAAAAAGAAAGTTTTTTTTTCTTCTAACTTCGTGTAGGTTACGGTCGGCCTAAAAAAGAAGGCAAGGAATTGTCTTCTCCGTTTTTCTGCAACCTCCATCTTTGTATCCATGACGTGCCCATACACACATTATCAAATCATAGCTTGTAAGGCTTAATAGTGAATTAAGAAATCAAAGAATCAAGAAAAATAACAAAAAGGTAATTGCAGTATAAAGATTTTATTCGAGTATGTACATTAACACGTTCTTTTGAAAAGAGTTTTTAATAAAATAAAAAAATATTTAAAATCTATTTCTGCGGTGTTTTTTTATTATTTGATAAATAGATTTTTCCCCTTCAATGTCATATCACACTATTTATGATGGAAAAATAACATTGGATCTAGCCCACGTATATATAATGAGACATTACATAATATAATTGAGCGGTCTCACTGGTAATGTGGTAAGACACTCTCATTTTAAGTTTTTAGTTTTCTTAGGATTTCTCATTTACTCTTCACTTTAGTCTTTGGCCAATTGCAATGATTGACGACCGGGAAGGTCAAGGTCTTCGCCTCCACACTAAAGAAAATGGCACTTCTTTCTATCATACTATAGAGAAAATCTTGTCTGAAATGTGATACCATTCAATGTATGTAAGTGCCCCAAGTAGTAAGATTTTTTTAAAAAAACATTACTTTTATTTTCTTAATGCTAATTTTTGCACCATGACACACTCATATTGGACTGTTTTATCGATAACGTGGTGAGACTGTCCCACATAAGTTTTTTTCTAAAGAGGAGGGCCGGCTAAGCCACCATTCACAAGTAACTAAAAGTACTTGCCAATTCTGTAACGAATAAAAATTGTGGCGACCACCTATCATATACTATATCAATGCAAAAGAAAGGTTCATCATGTTTTATAAAATGCAAAAACCTTAATATAATTGGAGAATGTAGCAACAATGGTTCACAGGGCCGGCTCACAAAGTTTTGAGGCCTGGGCCAAAAAAAAAATTTGTGGCCCTTTGGTGCCCTTGACTAAGGGTCAAACTTTTAAAGGTCTGAAGTATACTGTAGCACTTTACTCTAATGGTTTATTATTGTTAAAATAAATAAATTAACCAAGTGTGGTTGTTGGGTCTTGTGGTATAGTACTCTCCTTGGTGCGGGAGGTCCCGAGTTCAATTCTCATAACATTCCAAATTTAAATTTTTCTTATTAAAAAAAATTGGGTAGCACTTTACTCTAATGGTTTATTATTGTTAAAATAAATAAAATAACCAAGTGTGGTTGTTGGGTCTGGTGGTATAGTACTCTTCTTGATGCGAGAGGTCCCGAGTTCAATTCTCAGGACATCCCAAATTTAAATTTTTCTTATTAAAAAAAATTGGATAGTACTTTACTCTAATGGTTTATTATATTTAAAATAAATAAAATAACCAAATGTGGTGGTTTGGTCTGGTGGTATAATTCTCTCTTTGTTGTGAGAGGTCCCGAGTTCAATTCTCAGACATCCCGAATTTAAATTTTTCTTATTAAAAAAAATTGAATAGCACTTTACTCTAATGTTTATTATATTTAAAATAAATAAAATAATCAAGTGTGGTGGTTGGGTTTGGTGGTATATTTAAAATAAATAAAATAATCAAGTGTGGTGGTTGGGTTTGGTGGTATAGTACTCTCCTTGGTGCGAGAGGTCCCGAGTTCAATTCTCAGGACATCCCAAATTTAAATGGGCCCAAAAATAACAAAAAAAATAAAAACTGTTCTTAAGTTTATATTATTGGGCTTGAAATAGTAACTATAAAATTTGAAAATATCTGGGCCGATGGTGCCCCACTTGAAAGTGAGGCCCTGGGCGATCGCCCAGGCTGCCCAGGCCCTCCGCCGGGCCTGATGGTTCACCTCGTGGAGTGCCATTAAGTTGCCAACATCAATATAACAGATTGGGACATGGACTACTTCTTTACTTTGAATAAAATAATCATAAATTCATTGTTTTGAAAAAATATATTTGATTTCATTCTAATACCATCATGTTGAAGCATAGCAAAATATTGCTAGCAAATACATTGAAAAATGCAATACCTAGTGTAGTATATTGTGTTATGCATATAGTAGAGCAACAATTGTATTAAAGTGTAGCATATTGTGTTATGTATGTAATAGAGCAACAATTGTATTAAGATATGACATTTCAGGCCTAAATACCGTTTCATCATTTCCTTTACGACAAAATTGGCCCTTCTCGGATCAAAAGTATGGTTAACAATGGGTATAATTTGGGTGAGCTTCTATATTTAAACATTTCAAAGTTCCTTTATATATATATATATATATATATATATATATATATATATATATATATATATTTGTGAATAGATAAATATTTTATATTATATCTGCTGGATCGCTAGACCGAGACAATATTTTTCACTCTTTCATTTCAAATTATGTTTTTCAATATTTAGTAGTCTTTAATAGCTATTCAAAAGTTTTGACAAATTCGTACCATGATCACCATATATTACATAATAGCAAATCTAAACTTTGAGTTCTTTATGTATACCTGGACATATAAGATCATCAATGTAGCCATTCTTTATCAAACATTCATTGAAATAATAAAAGCATTTCCAATGCTATTATACATATTTTACTTTTTCATTATGGATGCATCAACAATTATATTGAATATGCATCCACTTTCCCAAAATAAAAAAAAGAGTAAATTTATATATACTCTCATCCCCAATGCTTCCTGACTCATCACCATAAAACATGTCTCACTCTCATATTTTATTTTACTATTAAAAAATTATTATCTCCAATACAATTATTTTTTTGAAAAATAGTGAAAATGTTAACTAAATTCATTCCTATTAATCTCTAAATTTTCTTTTGCCGCATCAGCTCTATTTTTGGTAGCATAATTGCATTAGAGAGTAGGAACATTAGAAAAACTCGAATCCGCGGGAACCCTGTCCTGCCCCACCCCACCCCATATGAGGCGAGGTTAAACCAAAATACATGGTTTGGGGTTGGTTCAATGATGACTTTAAAACTCCATTCTAAAAACGGGGTGGGTGTGGGGTTAGTTATCCGCATCCTGACTTCGACCCCACCCCACTTATTATTTAGTTATTAATAATTTTAATATTTACTTAATAAAATTAAGATAAAATTTTTAATTAATAAAATAAAAAATTTTAATTAATAAAAATATATAAACTATAAAATTTATAAGGAATGTGAATTTATTTTTATTTTTTGTTAACTATTTACTTTTCTTATTATTTCTTAGTAATTATTTTTGTGAATTGATTTTATAATTAATTATGAACATTTAAACTATATATTTTCTGTGTTGATATTGAATTTATTCAAAATATAATAATTTATTTTATTAAAAAATAACTATGGAATTTATAAAAACTATATATAATATAACTTGGTGGTGAAGGAGGGGGTTGGGTTTAGGGCCGCCTTCCCTTGCCCTGAATTTTATTAGGGTCGGTGTCGGAAATTTTTAATCCTGCCTCGATCCAACCCCATTGACATCCCTACTGGAGAGTAATTTTTTAGTTAATTATTTATCCATCCTATGTGGTAAATTTTTTTTACCAAATACATAATAGTATTGGAGATGCTCTTATACTAAATTCGTCTAAATTATTTTAATCCACAAATGGTTCATGTATATTTATTAATTACAAGCTACAAGCTATCAAATTATACGATTTAGACATTTTCAATTATAGAATACTAATACAAAACAAACCACCTAATATTGGGTTACAACATCTGAGAAAAGAAAATAAACGTATTAAAAAATCTTAAACATTAATTAAGATCTATTAAATACTTAATTAAATTAAATAATATTAAAATTAAAGGGACAAAAAAAAAGAACAAAGGAGACTAGGCTGCCTTGATGTTGTCAATTGTCCAATAGACAGTGGAGACACTCCATGATCATTCATGTCCATTATACAGCTCATGGTATGGATGTGAGTTTATTACTAGATCAATGGACCATATATAAATTCTAAACAGACTGTTTTTATTATGTGATTGATGGCAAATTGTCAATTGGAGTGTTACATTTTAACATCAAAATAATTTCATTTAAATAACACTTTATTTATTTATTTATATTTATAACATAAAACAAATAAATAAAACAGTTGAAAAGAGGATGACAAGTCATGCATCTTCATAAAAAAACATTAACAAGCAAAATGCAGCACATACCCATAACTAACTCACACACTTTTTGTTTCAAAACAAAAAAAAAAAAAAAAAAACTTGCACACTTTTTAACGGTCAATCAATATCTGTGTCAAGTAACAGACCATTGTTTTTGAGCTCAGGTTTCAGCTTCACAACCTCATGTTCAGGTAAAATTACAGTCACCAACCTCCCTTTCCCGCCACTATCCTTGGTAACAACAACAGCTCCTTTGTCTGCAACTCCTTGAATCCCACACCAAACCAGTTCGGCTTTGTTACCATTCACTTCTACTCCATAACTATCCACTTCTTCCAGATTCACAAACGTCAGGTTGCCTCCGTAAACCACGTAATCCGACGCCCCGCCTTCGTCTTCCACGGCCCGTTCAATCTGCCCTCTCTCGTCTATGCCTTCTTCCGCAAGCAATTTGGCCAGTTTTTCCAAATCAGCATTGCTGATGGAGAAATCCGCCTCAACCGTGCTTAGAATTTGACTGTTGCTTAATTTCCCGGTTCTCGGATTATCCGGATCCGTTTTGCAAAGGGTCACGATCTTCGTACTCTCTGCCTCTGCAGCGTCTCGGATTTTGGCTATGCATTTCCAAATCACGGCGGCGAGAAACTCGAATACAGGAATGGCTTGATCGTGTTTGGACTGCAAATGGGTTATTTGGGCGGCGGTTAAGTGGAATGACAACGTATCCATTTCGAAATTATTGGCGGTAACCCAATGGTCCCCAACCGGGTCGACCCGGTGTATGGAAAGTGGATACTCGGTTTTTGCGTGGGCCAGTTGACTTTCGGGTTTCTCGATGGGTGATGGTGGTGGTATTGGTCTTGGTAAATAAGGTGGGCCATGGGATTGGATTTTGGAGATAACTTGGCCCCACGTGTTGACAAAATCACAAGCTGACTGTGCATCTCCCAGGACATGGGCCCAGCTTAGGCCCAGCGACATTCCTCCACATTTGAACCGAGTAATCTGTATACGCCAAAATAAAAATTAATAATAATAATAATAAAAAGAGAGAATTTTTTTTGAAATTTAACTTAAAAATGTATATAAAATAAAACTAACAACAATGATATTAATTGATCCTACCAATTTATGATGCGATAATTTCATTCATCTGATACGTGAACACACAGTAATTTCAATGGTCCACATTATAAGTTTTGATACAAATTTGGGATCCGACCCTAATATTAGTAATAAGTAACAGTATGTTTTTAAAATGAACTCATATAAACTCTTTTTCTTTTTTTCGAAGGGAACACATAAATAAACCTTTGAATGAAGCTGAGAAAGAAACAAAAATACATGAATAAATGTAAAGAAGTAGGTGCGTGACAGAGACGGTGGCATTGGCATTGACTACTGGTGTCGGTCATGGGGACTCGTGGCTGGGGTCGTTGAGGTCAGAGCTAATGAATGAAAGTACAAATAATTCTTTTAATAATATCAATTCATAGGCTTTAAAAAAAAAAATTATCAACTCACACAAGTTAATTATACAACCCCAAATGTGTATATATATATATATATATATATATATATATATATATATATATATATATATATATATATATATATATATATAGAGAGAGAGAGAGAGAAAGCGCTAATAATACCCACCTTTTTTGAGATTTTTCCAACTATAAGTGGAGTCAACTTTACTGTTAATGGATAAAAATCTCTCCTGACATTAGTTGACTTCCGTTAGAGTTAATAGTTGACTATATTTAGCCGTTAAAAATACTAAAATATTTTTAAAATAATATTTAAAATTATTAATAAAAAAATAAAAATAAATTGAGATTTCCACTGTCCATCTCACTTGAGATGGATTGTGGAGATTTTTTTTTTAAATATAAAATTATTATAAAAAATTAACCTTCAGATCTCTATCTTCCATCTTTGAATGAACGGTAGAGATTTAAAGTTTTTTTTTTTTTTCGAAAAAAAAGATGGGAGAAAGAACCAAAATCTAGGTTCTTCGAACTCAAAAAAAAAAAAAAAAAAGGTGTGAGGAGGAACCCAAATTTGGGTTCTTCGAAGAACCCTTGAACAACCCATTCAACCGGTTAAAAAAAAAAAAGAAAAAAAATGAAGAATCCAGATCTAGGTTCTTGATTCGAACCCAGAAGGATTCTTCAAATAACCCTTTTTTTTTTTCTCTATGGAGATCCAATCTACTCACTAAGATTTATTTTTGTTATTTTTATTATTATTATTTTTTGAAATAAATCTTAATTGTTCATCATCTTAAAGATCAAGGGATGATATTTTTTCTTAATTTTTTAAATTTTATTTAATAAAATAAAATTTAAAAAGTATAAAAAGATAAAAATATCCTTGTACCTGTTAAGTTTGATTAAAGTCAACTAACGGTAGGGGAGATCTTTGTCTATTAACAGTAAAGTTAACTCTGTTTATAACTGATAAAACTTTAAAAAAGATCGATATTATTAATTCATATATATATATATATGAGCAACTAACAGTTATATCCCTTGAGGTTTATTTATCTATAAACTGATCAATATTTAAGTTTATTAATAAAAAAAAATACTATCCAATTTAACGGTTTAACAGTGCACTATATTTAGCTATTAAAAAAATTAAAATACTCGTTCAATTTATACAAATGAGCATACCTCATGCATCTATGCGTTATTTATTCTCTCTCTATATTATTGGGGGACGCGTGTCATGAATTAGCTAGGTTTTTTTTATTTTCTCGTGGGGCTCATTAAATGCGACAAAGACTACCCTACCAAGTTTGAAACCGACAGTGATAATTAATAGTCCTTGGTGATTAGGATGAGAGATTGAGAACTGGTTCCGTTGTGATTAAACGATAGCAACAAATGATAATGGGGATGCAGATGCGCAGATGCAGTTAATAATAACAGAGAAAATTGATACCTGTAAATAAACAGAAGGAGAAAAGGAGAGTTCAGGACCAATAGGAAGATGATAGACAAGGTGTTTGTTAAGAGAATAATCTCTCATCTCCACCCACTCATCCACTGTTTTCTCACACTCAGCTTCAACGAACCTCACTCCACAGTCGTTGCACTTCATGTACGGTCGACCCGAATCCGGACGGCGGAATCGTCCGCAAGTTACGTAGTATTCATTCAACAAGTAGAACATGGACTCCTTGATCACCTTCGTGCTGAACCCTTCAACTGCATGCTTTTTGAACAGGTAAACTCCTATCAAGTAATGCAGCTTCATGGCCAAGTCCATACCACTTGGCTCATGTATCACATCCGACCCGGTTGCGTTACCCGGCCCGACCGATGAAAGCCTTATGTTGCGGATCAACGACTTGTCTTCTTTGGCGGACACCATGGTTGAGAGTTGAGACTACCTTTGCCGACTTTGATGACAAATTCAAGGAAAGAAAGATGAAACTTAGAGTTTATATTGAGTGAAGCAGTAGTTATCAATACAGTTGGGTGATTTAATGAAAATAGTTGTGTGTAATATTATGATTGGTTGGTGGAGTGTAGTAGTAACAACTTTTTGGTTTGCATTTAATAGTAAAAGTTGAATCTCAGTCAGTATTCAATATTAATATGTGCGAACTGTATCGAAGTATTCTAACGTTGCTCCATAGGAGATATAATAGCAACAGTCGCTTTTACAGTGTGACAAGTGGCGTGCTACTTTTTTTTTTTTCAAGTTCTATAACTAAATTTCATTTTAGTCCATCATGTTTATAATTTTAATTACATACCACTAAATTATTATAAATTATCAATTTAATTCATATAATAAAAATTTTAATATTCAAACTTAAATTAAAATTAAAATTAACTTTTATAAAAAAATTAAAACTAAAAGTAAGAATAAAACTTGATAATATATATTTTTTTAAATTTAATACCTGATTAGTCAGAGGACTTTCAGTATTTACCGAGATCAAGCTCTATAATGTAGTCTAGATATCTTAAATCTAAATTAGAAGAAGAAGTCTACTCCTAACACTGGGAAAGGTTTTCCGACACTTATTGTGGTTTGCAATAAATGTAGGGAGACATTCCCGATGTTAAATATTAAACCGCAATAATTAAAAATATCTCTACATATACTTCTTGCGGTTTGATATTTTTAGTTCCATTACCATTAAATTAATATAAATTTATCAATTTAATTTATATAACCAAAATTTTATAGTCAAATGAAAATGGAACTGAAAATTAATTAGTTTATTTATAATAATAGAATATTAATGTTAAAAGATGAATTTACCTTCCTATTTGTAACACATGCTATTATAATATATATTGACAAATATACATTTTTTTTGTGTTTAATTAAATATAAAAAATATAAAAATATATATCTTTATAAAAAAATATCGCAATCAAGAGACGTATTCCTACCTTTCTCTATGGAGGCCACCTATTTTTAAAAAAAATTGTTTGTTTGTAATTATATAAAATAATAAATATGACAATAATTTTGATAAATTCTTTAATTTTTTTGTTTAATTTTTGTTTAATTTTAATTATTATCAATTTTGCCAAAGGCCCCTATTTTATTAGTGGGAACTTCACAAGTTCTCCCAACCCATTAAGGTTCAAACCTTGATATTATAAATATTGTCTAACACTTGCCCATCAAACCGTAATAAGTGTAGGGAGACCTCTTTCAGTGATAAGAGTAGACTTCTTCTTCTAATTTAGATTTAAGATATCTGGACCGCACTATAAAGCTTGATTTCGGTAGATACCGACAGCCCTCTGACCAATCAGATGTTAAATTTTAAAAAAAATATTATCAAGTTCTATTATTTTAGTTTTATTTTTTTTTATAAAAATTAATTTTGATTTTGATTTAAGTTTGAGTATTAAATTTTTATCATATGGATTAAATTGATAATTTATAATTTAGTGATATGAGACTAAAATTATAAACATGAGGGATTAAAATTAAATTAGTTATAAAACTTGAAAAAAAAAAGAAGAAGAAATAGAACGCCACAACATATATCTTCTCCATATTATAACGAAATTGTGAATTTATCCTTAATTATATATTAATACCCTACCGTCAGTTGACCTAAACAAATAAAACGGTTTGACAATAACTTATGTGTAAAATGATATAACTATCTCTAGTTCAAAAATTAAATTAAATAAAAAATAAAAAAATTATTTTTTAATATGGATCTCCACCATTTATCAAAAATTGATGGACGGTAGAAATTCATTTTATAATAAATTTAAAAAAATAATTTTTTTTTAAATTAAACAATTTAAAAAAAATTATGTTAAAATATTTTTTTGCACAAATTGTAATGGAATACCCAGATATTTAGTCATATTGCAATGAAATCGCACTTTTCTTTAAACTACAACTAAGTACCTTGAATAATTATCAATTTAGTCCCTTATTCATCATTATTACCGGTGTATTAATAAAAAATTAGAAATTAATATCTGCTCCACTACTCCCATTGTATGAAATAATTCCAACCTGATACTCATCATTGCATATATAGGATTACCTGCCGATATTCTTTATACACATTGATAAAATCAGTAATTTATTTTTATACCTATAACCGTATATCCAGTTGATTTATGTTTCATTATATTCTTTAGTAAACGACATTTTCATAACTCACTATAAGTCTACAATGACCGACCAGACCAAAAGATTTTTTATTGTCACTTAAACCCACAATTACTCTTATTTGTGAATAAGTCTTAATTTTAATTTTTCCTTATCGAGATAACTTTTGACATCTATATGTTGCCACTACTGACAACAAAGTCTACGCAGGTGCTTACATGGGTAGTTTTTGAGTTGCAAATGTAGTGTTTGATTTGGTGTTTGTCAAGAGTAGATATTTTTCATAAGAAATAGATTTTCAAATTATATATGTAGTACTTGATTTGATGTTGTGAAAGTATATAGCTACTGATTACTGATTATGGGAGTAGATTTTTGAGGTTACACATATAATGCTTAATTTCGGTAGATTTTAGCAGACCTCTCTCATCCGGTGTTAAAATCCTAATAGACCCTTACATATTTAAAAAATAAAAAATCAAGCATTAACTGTCTTTGTTTTATATAGTACACGTGTCCACGCCACAGTATTTCTGATATGAATGATCATTACTGACCTTTAAGTTGGATAAATTTTAATTTGGTTAAAATTTTGGATTATCTCCACAAATTATTTTTGGATACAATATGAAAAGACTCAAGTCAAAATTTACTTCAATAATCACTGTTTTAACAGTTTTGAGTTTTTTTTTTTTTCAACTATTACAATAATCACTGTTTTAAAATTTACTTCAATAAATGTTTCTTCCAATTAGGTTGATCAATTTGTTGATTTTTAAAATTTAAGATTCTTGTAATAGATACACCTCCAGGAAAAATAAATAAAATAAAAAAAGATTTAAATGACGAGGAAAAAATAATTTAAGGAGGTTTGGTTGGGAGCTGAGATGTGACCAGAATTTAAATGGCTCACATTATTTTTTGTAGTTGAAAATAATGAATTTATTTTTTGTAGTTGAAATAATAAATTGATCTAATAAATTAACTGCCATCCATATTCCAACTTATCTAATTACTTCTTTCTAACCCATAACATTCCCCATGCCCTGAATTTGTGTTTTTTAAAAGCAAAAAATTTAAAGAAAAATTGTCTATTTTTCAAACATGAGATGAAAATGTTACAAACACATTTTAGAAAGCAATTTCTACTGAAAGTACACGGACCACTTGAATTATGAGTAGATTACTTTCTTATTTCAACTTGAAGGAAGATTTGATTTAATTTGTATTTATAGAGAGTAAAGGGAGTTTTAGTGGTGGTAAAGAATTCATATTCTGCCTTTAAAAATAAAATATTTCATATTCTTTTTTTGTTTTTTTTATGGGACTTACTTTGTTTGAAAATATAGTTCAAGGAACACTTGCCATTTATGAGAAAAACCCCAAGTCATTTGGGAACGAAGTGAAAAGAGAAAAGGCTATAAGAAAAGGGAAACACTAGGATCATATGTATCCATATTAGAATGTTTGGAGTTTAACAAATATGTTCTCTTTTCCAACCATAAAAATAATATATTAAAAAAAATCATATGTTCACAGCAGAGAAAAGCAGTGATAAATTTTTTTTTTTTTGGTCCAATCCAAGAGGTAATCTCCATGTTCATTGGTATAGAATTAATCCTGTCCCGATCCGGGAGATCAGTAAAGACCTAGAACCAGGTGTACCCACCAACATGAAGATTGCATTAGTTGGGAGTCGAAAGTAAATATTACCAAAACAATTCACTTCCTATCTGGTGTGTGGTGATCAACTACACTAATAGTTAAAGCTGTGATGATTTGGATTCTCAACTGCTTGGACCAGTTAAAATTATCATCGTATGGCAATATAATTGAAAAGGAGACAGCTAAGTGCTTTGCATTTAGTATAAACTTTCCATGGACGGTTGGAGTAGAAATATTTTGGTGCAAGGATTGGATCATAGGCTGTTAGCAGAAAACAGCCTAGATCACAAGATCTCAAACACATTAATGAATTGTTTTCAAAAATAAAATGCAATTTTTTTTCCTTCAAATGATCTAAATCATCTATCAACTGTAACAGCGACCGAAGAACAAATATGTTAATGCTAATTTTGTGAACCACACAATATGTTCCAAGGAAATTCAGTAACAAGTAACAGAAGAACAAAATTACTAACAGTTGCAGTAAATCAGATGAACTGGATGCTTATAAACACGGTCGAAATTGAAAACATAATCAGATTATAAACGGTTATAGGACAAGTTAATAAATGAATGCAACTACTTTTCCTTTACTCTTATCTTACATCTTTTTCATTTTTTGTTTGTAAACAAGAGTCATATGTTACAAATCAAAATTGCGGTGGAGTCGTAAAGACCACAGCTAGTTTCTCTTACATTCTCAATTAGAATGAGCTTTCTCAGCTTTAAGCAAATCAAATAAAATTGCACAAGCTTGTACATCTCCCTTATCTAGCAACCTGTGTCAGCTGCCTTTTATGAATCTTCCATTTTGAATGAATTAGTGGTTCTGCACCAAGAAATAAAATCAGCCCTCCGATCCCAGTCTTCTAAGCATGCTATGTCGTGCAATGTATGGCTTCTGGGGAGTGCCAAAAGGTGCAATAAGTAAATTCCAACTGCAGTGCAGTGGCAAAGAATGGACCAAGATATAAAGCACTTCCACCCCGAGGTCCAAATGCTCTGTACTTTTCCACAATGTGCTCATACCGAATTCCCCGATTCCATATGAAGTGTAGCTGAACCATGTTCACTAAAAACCAATCAATATGGAATAACATACGGCAAAGCACAAACATCAGCTGATTCTATCGGCACAGCTTCTGCCCACACCTGTGGGGTCTCATCATCCCCAGAGTATCCCACCTTAGGCTTCTTTGAGTGGAAGTCATTGTTGTGGAATAGCCATTCTTGGTCATCAAAATCGAACCATTCTTCCATTTTGGGAACTGAAAGTACCTGACTTAGATATTTAGAATCTGGATGAGGTGGTTTCAAGGATGCCTCAGCAATTTGATCGGTTTGTGCAGTTGTAGGCTTTGCTGCAGATACAGATAATGCTGGAGATACAATTATACCATTTACCTTGAGTTCTTTATTATCTGCCTTAATACTATTGGATGTCCCCTGACTATCTGAAGTAAGGAGGGCAGAAGTTTGGCAGCATTCCAAAATCTTTCCGTTCCCTGTCAATGAAAGAGAGGATGAAGTGACTTCTGGCCACTTATTGTTCTCCTTCGATGGGTGAGAGGAAGAAGTCAGTCTTGGCAACTTATTGGGCTTTACGTCGTTGACTGTAATAAGAACAAAAAAGGAAGGAGAAACTTAGTGAACAAGAATGTTTGGCCTGAACCTATTACACTTAAGTAGATTAATATTGCTGTGAGATACACTGCAAGCAAACCAATCCAAGATTTTATCATGTTCAATCTGGTACAGGTCAAATATTTATTCCAGTAACACACCCTTGGTATTTTGTGTTTCTTTTTTATTTCTTTACTCTGCGTGGTGGAGGCACAAACAACTATAATAGGGACACGGTAATATAAACATGAATCATTTAATGACAGGACTCACCGTGAACAAATCCATTGGTCTCAAAGTCCTTTCGTTTCCTTACATTTTGTTCAATCATACCCTTGTCACTGTCCACAGGAGGATGTAAGGTCTTTTTATTACGGGTACCTATGAGGTCATCCTTGTTGCTACCTTTTAATGTATCTTTCTCTGAGTTCTTATGCTCACTTTTCATCTTCGCTTTCTCCTCCTTTTTCTTCTCTTTGTCCCTGTCTTTATCCTTCCCTTGACCCTCCTTTTCCCTATCCTTGTGCTTGTGTTTATCCCCACGCTTATCATCACCTTCCTTCTCTTTGGTCTTTTCTTTACCCAAAGTCCTGCTCTCAATGTCTTTCTCCAATGGTCTGGGCATTCCTTCAACCCTCGTTTGAACCATTCCAGCAGGGTTTTGTACCAAGGTATTTCCACTAAATCTTGCCTCATCTTTGATAGATTGAACGTCCAGCTTTCTGTCCACACCTTTTTTATCCTTCTTGTTTTCCTTCCCTTCATCCAAAGTGCCAGTAGCCTTAGACACCAATCTGACCATTCCTTCATCCCTTGTCGTGTCTCTACCACTAAATTTCTCAACCAACTTGGTTTTAGTTTCTCTGTCTTCATCTCTGATCCTCCTTCCCAAGTCTTGCATAAATTTAGAATCTTTGACATTCCCAGCCTGAAAACTGTTCTGACTGAGCTTCTCTCCACTATAACCTGAAAACTGACCAGTAAATTTCTTCTCGCCAGACATACTGTTTCTATCTTTGTCCTTTTCCTTCTCTTTCTGAATGACTTTCTCTCCACTGTGAGCATCATATTTCCCTGGAAATTTCTTCTCATTTGCCGATTTTCCTCCATCAGGAGCCTCAGAGTTACCCGGAAATCTCTTCTCATCTGAGTTGCTACCTTTATCTTTCTCCCTATCCTTCTTCTCCTTCTTATCGCTTCGTTTTTCCTTTTTTTCTTTCTTTTCCCTATGCTTTTCATCACTTCTATCTTTCTCCTTCTTTTCTTTACTTTCTCTCTTTTCTTTATCCTTCTTCTCCTTCTTATGCTTCTTCTCTCTTTGCTTCTCCTGGAAATCATGTAAACATTTAAAAAATTCATTCAACTAAAAGACAAACCACATATATCCATCAGCTAGAAAAAAATCTGACTAAATAAGTACCGAGTTTTTATAATATGAACTTTTTAATTTCTCACTAGAAAAATAAACAAATTAAGAAAAAAAAATTCTATACTGAATTTGATTAAAATAATATGCCAGTCACAATAGATTCAAATTGAAGACCAATTACTTATACATCTGTAGCCTGCAGTTCACAAACTATGATACATACCATAAGCTGTTAATATAACATTCATAAGACAACTATTTTAGTAGCAAAACAGCATAAGATGAAAAGGAGAGATATGTTCCAAGAAAAGCCCACAGAAAAAGCAGAAAGTTCCACAATGATATAACTGTTGAAACACGATAAGCCATAACTATTTTGATATACAAGGCACAGTCAAGGAAGCTCACCCTACAAGATAATTTTAAAATCTCCACATTATACAGGCCCCAGCTCTGCCAGTCAAATGCTCATCCATTAATTTCTTTTTAAAAGCCCAGCAACCAGTACTTAGATGGTTAAAATAGCATCATTTACTTAGTTTTCCGTATGCTTAAATCATAAGGTATGATAAATCCCAATCAAGAAACAACATTCACAGAAGGTGCCATAAACTGATCCATTCAAAATTTAAAAACCAAACTTTCAACTCCATCCACTGCATATGGTAATAGGATAACAAAAAAGACCCCATCATTCAAATGTAAGTACCCATGCATAAGTTAGAATTTTTCCCTGTTTTGTTCACTTTCCCCAACTAGATCTCTTCATAACTTTAAACTATACTTGGAATTTTATCATTATACCAACTTTGAGTGAGCACCACTGTAAAATCCCTTCTTCACACATTAGCAATTTAGTTTGAATTACAGCTATTATACTTCTGTATTATGAACTTCCACTAATTGCTAGAAGAGTGTTACTGTGCACAGTTATTCAGTTATTGCTAAATAAAAATAAAAATTAACCCTATCACACCAATCATAATTCTACATTAAGTACTCCAGCTGGTTAGGAGTCTGTAGTGCAAATTCTCTGCATTTTGGAACAATTTATAAAAACTTCAAACGCTTAGAATTTAGAAACATGAGTCACAATCAACAACACAAGAAAGAAGATGAATTTACAGAAACAAAGGAATCAAAACATATAGACAAATAGTGTCAACCTGTAAATTGAGAACATGCAATCTCAAACTAAAAAATTTCAACCAATGAAAATGAACTAACTGATAAGATAGAAATGACTACTTCTAAAATCAATGATTGTCTATACATAATTTATAAAATTCATTATACCATCAAAGGCAGGAGGATCAATCACCAAATTGTGGTTTGCAAACTAGTAAAAATAAAGACAACATACATAATTTAAAGGCCATCTATAAAAAGTGAAGACAGTAATTTGAAAACCATCAATTGAATTGAAACTACCAATGGAGAGGGAAAAAGAGAGAGAGAGAGAACCGATTTCTAGCAAGGCCACTCCACAGCAACTTAGTGCAAAATCCACATCCCTAAAACATAAAGACTGATTCCCAGGCCTTGGATTTGCCAAAACACAGAACACAAAATTCGAACTATATGGAATATAAAGCCAAATCACACTAATTGGCCCTGAGATTGGGATATTTTTTTTTTGGAAAAACAAAGTTTTTATTAAAAAGTTACGACCCTGTCATTTCCAAGATTAAGTTAGATGTATCCATTGATAAACATTTAACTATCAAAAAGACAAGTATATGTTTGACAAATCAAAGTGATAGACCCAAAAACCCTTAAAATCATTAAATATTTAAAACAAAAATAAAACTTAGTAAAACAACGCATTCAGTTATAGGTACAACAATCTACTCTTTTCTCTTCAACACAAAATTTATTACTGCAATTCCGCTATTCCCTTCTTAAGCACCTAGTTTCATCAAAGTATACTCACCAAGTTCTAAAAGCTTGTTATTCTCTTCGTTAGCATTGTTCTATCCTATGGATTGTTTTGCCTCCTAAAATGTTGATATGGACATAAACTCACCAGTCACCACTACTGACAATTCACAATCATCTAGGATTCATGTCTTGCTCAAGATGGGTATGATAATCCATAATGGTACAGTGAGAATAATACGAATCAAACATGGAATTCTCAATATATTCAGGGTGAATCAATGGTTATAGAAGCTCAATCAAATTGTTCTCGCAAAAGATATGATTAATTAAGATCAATAATGGATCATAATCTTGAAATTAGCAAGAGTATTTCAGCTTTAGTCATCAAATATTTTTATGTGAGTATCAACTACAAATATGGTGATTTGGGTCCCGGAAACTTGGAGAACAGGTTTAACGAAATAGTGTGATTGCCCATAATAAAATTCAATGAAGAAGCAACTAATAACAAAACAAATTAGTGTCACGCACCAATAATGTTGAAGCACTTGGATTCATAAGAATATTCTTATGTTTGTATCTGTAGATCAAAATATAGTCCAAATTTGGACTATAACAGTTACTCGGCCAACAGAAACGTTAGAATACCAAAATGTCTATTAAGATCCTAATATAATTCTCCAGATCCAACTAGGAGAAGTTGAGTGAATATGGTTAAAAGATCATGTTCAGCTAGAGCACCAACTGCAGGCAGGAAACACAAATTGGAACTAATATGTCACCCACCTAATGTTTTCAATAATATGTAGGACACTAACCCTGTATCGTATCTAATATATCTAGTGGGTAGGTGGGTCCACAATACTTCCTTTATAGCACACAGGGAACAAGGTCTGCAGAGATAGAGAACCATTATGCTTCCATATTTTATTTTAATCTAAAAGTCCCCCGACCTTTCTTTGTTCACTGGGCTCTAAATTAGGGACTACTACTGGAACTGACAATCTTTGCATTCAGGAATCTTGTGGGATATAATTATCCTTAGTAGGCACATCTTGATTGGGGGCGGAGGTTTTTATCACTCAACCCACCTCAGGGGATTTAAATCCTTACTCTAGCTGTTTATTCTCTTGTACACATTAATGATTCTTCTTATTCTTATTTTTGCACATTCTGTCCCAATTGTTCTTTGCTGTTTTTGCCACTTAAAACACAACCAGCCTTGTCTGTCTGATTTCTAACACTTAAACACCACTCCCACAAGTCCAATCCCCATTTTCTTATAAACTATAGAAGCCTTGCTCAGAAAAAAAGAAAAAATTTCACCATAACCAAGGGAGACTGAAGATGGCTAAAATCAAATACACCCCTACACACTACCAATTTTGTAACCAAACATGCTCTCCCACTCTAAAAAAAACCATAACTATAATACACTTTATACATTGTGCCCAAATACACAAGAACAAGCCCAGATATCTGTATAATGCCACTAACCTAACCAGAATCCTCACAATATGGGTCGTTCTGAGTTGACACCTTGCCTTTGACCTTTAAAGTCCAATTGGCATTCCAATCCATATTGAATCAAATTTAAGACACCACCATAACAATGGTATTAAAGAACTTGTAAAGAAACCATCACTAACATCATCATGATTTAGACAGTTCAGACCATATAAATGTAAAACTTTGACTAACAACCAATCTAGGTTGTAGTCATCCATATGAAAGATGGTTCAGAAGCTTGATTCTCCGAGAAATACTCTAGCCCACTTTCAGCTTGGTTTACAGAAGTAAAAAGCTTATCACACCACCAAGCCACTTGACAAGATATAATTTGAGGTTTTATCTTCTTTTAACAATTATTTGAGATCCCAACAGAATGGAATTGTGATCCAATACATATACAAGATATACTGACAGACATTAACAAAATTTAAAGCTTCATGAAGAAGCTGATTGATTAATAGCTACAAAAGAGCTTGTGAATCAAGAAGGCTATCTCATTTGAAAGTTAAATGTGAGGCATCAAGATCTAAGAAGTAGTTGCATAACTTCCCAAGAAGACATTAGCTTTTCTGTTCAGGGAAAAGTGAAGGTAACCATTCCTATGATCTAAATTCAACAATTTCAAACTATCTGATAATCATACTTTTAAGCATGTTTCTAGTTTTCTTATACTATTTGCATGTCTTTGCTTCCAATAAGAGTAACCAATCTTGCACGCCAATTGCAGAGGGAATCAACAACATGAATAATTTAACCAAACTGAAGGAGATTACATGATGACAAGATTAATTCATACAGCAGAAAGCATTAGAGACAATCATGTGCATCCTAACTTGACTCCAACAATCACCATACACGATTTTATTTTCACATAGTTGAGCAGCATAATGTAGTAAATAAATCAAGATAGCGTGTGAAACATGAAGACAAGGCTCTCAATATTTCAAGCCTAACATTCTTCTTGTATAGTCATCTTCAGCCTTATGTGCTTCTTCGGAGAAAGAACCCAACTATTGGCTTCTTTATGAGCTTTTACAATAAACGAATTTAAGGATACATTCTTATTTTTATCCATCTTAATTATGAAGGGGTTTGGTGTGTTTTTGTATATGTTCTGAATAGTTGTTTGACCTTTTTCTTTTGGAGGGAGGGGTTGCTGTATATGGAAAATTATTCCTTATGGATGTTTTTATAGTTCGTTGTCTAAGTATAGAAGATCTTTCTATCGGATTGTATGGTCCCACAAGTGGACCTCTAGTTCACTTCAATTGTTAATAAAATATTTGTTTCGTGTCATAAAAATATTTCAAGACTAACATAATAGGAGAATATCCTGGTGATTCATTAATTAGTGATGTTGACTTAATCAACATCATACAAGAACATGAACTAAGGTTCAGTTTGACCTATATGAATGACAGATTAATTTTGCCTTTACTGAAGTACAGTTATGAGCTTTTCTTTCCGGTTGAACTTATATTTACAGGCTCTTCACAAATTACAAATACCTTAATTTATAAGGTCATAAGAATATACAAAAAAATTTAAAAACAAACATCAAAAGAATCACAATTCACATGTCATATTCTACACAGAAAGATACTGAGATCACTTTCATCTACACAGAATGACAACAAGACTAATTTATCATCTTTCATGAAGAAGGTTTGTTTGATACTGCAGTTGGTGATACACTGCAGAAGTAACTGCACAATTGTAGCTTCAAAATCTAATTGAAACAAAGATCTCAGGAGGTGACGGCCAAAACAACACAAGGATCAAACTAGGCAACAGAAATACTACCATGCCATTTCAGCTCAATTATATCTCTAACGGAACCAAAAACTCTAGCTGAGCTTTCAGTCCTAGACTAATCTTTAAGTATCCACTAATTTGACCATAGAGCCAGTAAATTGATTTAATAAAATTATAAATGTACTAGATTCAACAGCGGACAGCAGTTCCATACCCGTGTGCATCAGTTACAAAAAGTAACATAATACATAGAATTTGATACAAGACAACGCAACATAAACTTTAAAAAGTATTTAATATCCGTAGAACCGAAAAAAGCCTAATGGGGCCATTTAAATCCTACGCAAATGAGAATGAAATTAATTCCATGACCTAATTGATTGCCATACTAAATATAAAATTTCATTGCATAGAATATACGAAAAGTTTATTAACCTTTTTTAGTAAGTCTGCCTCGTCACTCCTAGCCTTCTTTTCATATCCAGGTGGCGGGAAAGGAAAGCAACGCGACATTGAACAGAATCACAGAGTATAAAACACAAATGCCTCCCACAAATGAAAATGCTTGAATTACTTTCCAGTAGCACTGTTCCGAGAAAGGAACGGACCAGTAACTATGCTCCTGTCCATGCACCATGTCCTCGCATTCATTTCCAGCTTCAATATTCCTCCATGAGCCTCTCTGTCACACCAAGATATACAAATTCCAAATCCCACCAACCTTTCTCTTCCTTTATTCAAATGTACACAAAAGTCAAGTATGCTTCACTGGAATATCACTTCAAAATGTAAAACACTTACCATCAACCCTAATATCACACTACACTAGCTCAAGAATACTCAGTTCCTGAGAAAACTACAAGAATTGCACTTTGGTCAAATAATTTCCAAAACTAAGTTAATCCAAATGGTTTCTTGAGAAACAGAAACGGTCGAAAGCAATCTGATCTTCTATTTTGCCGTACCAGCCAATACAGAACCATCACCTCCTCCTTACAACCAAACCCTAATACCAAAATCATCCCCTAGTGAAAATCACCACAGAAAATATCGTGAATCCGAATACCCTTTTCCTCAAAAAAACTAGAATTTCAAACTGATCACCGCCTACACATAACTTTATACGCAATCTTCTTCCATTAGCAAAAGAAGAATGTCTAAGCACCATCACTCTAAGCAGCTTCAAAGCTCAACAACTCAATTCTAAAGCAGTCAAATCCACAATTACAACCTCTCCAAAGATCCCAAGTCATACCCATTCCACGCAATCCCAAGCACAATCAGTACTATGATCGAAACCCAAATTAGTCCAAAATCAACCAAATTGGAGAAGTTCTCGATTATTATGATCCCATGGAAACCCTAGAACATTCACCAAAACAGAAACTCGTTGAGCATATACCCAGTTGTCAATTAAAAAAACCCTAATTTCACTTCAGCCAAAAAAAAAAAGAATTTAATTAATTATTTGAAAAGAAAAATAGAAGAACTTTAAAAAGCTTGTAAAATAACACTTTATTGATTCATTGCCCAAGACAAATGGGTATCGATCAGTATCCAAAGAAAAAAAAAAGTTTGCAATCAAAACGTGAACGTGAAAAAAATACCCTAAAAATTGTGAGAGCGAACAAGTGAAGGCAAAATTGTGAAGTGAGATTACCCTGTCCGCTACAAAGAGGGCATTGTAGAAGGACAAGATCTCTCGGATGATAAATTTTCCAGAACAAATAAAGGGGCGGTCAGTTTTTCCCTCTACAAAGTGTGTTTTGTAGTAAAATTGTTCCTGCGATTTTCGTTTTAAGTTTGTGTTTTTGTGTTTGAGAGAGAGAGATAGAGAGAACAAGTCAGTGGGTTTCTTGTGTTCGGAAGTTACACGCGAGAATGAAAAGAAAAAAAAAACAATGGAGTCGAGGGCTCTGCCCAAATAAAGGATTGTGAGAGAGAGAGAGAGAGGGTTCAAATCTCCTTATCAATTAAGAAAAAACACAGGCGTTTTAGAGTCTCACGCTCACCTGAGAGCATGTTTGATGTACACTATTTTAATGCGCTTTAGCTATATATGTATACTTTTACCAACACGAGATGATAAATACGAAATTTACCAACATGGTCCAATAATTGTTAGTCTTATGGGTTTTTTTTTTAATTTTATATATTAAGTTATTTTTATTAAAAAATAATTAAAAATTCTTCACTTAGCACATAATCTATAAATCATAATTATAATATTTTTTTCATAATTATAATATTTTATTCCATAATTATCATTATTATATTAATATATTTTCAATTGAGCAAATGACAGCTAGGTTCCTTTAGGTTTGATCATCTACAAGCGGAATCAATATTTGGATTTATTGACAAAAACCTGCCCTATCGTTGGTCAAACTCCATCTAATTTAATGGTTAACCATCTTTTACTGTTAAAAAGATAAAAATACTCACAAATAATATATAAAATTATTAATATTCATTAAATAAAAAACTATTAAAAAATATTTAAAAAGATGAGATGGGTAGCGGAGAGTTTAACCTTTTTTTAATTTTTTTTATTTAATAAATATTAGTATATATATATATATTAATTGAGGGCATTTTAATCTTTTTAATAGTCAAATGTGATCAACCGTTAAATTGGATAGCGTTTGATTAACGGAAAGAGAGGTATTTGTCAATAAACTCAAATATTAATTTCATTTGTAGATGAGCAAATCTCAAAAGGTCTATATGTTATTTGCTCTTTCCAATTTTATCTTTATCCGAATATTTTTATCATAATGAAAAAAAAAAAAAAAACATATCATTCAAATTCCATCTTTAGCGAAATTCAAATTTATTCAGTATTTATGTAAAGAAAAAAAACTATTGCTTAACAAAGTGTAACTCAAAACTTCGATAGTATTATAGATGGAAAATGCACAAGCAGTCAACTAAAGGATTATGTGCATTTAATAGTTAATTTTATGTAGTGAAAATTCCAAGTACGTTGAAAAATGAATGTTTATAACAATTTTACATTTTCATCCCCAGAGCGACGCAAGACAAAAGTAGCCTTAAAATTAAAAGCTTTTGCTCTCTCGTAAAACAAACCCCAGCATTTTGTCTCTCATCTTTTCTCACACTTATTCTTTTATCTCTAAATCTAGCTAAATACTTTCCATCATTAATTCTTTGTAAAATACAAGACTATCAACTCACAGAGTGTTGATAAAAAAAAATCTAAGTAATATTTGCTACCTAACAACACTTTTAATATTGTAATTTGAAGTTTATATAATCTTTCTCTAAAATGCATTTATAGTCTTTGTAATATGATACATTCCATGGGTTTTGATTGTATGTATATTATTTTGTGATTTATGAATATCAATTGTCGATTTTCTTAATGAAAGTCTCGGTTGTTGAATTTTTATAATATAGGTTCAGTGTTTTGTGATATAGGTTCAGTGGTCCGTGATATAGATTTAGTTTTGTTCGTGTTCCGTGATAAGGTTTAGTGTTCTGTTATATAGGTTCAGTTTTTCGTGATATAGATCAAGTGCTATGTGATATAGATTCAGTGTTCCATGATATGGGTTCTATGTGATATAAGTTCAATGTTCCATGATATATGTTCATTTTTTCGTGATATAATTTCAGTTTGTAGGGAAAACTTTTATGAATGATATTTTGGTAAGTCCGTGTTTTAATTGGTTATAAACCATATTTTTTAAGATGATGACTATAAATGATTTTTTTAAAAAAAAAATTGGTTATTTATGAATTTTACCTAAAAACTCTCATTTAGCCTGACAATTTATAGGTTTGAGTCACCTCATCACAATTTATAGGTTTGAATCACCTCATCATAAGTGGTATATCAAAAAATAAATTAAATAAATAAGTCAAGCAATGCAAACAAATTTAGTGCTTTTGTTATGAAATTATTAATAAATATTTATAGAAAAGGTTTAGACAGTATCAACTTAACATTTTGATTTGTGATTTTAACATGTATTACCCATTCTTAAAAAAATATATTTATCACTCATTTCATCTCAATCCAAGGGTGGTCGTTAACATTAATTTATTTATTTTATTCCATCAATGGATTGAGAAGAAATAAATGAATAAATGTTAAGTCACAAATTTAAGTCAAAATTTTAAGTTAATATAGCCTCATTCTTATAAAAAATAAGAGCATATAGCGAATAAGTCTGGAGTTTTTTTTCCTTCATTCCAAGTAGTTTGTTACTTTTTTTCATTTTTGGCCAAAATTGGCTTTCTAATGTTTCACAAATACTAAATAAGTCTCCGACTTTTAAAAAATGGCCACTTTGAGGGTCAACCTAATATTTGATTTTAACATAATTGATTAAAGTACATTAATACCTCTAATTTATCTTATTTGAATAGATTGATTCGAATAAAAAATAAAAGTCTTAATTAAAATAAAGGATGAAATAATATGTTTATTAATTATTGATAAAATAATTTAAAATTACAGTAAATATAAATTTATATTATAATAAATTAACCTAAAATTATAATAAAATAGTAATAAAAATGTAATAAAGTTATTAAAATATTTAAAAACATTAAATGAAAAATACTATACTACTTTTATCGATTATTTTTACCATTTTTCATATCAAACACTATATACATGTCACTTTTACAGTGTGTTTGAATTAAAGTACAATTTTACTTCTATAACAGTTTAAGTTAACCAATTTGGTACTTATAAAAAATATAAGGATCAATTTGATCAAAAATGAAAAAGTCACAAAATGCATAAATTTTTTAACATAAACTTTTTTCAGCTATGTAATAATATTAAAGAATTGAGTACGTTGATATAATTTTTTTAAGCAGAGCTTTTAGCCGCAAATTTTTTAAAAGTATAGTTTTACAAGAAAAACTTTTAAAGAAAAATAGTTGGTAATTTGATTAGTAATTAAAAAAAACATTTTTAAACATACAGAAATGTTTGCTTATTTAATTTTGAAATAGTTTTTTATATATTTAATTTATTAAAATGGACATATAAAAATAGAGAGTTAAATAGATTTATTGAGGTTTTTATTTTAAAAAAATACAATATAATTAATGAAATATTTACAAAAAGTTTTGAAAATAACTAAATATTATAAAAAAATGAACAAAAAAGATCTCACATAAACCTAAAAATGAAGCTCCAGAATAAATTTTTAATTATTTAAAAACTCTATGGAGAGTCAATTAAACGATAAAAAAACTTGAAAAGAGTTTTTAAACATAAACTTAAACTATTCAAAATATACACTTATTGATGTATATAATCAAACTATCTACTAACTTAAAATAGTTTTGTTTACTGACAATCAAATATTGGCATCTTTTTAGCAAAAATTTTACATTGAGAAGTTCTAAAAAATTTACCTCTAAAAATTGTGTAAAGAGAAGCTTATACCCAACGAACTTGAATATTTGATAAGTGCTTTTTTGAAAACATTTAAAAGTTGTTCTTATATAAATAAAATAGAGTAAATAATGCCTATGTAACACCCCTGACCCAATTCACTCGGACCGAATCAGGGAGCGCTACTATATACTAAAATCTAACTTTTAGTTTTATATAACCATAATTTAAAACGATATTAAAACATTTGAAAGTGGTCCAAATAAATTTCCGAAAATCTTGCCAGAGTTTCCTCTGTTTTTCTGACTTTCCAAAACCTATTTACAGTTAAAATTCATAAAAATTAACTTCTAAATTCTCAAATCAATTTTGCGCACCCTTCCCAATATAGTGCGACTTACCAACCAATTTATCACAATATAATTTATAAAAATTCAAATAACATAAACATATAATAAAATATTTACATAACGGAAGCTCCTCAAATATATACAAACATTTACTGTATATACATGCTGTATTAAAACATAGATACTTAATACAAAATGACTACCAAAATATATGTATGACCGATATGACTCTAGATGTGTTCTTGCAGTCTCTACTCTTCTTTGTCTTTGTCTCCCATGGAACCTCTATTATTTACGTGTGAGAAAACTCAACACGCTAAGCATATTGTTTAGTGGATGTACACAAAATTGTATATCCAAATATACTATATCAAATAAGTTTATCTATTTTCGATGAAAATATAAATCATATATGAGGCTCATGTCAAATCAATTCATATACTCAACATATACAGTATTCAAAATCAGTCAACAGATAAAATCTTCATAATTTCTCAAATGTTTTCATATAACAAATTAGTTTTCAGACTGGGCTCCTGACATACATAACATAAGTTATCGGACTGGATTACGGGTTGTTCGGCATCGGACATATAAACGGGGCCACCCGCCGAACATCAGATCAGAATGGAACATCAACGGAATCACCCGCTGTAAATGTCCCATGACAGAATTCAGAACTCTAGAACCGGCACTTTGGGCCTGTACTATCCAAAGGGTGGTATATCGGTACAATACTGTTCAGACAGAAACCCAACTGACATGTCAACCTCCTATATCTATATCTATATTTATACACATCAGAGCCATTTCACAAAACATTTTCTCACATCCAATGTCAACATTTTTCATTTATTTCAAAATCATCAAAATCAACTTTCAACGTATTCAATTTCAATTCATATCAATATATATACATACATATATATATATATATATATATATATATTTGAAATTCAAATTTCATCAAATATCATATAACGGAAATATACGAATATATTTCTAAATCAATAATCACATCAAATCGATCCAAAAATATATTCGAACGTATTTCATAATTCTATTTCGAATCAAAATGCCCCGAAATCATTTTCCGATACATTTCACAAATCGTATATAATTAAAATCACTTTCAACAATATATTTCCATAACAATCTTAGTATCAAAACGTATTAAAATCAATTTTGAATATTATTCACAATCAAAATTTCGGATATCAACTATATTTCAAGAATTCGCAATTCAAATCAATCCGAAATCGGTTTCAAACTATCAATTCTACTCAATAGAATTCAAATAATTCAAAAACTAAAAAATTCGATAATTCCGAAAATTTCTGGAAAACTGAAAATTTGAAAACGAGTGTACACCAAACCTGAACTATAATCTATAATCAATATAATTCAAATAACTCAAATTTAATCAAATTCAATCAATCCGAAATATTCTGGAAAACGGAAAAAATTCAAAAACGAGTGTACACCGAACCTGAACTATAATCTATAATCAATATAATTCAAATAACTCAAATTTAATCAATCTGAAATATTCTGGAAAACGGAAAAATTCAAAAACGAGTGTATACCGAACCTGAACTATAATTTATAATCAATATAATTCAAATAACTCAAATTTAATCAAATTCAATCAATTCGAAATATTCTGGAAAACGAAAAAATTCGAAAATGAGTGTACACCGAACCTGAACTATAATCTATAATCAATATAATTCAAGTAACTCAAATTTAATCAAATTCAATCAATCCGAAATATTTTGAAAAATGAAAAAATTCGAAAACGAGTGTACACCGAACCTGAACACTTCTTCCTACTCTTTTTCTTCTCCTCCTTCTCTTTCCTTCTTCTTCTTCTTTTCTTCTTCTTCTACTTCTCCTTTTTCCTTCTTTTTCTTCTTCTTCTTCTTTCTCTCTCTTCTTTCTCTCCCATTCTTTGGTTTTCTGTTTGTTTGAGAGCTTATGGTCTCTCTCTTTCTTTTATTGAAGAGCACCGCTTCATCACTCGGTGCTCTATTTTTTTAAAAAAAATTTTGAGCCATAGCGACCGCGTATCGGGAGCGGTGGTCGCGATACTTACTGGTGGAAATTTGCCATCTTCAGCGCGAGCGGCTATCGCTCGCGCTGGTCGCGAGCCTGGTCGCGGTGCTCTACATTTAATTATATTTTTCACCCCTCAAATCATAATTATCACATTCACATACTCCATATTAATTAAACTACACTTTTCATATTTATTCGAAATTAGGGATGTTACAGTCTGCCTCCCATAAGATTTACTCAATTACATGTGAAGTCAACTTTTAAATTTATTGACAAAGATCTCATCTCCCATTAATCAATTTTTGGATTTTTTGACAAAGAGCTCCCCTAATCAATTGCTATATTTAACCAAATTTTACTAAGAGCATAAGAGATATTTATTAATAAATAATAAAGTTGACTTCGCTTGTAGTTGGTAAAATCTCAGGGGAGGTCGATGCAATTAGATCAATAAAATATCTCACTTGAAAGCAATTTCTACAATGACGCTCTTAAATGCACTTTAGTATACTTAAACCATATTATCATTAGATGAAACACTCATATGAATGACAATATGGGTTTGAGTTATATTTCCTTTCACGACTTCTATATTTGTAATAGTCTATACATGCATATATATATATATATATAATAATTCTCTAGTACAAACCATCCGCACTTTAATAAAATTTAATAAATTTTGACAATATTTTTTATATGAATATTAGAAAAATGAGATTTTTTTCAAAAGATTTTGAGTTGGGAACTAATTTGTTTCCTTATATTTCCCCATTTTTTCCTTAATGTTTTAGCTTAAAAACTTAAGGAAAAAATAGTTCCCAAACTCTAAAAAAAAATTAAAATTTTTCTTTTCGGCTATACAAATAATAACATCAAATTTTCTCACTTGTTTATGAAACCTCATTTTTTTACTCACGTTCTGTTTTTTAGTTCTCGTGGTCCTTAACGTTTGGAAAGTATATCAGAATTGTCTTTTTGACCAATTTTTAGTTGGTCAACCATGACAGAGTTATTAAAAAGTCTATTTTACCCCTCAAATTAATAAAAAGATAGATTTACTCTTTAAATAATTTAAATTTAATAAATTTATACCCCTTTTTAAAAAAAATTAAAAGGAAATTTTTTTAAAAAAAAAGCCAAAAAAAAAAATCTTTAGGTGAAGATTCAGATTGGATCTCTACCGTCCATCGTACTTGATGGATGGTTGAGATCCAATCTGGAATTGAATCTCCACCAAATGAAGAAGAAAAAAAAACAATTGAAGAAAAAAAAAGAAAAAAAGAAACTGAAGCCACCATTGCTGGGATCTCCAGGGATGGTGGCCATCGGCCATCGCTGGATCCAGCGATGGCCGATGGCAGTCATCGCTGAATGTCCAGCGATGGCCACCGTCGGCGATGGTGAAAAAGTGTAATTATATTATTGTTTTTCCCATTTTTCAATAAATAAAATAAGATAATTACATTTTTCACCATTTTCAATGTATTATATTTTGTCTCAAAGGCACGTGATAACACTACCCTATATATTATATTATTTTAGCGTATTGATTTATAATTAATTTAGTGTGTATATAAATAACAATGCAATATAAGATTTTTTTAAAAAAAAATAAAAATAAATTATCGGTAGGTAATTTTAGGATATCAGATATAAATTCAACAAAAATTAATAGAAGAAAATATAAATAACAACATTTTGGGATTCAAATTTTGAAATTTGTAATATTATTAATATTTAATTTGATTTATATAAATTTCTGTACAAGTGCTTTCAGTGCTCCATATGATCTTTAGATTTGATAATCTTAGTAGATATAATTATGTAATAATAAATATTTTAATTTTTTAATTAGTATTATTTTTTTAAGGGTATAATTACAAGATTAATAATTGTCGGGGCCTACCGAGATCAATTACTAAATTGTAAATACGTATAGTGGGACTTGAACCCTCACCACTGAAGTGGGAAAGAGGTGCACTAATCACTTGAATTAGGAATAAATGTGTTTTTTTAGTTACTAGTATTACAATATGTTAAAGGCTTAAAAATATAAAAATTTACATTATCTTTCCACATACATGATATGTATTATTTTCATATATAGGAAACATCTTTTTAGTGATACTCTAAATAGGAATAACCTCCATATAGTCATAAAAAAATTTAATCTCAATTTGGGCTAATTATAAATAAGAATAAATTCCACATTGTAATAAGTTATAATTTTTTTAGATCCCGTCTTAAGTAACTTGCCTCAACATAGTAATAATTATCTATGTATTGTAAAAAATATATATTATATTATGTCTAATGTAGTAGACTCCATTATAGGTCATTCGGAAGGGCTCCGTATAGTTGGCGTAACGTTGTGGTTGTTCCCTCGACTGACCTAAAAAACGAGTTCCAGAGGCATCTTCCATTCATATCGATTGAGGTTTTTCTGCACCATATTTTGATCTGCCTCTTCTTCGATCCGGAATTCCCAGCAAATCCTTGACTCCTCGAATACAATGGAATTTCACACCTGGCAAATCTTTCACTCTACCTCCTCTTATTAAGACCATAGAATGTTCCTGCAAATTATGACCTTCGCCCGGAATGTAAGCAAATATATCATGTCGATTGCTCAACCGTACTTTGGCTATCTTACGTAGAGTAAGATGGAATAAAATATTTTTCTAAAGTCGTTTGAAATAATGACTTTGTAGCACCCCCCGACCCGACCCGGCCGGACCGACTCGGGGAGCGCTACTCGGTTTTCAAAAACTTTCTAAATTGCATTTTATAAACCGAAAACCATATAAATTATAATTTAATAAATCGTTTCAAGTGAGCCCAAATCAATAAAAATAAACGTGTTACGAAAATTCGGCAGAGTACCGTTTGTTTTTCGGACTTTCCAAAACCTGTTTTTACACAATTCAATTCAAACACAATTCTCAATAGCACTTCTATAATATTTTCAAACAGTTGCGCACTCTGCCGTTTAGTGCGACTTATCAAAACCTTTTATCACAATTTATAAAATGAAACAAATCAGACTTTACTATTTACAAACATTTAAATAATAAAAGACAGAAATCATAAAATAATCAATTACAAAACATATTTACAAATTCCCTGTATATGCATGCTTTCAGATTATATATACACATAACAAAAATATAGCTACCCAACTGTACAAATCCCTGGGACTCTGTCCGCCACTCTTTGTCTCTTCAGTCCTTAGCCTCTTCCGGATCCCTGGTATCTACGCGTTAGAAACAAACTAACGCGCTAAGCATATAGCTTAGTGGGTGTACTATAAACTCAATTAAATAAATTACAACATAAATATCTTTTAAGAAGAAATAAATCACAATATATATATATTCCATTTCTAATCCATTTCAAAACAATTAAATTTCAAACTCAAAGCATTAAACAATTCCGATCACTTTAATTTCAATAATGAAGTCAATAATGAATGCTATCAATAAAATCATTCGGTTCACTTTTCAATTTCAATCAATTCTGGCCCGCTAAAATACTAAACATAATAGGACTGGAATATGGGTCAAACTCCCAACCCCCAGGACGAATCCCGAGGAGGTACGTGTCTCCCAACTCTAGGACCGTGGGTACGGAACCTAGAGAGGTACATAACTCCCTATCCCAGGAACGAATCCTTGGGAAGGTACATTAACTCCCAACCCCCAGGACGAATCCTGAGGAGGTACGTATCTCCCAACCTCTGGACGAATCCAAGAGGAGGTACATCAGAATCATCAATATCAATCAATCAGTATCGGCGCAGTACTGCTCAGTAAAACCCAGCTGGTATACCAACCTCCTATATCCATTTCTATGTCTACGTATCATAGGGCCGTTTCCGATAAACCAAATTCACAATAAATGTCGCAATAGTTACTCAATATCAATAATCACTCAATAATCATATAAGTCACGTAATAAACTTCAAGTAATGTGAACAATAACCATATAAAAGTCTAAAATCAACTCTGTAAAACGAAATCGAATTAGTCGAAATGCAATCAGTGTATCAAGCATCAATTTCACATATAGAATAAACACTTTTTATACAAAAATCGAAAAAGAAGATTTTCAACGAAATCGAAACGAAAGCGAAAACGAAATCGAAATACGATCTATCACAAAATCATTCCAGAATCAACAATAAAGACATCAAACATCGATTTTTCATATACTATAGACAATTTTTTCATACTAATAATCGAAAACGAAAATCTTCCAACGAAATCAAAAACGAAAACGGAAACGAAAACAAAAACGATAACGCAACCGAAAACAAACGTACACCAACCTGGAATCCGTGTTTTCGTTCGACAAACCGTGGTTCCACGATCTCTTTTTCCTTTTCCTTTCTTTCTCTTTCTCCCTTTCCTTTCCTTTCCTTTCCTCTTCTCTTCTTCTTCTTCTTCTTCCTCTTCTTCTTCTTTCTTCTTTTCTCTTTCTTCTCTTCTCTCCTTTCTCTCCTTTTTCTTCTTTCTCTTTCTTTTTCTCGGCTCTTTCTCTCTCTTTCTCTCGCTGTTCTGTTTTCTAGCTTCTGCAAGAAGCTTCTTCTTTTTTTTATATTTTTTTCGCTACCGCAACCGCCGTCGCGACCTGTGGTCGCGCCACCAGGTCGCGATGCTCACTGGACCATTCGCACCGCCTTCGTCGCGAGCGCGCCTTGGTCGCGCGAGAGATCGCGTTGCTCTCTACCAAATTTTGACAATTTCATCGCGAGCAAGCCATCGCGACCTGTGGTCGCGGTGACTGGTCGCGATGCTCACTGCCCAAAATTGCGTTTTTCACCGCGAGCGAGCTATCGCGACCTGTGGTCGCGGTGACCAGGTCGCGATGCTCTCTGGTCCAGTTTTCAATTTTTTTTTTCACTATTCAATCTGGTCCGCTGGAAATTTAATTACATTTAATTACATTTACACCCCCTCAAATAGTAAAATTTATTTTCACATATATAAAATTAATTACCCGAAATCCGGGATGTTACAGACTTATTCTTTAAAGTTGTTACCACATTTTTTAACTTACGGGTACGTGATAACTCACTGGTAGAGACACCATCTTGTTGAAACAAATAATTTTTGTACTATAATTCTATTAAGTTATAACCTCCTCATAATAATAAAATTAGTTTGGTCCCAACATTACGACTAGGACAAATTGCAATAAGATACCCTGACATTTGGTCATATTGCAATGAGATTGGACTTTTACTTAAACTACAATGGAGTACCTCGGTTAATTCTCAATTGGTCCCTAACGTATTATGAAATATCACTTTTTGATCTAATTTTATTTTTCTGACTCATATACTCCAACTTTTTTAAAATACATTAATTTAATTCCTATGACCAAAATTTTGACAGTCATACCTGATATAAAGTATAAACTGGTCATTTTATATTTTTATTTAATTATTAAATTAGAATAATGCTTTACCTTTTAATTTTTTAACAACTTTATTTATTTCGATAGTCTGATAAAATATTAATATACGTTATAAAAGTTTATTTTAAAAAAAAACACTTAAAATAATTAAATAATAAAATAAATATGATAAAATTTATTAAAAATAAAAAATAAAAATATTATAAAATTTAAAAATCTTAAAAGTAATATAATTTCTTAAAAATAAAAATAAAATTTAAGATTGAATACTTATAAAAGTTAAAATTTAGTAATCTAAAACACACACACACACATATACATATAAAAATATTTAAATATATATATATAATGTATATATACTATATAATATACTCTAAAATATGTATATATAATATTTTTTAATATTTTAATTTTTTTGTTAAAATTTGAGTATTATAAGTATTTAATCTTGATTTTTATTTTTATTTTTAATAAATGATGTTACTTTTAAATATTTTTAATTTTTAATGAATTTTATTATATTTATTTTTTATTTAATCATTTTTAAGTACTTCAAAAATAATATAAATTTTATAATAAATAACAATTTCTTATTGAGTTATCTAAAAGTTCAAATTGTTCAAATGTAAAAATAGGTCAAATTTTTATAGTATTTTTATTTTTTTAATAAATTTAATTATATTTATTTTGTTACTTAATCCTTTTTAATTGTTTTTAAAAAATTAAATTTAATAACGAATGTCAATTTTTATTGGACTGTGAAATATGAAAATTGTTAAAAAGTTAAATGGTAAAAGCATCATTCTAATTTAATAATTTAATAAAAAAATATAAAATTATCAATTTATAATTTATGTCAGATTTGATCGTCAAAAGTTTTAGTCATACAGATTAAATTAATGTATTTTGGAAAAGTTAGGGATCATATGAGTTGAAAAGATAATAATATATCAAAAAGTGATATTTTAAAATATATTAGGGACCAAATTAGTAATTATCCAGGGTACTCTATTGTAGTTTAAGTAAAAATACAATTTCATTGCAATATGACCAAATATCAGGGTATTTAATTGCAATTTGCCCTTATGACTATAGAGAGGTTATATGTGCGGTATTGCATTTATAATTACAATACAATATATAAAAAAAAAAAAATCAGAATCATAACCTCTAATTAATTATGTGGGGATTTTTTTGTGTGCGGGAAAGAATAGCTTGGCTTTTATTTTAGAGAATTAAAAAATGTTTCAACAATGGTTAGAGTTTTTGTATCAAAGGTTCATAATCTTGACTTGTGGAGTTCGGATCATCGACCCGTTTTGCTGAATGTCCTGGATCTCCCTAGAACCGATGGTAGTGGCGCTCATAGGAGTAGAAGGCGGTTTTTGCTTGAGGAGTGTTGAGCAGACCACGACGAATGCCGGCGCATTGTTGATGGTGTGTGGAAAGGTGTGGCTTCACGGGTTGGTGGAAGCTTGGATTTTATTAATTTTTGTAACAAGCAATGTGCTATTCAGCTTACTCGTTGGAATATGAGGCAGCGAGCTACTTTGGTGGGCGAAATAAAAAAAAAGAAGAAAGCCATGTTAAGTGGCTTGACAGGTGCTAATTTTGTGAGTTCGTGGAGGCAAGTTATGGAAGTTGAGGGAGATCTTAATGCTCTCCTTGCTCGAGAAGACATTTACTGTAAACAAAGATCTAGAGTGTCGTGGCTTCAAAATGGAGATTATAACACCCGGTTTTTCCATTCGCAAGCTTCGAAGAGGAAGAAAATAAATAATATTTCTGGTTTATTTGTTTCCCATGGCAGGTAGACTGAAGAGGTGGCTGACATTGGGGATATTGATGTGTCTTATTTTGCTGGAATTTTTTCTTCAGATCAATCGTCTAAGCGGGCTATTGATAAGGTTCTTGGTACTGTAGGGCAGCGACTATCACCTTAAGCAGTTAGGTTCCTGGACAGCAGGTTCTCTTCGGATAAAGTCCGTAAGGCACTTTTTTAGATGGCCCCTTCTAAAGCTCCAGGGGTTGATGGGTTTAATGCTGGTTTTTATCAACGGTATTGGACGGTTTTTGGGGGGGAGTATTACGAGTGCTTGTTTGAGTGTTCTAAATAATAAGTGCTCCGTCGCAGAGGTTAATCATACTCTTATAGTGCTTATTCCAAAGGTGGTGCAGGCGGGTAGAATGAGGGAGTTTCGACACATTAGTCTTTGTAATGTTTCTTACAAGATCATTGCAAAGGTTTTAGCTAATCGTCTCAGGAGTGTCTTGGGCGAGCTTATTTCAGCTACGCAGGCCGGTTGATTTCGGATAATGCAATTGTGGGTTTTGAGTGCTTACATGCTCTGAAGAGAAAGAAAAAGGGTCATGGGGGGTTTTATGGGTTTGAAGCTCGACATGGCGAAGGCGTATGATAGAGTTGAGTAGGGTTTTGTGATAGTTATGCTTCAGAAATTGGGTTTTCCTACTTCTTGGATTCGTCTCCTGAAGGATTGTATCTCTTCGGTTCAGTATTCTGTTCTTGTTAACGGTACCTCAGTGGGATCAATTAAGCCTACCAGGGGTTTGCGGCAGGGGGATCCGTTGTCTCCTTACCTTTTCCTTCTTTGTGCTGAAGGTTTATCTTGTAGTCGTTCAGGGCTTTTTTCTGGCATTCATTGTAGTCGTTTGGGGCTTAAGATCACTCACTTATTTTTTGCGGATGATAGTTTGTTTTTCACTCGAGCTTCTATGGAGGAGTGCCTTCAGATTAATAATATTTTGTTCACGTATGAAAAGGCTACTGGTCAGAAAGTGAATTTTGAGAAATCAGGTGTCTGTTTTAGTGGCAAGGTGTCTCAGGGGGATGGGCTCGCTATGGCAAGGTTCTTGGGAGTCCGTATGGTGGCCTGTCATGAGAGATATTTAGGTTTACCTAGTTTTGTATTTCGAAATAAGAGGCATCTCTTCTCTTATATTAAAGACTGGGTGTGGTCCAAGATTTGTGGGTGGCAGGGTTAGTTTTTTTCTAGTGCAGGGAAAGAGGTGATAATTAAAGCGGTGCTTCAGTCTATCCCGTCGTACTCTATGAGTCTCTTCAGGCTTCTGCGATCCCTTATCAAAGATCTCCATCGGTTGTGAGAAGTTATGTAGAAGTAAGCAAAATAGTGGGCTAGGCTTTCGAAACTTAGGGGTTTTCAACCAAGCTCTTCTGGCTAAGCAGTATTGGAGATTTATCCATAATCCAACTTGGTTAGCGGCTCAAGTTTTGAAGGGGTGTTATTTTCCCTCTTCCACTTTGATGAATGCTACGGGCAGCAATTCGGGCTCTTTTATATGGAAGAGTATTCTTTAGGGCCGTGAGATTATTTGGAGGGGTTCTCGTTGGCGAATAGGGGAGGGTGCTTCAGTGCGCATATACCAAGATCGATGGATCCCTCGTCTGTCCACTTTTAGAGTGATTTCTCTCCCGCATCTTGGTTATTCTACTAATGTTGATAGACTTAAATCAATTTAGGGGGGGTGGGATGTTGATTTGGTGAGGGAAGCTTTTCTTCCGGAGGATGCCAAAGTTATTCTTAGCTTACCTTTCAGCGTTTCAGGGGTCCCCGATTCTTTGCAATAGCATTATTCTAAGGATGGACACTATTCGATTAAGAGTGGATATTATGTGGGACTGTCCTCGAAGAAGCTTCCCAGTAACTTGGAGTTGGGTTCCCTGATTTCTTGGTGGAAGTTCATATGGAGCATCTTGGTTCCTCCAAAAGTGAAGTTGTTCTTGTGGCGTGCTGCGAATGACTGGCTTCCCACTAATGTTAATCTGATTTCTTATGGTTTGGCGGTGTAAGAGGTGTGCCTTCTGTGCCGTTGTGCTCCGGAGACAACTTGGCATGCGTTGTGGAGCTGTCATCTTCTCAAACCAATTGCTCGGAGTGTGCATACCTGGGCTCATTTTGACAGTGGCCCTTCCTCTAATTTTCTGGATTTTTTTACAGAGGCTAGGAACAATTTGAGACTGACAGATTTTGAGTTGTTGGGTGTGATTTTATGGCAGGTTTGGTTTTGCAGAAATAAGAGTATCCACGTCTAAATCCTTTTTCCAACGGGAGATGTAGTTGTTTGGTCTTGCTCCTTTCTGGCAGATTTTGCGGTTGTAGAAGAGAGCCCAGCAGCTACTATCGTGCATCCTACATGTGCTTTGTCTTCTACATGGGTTCCTCCCCCTGTTGACTCTTTCAAACTGAACTGCGACGCTAGTGTTGGTTCTCTTCCAGGGGTGGTTAGGCTCGGGTTTATGATTAGGAACCATGATAGTTTGATCATGACAACTGGTTCAGTTAGGGTGGCTGCTTATTATTCTTCTCAAGTAACAGAAGCTGTAGCTTTGTTGCATGGGCTCTGATTCGCGGCAGATTCAGGTTTTTCTTGTCTCCATATTGAGTCTAACGCTCAAGGTGTGATTAAGCTCTTGAATGATCGTTCGATTCTTGGTTCGGACTTAGGTATTGTGATTTCATATATCCTTTCTATTTCGTTAAATCCGTTTGTTTTGAGTTTTAATTTTGTTCCTCGTGTTGCTAATAGAGTGGCTGACGCTCTTGCTAAAACGGCTCAGTTTTTATATTTTGGTTGTTTTTGGATTGAATCTTGTACTCCTGATGTGGAGAGATTGGTTCAGAAAGATTTTCCTGGATAGTTGGTTCGTTTTCTATATAATGCATCTTTGATTCAAAAAAAAAATTTAATATATATATTTATTTATTTATTTAATGTGATTTCAAACAATATATCGAGACCTACAGGGCCGGCCCTGACCTTTTGGAGGCCCAGGGCGTACTGTAGCAATATATTGTTAGATTCACTGTAGCAATATACTATTATATTCACTGTATCACAATATTATATTTTGATGGGCCCAATTTACACAAATCTCATAGTAGAAAATAGTTTAAAAAAAATTTATGAGTTTAATAAAATTAGTGATGGGCCTAATATGTAGTGGTTTGGTGGAATAATAAATATAAAAATTTACACAAATCTCATAGTAGAAAATAGTTTAAAAAAATTTTATGAGTTTAATAAAATTAGTGATGGGCCTAATATGTAGTGGTTTGGTGGAATAATAAATATAAAAACAAAAAAGAAATTTTTTTTTTTTTTGAAAAATAAATAAAATTGTCTCCATGCAGAGTTGAACCACAAACCTCAAATATAGAAGACTGACGCTCAACCACTGCACTAGAGGGGCTATTGTTGAAAAAAATTAGTATGAGCCAAATATAATAACAATGTTTTATTTTTATATGTATAATAATAATATAAGATATTGGGCCCTCCCTGGGCTTGGGGCCCTGGGCGGTCGCCCCTTGCGCCCCGGCCCAGGGCCGGCCCTGGAGACCTATTAAGATTAAAATATCATATGCACATAGATGCAGGCTGAAAATCCGAACCTGTTGAGATCGAATACATACTATACCTGAAAATCTACTCTCATATTAATTTGAAGAAAATTCATCACGGACATAAAATGAGAGATGTATACATTGCTTAAGGGGATGGAAAAAATATATAATTTCTTTAAATGGCTTACTGTTTAATATTTATAACCGTGCATAATTAAGAATAAAATTTTAAGGTAAAATATTATTATATTATTAGGAATATAAACATATTAACAAAATGAGGTTGATATAGTGGTATAACTCTGATACTTACATTTTGAGAGTGTGAATTTAAATTATGTCTTCTTCCCTAAAATCCGAATTAATAATATTTTTCTTTTATGATCTAGCAATGTATTACATTCCAACTTTTGAAGTCATCGATGAACTTGAGTTAACAATTCAAAAGTTGATTTTCAAATGAATTATACACATAAATCATTGATTAAAGTTTTTAAAAAAAAAATCCAGAAAATTTTTTGACATTTTCAAAAAGAAGTTAATTATATTTTTAATAATTTAATTTTAAATTATTATAGTTTAAAAATTAAAGAAAGTAATATGATTTGAACTATTATTTTATTTATGTACTAACGAAACTTTTGGTGAATTTTGAATCAATAATATCAAATTTTATTTATGTTAATAGGGAGAATTTTAATTTAGTCCCTATTTTTTTTTAATAAAATATCACTTTTTTACTTACATTTTATTTTTTGGTTCGCGTAGTGCTTGACGTTTCATAAATAGATCAAATTGGTTCTTTGACCAACTATTTAATGGTCAACCATCACTATTTGACAGTTTTGCCCTTGAAGAATTAATAAAATTATAATTTGATATTTTAATTAAAATATAATAAAAATAAATAAATAGAAAAAATAAATAATATAATATTAAATTAAATTATAAAAACTTAAAAATATAAAACTTATTAAAAAATAATCAAATTAAATTATGTTATTAGAAAAATTAATATTTGAAAAAATAAAGAATAAAAAGGGTTAAAATTGCTAATAAATAAAATTGAGAATTAAATTTTATTCTTTAATTTTTCTAAAAAAATAACTTAATTTGAATATATTTTTTAATTTTTTTAGTTCTCCATTTTTTAATTTGTAAATGTTAATTTTTTCTAATAAAATGACTTAATTTAAATATTTTTTTAATAAGTTTTATATTTTTAAGTTTTTATAATTTAGTTTAATACTATTTTATTTATTTTTTCTATTTAATTATTTTTATTATATTTTAATTAAAAGGTAAAATTATAATTCTATCAATTGAATTATTTAAGGATAAAAATATCTTTTAAAAAATTTTATAATGGTTGACCATAAAAAAATTTGTCAGAAGGATCAATTTAATCAATTTAGGAAAAATTAGAAACCATACGAACTAAAAAATAAGTAAGTAAAAAAATAATATTTCATTAAAAATAAGGACTAAATTGAAGTTATTCTATGTCAATAAAACTTTTTATTTTTATTACTTACAAGCAAAAAACGACAGTTTTCTGAAATTTTCTCTCTATTTTTACCATAAAGTGGAGTGAACACACGCGCTGTTGGGCGTGTGAGGTTTAAGAGATGGAGGTATAGAAAATGGGCCATTTGCCAAAGCACATGTGGTTAGGTTCCCTTGCCATCTGCATAGCAGTGGCAGCATAACCACGTGGCACCACCCCATTTCATAGCAGCTTCATCTGTATTTACAAGTGTCAACACCTCAGTCATTCAAAAAGATAATAGTCCATGTGATACGAGGCGAGGGTGTGTTTTGGGAGGAGAAAATTATCGGTGCACACGGTTCACTAATAAGTGGTATATTCGATTATCAAAGATCGATGTTACGCCGATACACGTATTTTCGTATGACACATGTCTTCTTCTTATCACATATTTAATTTTTTTAGTGGCCGGTAGAGGTGGGCACAGTTTGAATCTGTACGATTTTGGGTGAAATCGAATCGACTCAAAATTTATACGGTTTTTGAAAAATTAAAACTGAACCAAACTGAATTGAAGGTATAAACTGAACTGAACCGAATTGAAGTAATACAGTTCAATTCAATTCAGTTCAATACGATTTTGGGCCTATTAGGCATTTTTCATGTATTGAAATTTCAATAGGTTTTAAATGCTAATTTGAACTATAGTTTTAGTTTTAGTTTTTGGGCTATTAATTTTAGAATTCAAACATGATTTTAACAGCATATTAATCATGTGTATCACTTAATTATTACTGTCTATTGATATGAATATTATACCAATGAAATCCTGTTTCAAACTTAGTGAAAAAAATTTAAGCACTATGTGCAAATAGTAAATGATTTCAATCCATCCAACCAATATACTGCTCTAATTACAAAATTATTGACATGAAAATTAAACAACAGTCCAGAAGAAAATTAAATAGTCCATAAAGTTAAATAGTAAACTCATTCATAAATAAAATTGTCTAAAAATTAAACTTCACAATTTTTTGTTGTTTCTTTAGTCATTTATTTTGAGTGGTGTTGTTGTATTTATATACCTAAATATTGAATAATTTAAAGTCTTATTCTTTAGTCATTTCTTTCAGGCATTGTTGTTTTTTATAATCAAAGTCTTACTCACTCTCTTTCAAAAAGACTCCTAGGTTAGTAATTAGTTTTTTTTTCCTTATTTTTATATGACGGTTCAAACCAGTTTTGCACCATTAAAACCGAACCAAACCATTTTTAATACGGTTTTTTAAAATTCAAAACCAAACTGAACCAAATTCAAACTCAAAATCGACTCAAACTATAAATTACAATTCGAATACGGTTCGAGTACTGTTTTTGTGCCCACCCCTGGTGGCCGGTGTGCACTCAGCAAAACACTCGATATACTAAATTTATTTTTTCTCGTGTTTCAAAGAACAAACCTTTTACTGCAATGTATAATGTATAATTAATTAAATTAATTTTTCTGTGACGTGATATCAGCACTAGGGTGCATTGAAGGTTTTTTACGTTTTTCATTTTACCCTCAAAACAAATTTTGAGTTTAATCTTTTTATTTTAATAACAAATCTATTTTTTTAAAATTGAATTTTGCTTCAATTTGTATTGATAAGTATGTATGCTGCCAACTCAATAAGGTATTATTTTATTATTAATTAATTTTAGTATTTTTTAATAATTTTTTGAACTCGGATTTGGGTTTGGTTATTTTCGACATTTTTAATATTTATAGTCGCTCAAATGTGTTGAGCTTTTCTCTTATTTCTAGAGCCGCGAATAAGGTGGCTGATGCTCTTGCAAGGCCGACCTGTTCTTCTGATTTGGATTTGTTTTGGATTGAGTCTTGTTCTCCTTTTATGGAGTTATTGATCTAGAAAGATTTTCCTAATTAGTTTGTTTCATTTTTTTGTGGTAATAAATTGTTTTTCTCAACAAACAAAATTATTTTTTTTTTGAATTCGCAGATGGCTCATGGCTGTAGATATAGAGTGTATCCATCAGTAAAGCCCTCTTTAACAAGATTTTTACTTTGAGTTTTTACCTTTTTGAAAACTCTTTATACAAAAACTATATATTTTGGCTTTATCTGGAAGAACTTTTAAAACTTAAAAACTCTTCTATAGGAACATCCAAGCACTCCCAAAATGGCTTTTGAACTCAAAAGGCTAAAAATAAGCTTTTAAAAACCCTGTCAAATAGGCCTTAAATATATACATCATATCCGCATAATTTGATGGGTCCACAAGCCGGTTTGAATGCCAAAACGGATACAGTATGGCAAAACCTGTCCAAACTCTATCCTTTACCATCTCTAACCATTACCATCGCTAGGAAAGCAAGCACAAGCACTCGCACACACCAACTATGCAAGAGTGGCTTTCAATTCGTGCAGAAAACTGTGCTTCTTCGTCCATATCAATTACGCTACATATAAGATTTCATAAAAAAAAGAAAAATAAAAATTACGCTACATATATTTTAAATGAAAGATACACAACACATCTGATATACTATTTTTTTTTGGCTCATAACACAGGTTGTGTTTGGGTTGCCAGATGAGGAACACAATACTTTGAAGCCAACGATTCCTCGCAAAGAAAAATGTTGCATCACCAGAGAGAGAGAGAGAGAGAGAGAGTTGGTTGCTTCTAAGTGAGGGCAAGAAATGATATTATATGTTTCCATCTGAGGTGTCTTTTAGCAGTGCTTTGAAAATAATCTTTCTGACTTTCGAGTAAGATTACTTTTAGGGAAAATTTTATTTTCCTCCCCACGTGATTATATTATTATTATTCTAAATATATTTGTATTTTTAGTTTCTATAGCCCCTAAATAATTAGAAATTCATCAATTTAATCTATTTAACCGTAATTTTAAAGCTAATTGTATCTCAGATTGTAATTCTCTTAAAGCTAATTTGGATAGCTATTCTCAAGCCACTAGTCAACTTATAAACTCATCCAGATCAATAACATCTTTTAGCCCTCAAGTTGGTGAATTGGAATGGCAACTCCTCTCTAGTTTACTTGGCGTTTCGATTATTTTGTGCCATACTAAGTACTTGGGTTTGCCTAGCTTTGCAAGGAAGGGTAGCAGCCAACTTTTTTTTTTCGATCAAAGATAGGGTCTGATAGCGTTTGAGAGGTTAACAACATTGTTTCTTCTCGACAGTGTAGTCCTCAAAAATCGCTCGGGGATACGGGGCACTACAACCTGCAAAGACAGAACGCACGTGATCCGCAGGACGTCTGGGGCACCGGGGTGGTGCTGGCCAAAGTCACTCCGACGGTCAAGTTAGCGAGTGCTAGTAATAGTGAAATGTTTGTAAATGGAGATGAGTAAGGAATACTTCCTGCTATCTTCACAGTTGGGGTTTTTCTGATCAAAGGAGGTGTAAGGTCGGAGGGTGATCAGAGAAGTTCAACAATGGCCGTAGGGTGTGGCTTTTTCTTCGTAATATCTTTATCTCGGTTTTTCGGCCGTCCCTTCTTATGAGGGATTCTCTTCCTTTTTATAAGAGACTGATGCTTCTTCTTTTTGAGGGATCTCCTCCTTCTCTCTTCTCTGTCTTCCACCAAGAAAGCATCTGGGTGCTTCTTTTGATCGGGCTGCCATCAAGTGTCATTATGACTTTGTAGGACCCGTTTCAAAGTAGATCACAATCTGGTCTCCCTCGGAACAACGGAGATGCTATGTCGTACGACATGTAGGTTTCTTGTCAATCTGGACCAAGATTGGGTGATGTAGCACGGTCGCACTACATAAGGGTACATGTCGTGCGACAAGGTCTTCAAACCAGTACGTTGTCGTATTACACGAGTGCTTCATGTCGTGCGACATAGTCTTCCAACTGGTACGTCATCGTACTACACGAGTGCTTCATGTCGTGCGACTTGGTCTTCGAGCTGATACGTCGTCGTACTTCATGAATGTTTCATGTCGTACGACTTGGTCTTCGAGCTGGTACGTCGTCGTACTTCACGAGTGCGTCGTGTCGTGCGACTTGGTCTTCGAGCTGATACGTCGTCGTACTTCATGAATATAGTCCCACTTTGGGCTATGGGCTTTGTCTTTGGACCATACCTTGGGTCAGACATATTTTGGCTACTACAGTTTGCCCCCAAACACATTGGATTTAGAAAAGCCAAGGAGTTTGCGTCGTACGACATATAGAAATAGATATGTATGCGTGGGCTCCAAGGTTGGGTCGATATTGTCGCACGACTCTGTCCTTCTGAGAGAGTGTATCAGTGTTGGTGAGTAGATGACAAAGCGTAAGTTTTGCCAGTGTCGTGCGACAATGTCACTTAGAGAAAAAGCAGTTGGTCTCCAAATGATTCATCGATATCTGTGTCGAAATAAATGCGGTTTTTATGGGCAGCGTGCATGCATGGCAAATGATAGGTCATGGGAGTATGTGTCCAATGGGAAGTTGACACGTCAACATAGGCATCTTTTTAGTTGCCGCCCTTCCTCTTTCTTCTTCATTTTCAATTTTTGCCTTCTCTCTATTTTCCTTTCTCTCTCTAGAAACCAGACGCCTGAGGAAATATTTTCCGACGTCTATTGCTCGTTTTTCTGCCTTTCTTGCGTTTATTCCGGCGAAGCAGTGGTCATTTTGTTCTATTTGGTAAGTTTTTCTTGCTCTTGCAATATTCGATTTCTTGTGCTTGCTTTTTTGCTTTATGGGTATTTTTGTGTTCTTCAAATAGTTCTTGAGAAGAACTTAAAAAAAAAGTGTTTTAGATCGAAAAATTAGACTTAGGTTTATACACAACTTGTTTGTAGAGTCTAGGTCGCACGACGGTAGCCAAGACGTATAGGTCGCACGACCTTCTTAACAGTCTTGGGAGCTGATATTAGGTCATGCAAGGTCTTTGGTTTAGGTTATAATTACTAACCGTGGCTATTGTCGTTCGACTTGTAGGTTTTGATGTCGAGTCAAGGTGACGAGAGTCCTCCCAGTACCTCTGGGCGCGGATACGACGATCCCATAGATCTGTCGTACGACTCGTGGGGAGAGTCAGAGGCAGCGAGTGCTGAGGTCACAGTGGCGTCCTCGTCGTACGACACTATGACTGTCTCTCTCGCGGGTACGTCGCGCGTGACGGAGGACATTCCTATGGGGATTCCCTTAGTCGATCTACCGGGCGACGCGGCGGGCCCATGCCCGATGGGACCTAGTAGGCCGCTAGGCTTGCTTTTGAATAATCCAGCAAGTGTGCTAACGAAGGACGACATCATGCGCCTCCGGTTTAGTTATGGCATACCTGATGGTGTCGCACTGAGGGCGCCGTATAAGGAGGAGAGGCCAGATTGGGACGTCCCAGGATGGACCTGCTTATACGAGTTCCCATTCCAGCGGGTGGGATTCAGGCTGCCAGTAGTCGGACTACTGAGGAAAGTGCTTGATCACTTCGAGCTTGTCCCAAGGCAGCTGATGCCCAACAGCTGGAGGATCCTGTTGGCGCTGGATCTGCTGTGTACGAGGGAAGGGATAGTATTCGAGCTTCCTGACCTTTTCTACTCGTACACCGTGCGGGAGCACGACACAGAGAAGGGGCGCTACAACTTAAACCTTCGACCCAACAGAACACACCTGATAACGGAGTTAACCACAAACGACAGGTTGTGGAAGGACAGGTATTTCTTTGCGAGGGGCCTGCTTGTCGATTGGCCTCTCGAGGATACCGTCGTTCGTGCGACTTGGTCCAAGGCTGGTGGGTCTTTTATTTAGTTGAGTCGCACGACAGTATTTTACTTATTGTTATTACTAACTCCTTCTGTTTGTTTTGTAGTGAACACAGGAGCGCCGCAATCAGTTGTTGGATTGACGTGTGTGACACGTACGGAAAGGGTGTTGTCGTACGACGCCAAGGAGAGGAGTTGGAGGAGTATTTTGGCGGAGGAGAATTTGTGGCCGAGCCACCTCTGAAAGTTTAGCGTGATAAACGAGCCAGGTACCCCCTACCCTGCCTTCAAAAATTTAGTGAAGTTTGTCAGGGTCAGGCACTGTGTCGAGCGACTGTACGGCACACGCTTTTTGACTCCCATCTCATACGTCGAGCGACGATTTGCAGTTGACATTATGGCTGGAGAGATCGCCGCGCCTGCTGCTGACGACGCGATGAGGAGGCTGAGGGAAAAAAGGAAGGGAAAGAAGAAGGCTGAGTCGAGCGACCAGGCGGCCTCCACTCCTCCACCTCCTCCATCTGGTCGAGCAAAGGCCTCCCAAGATGTTTCTTCAGCTGGGAAGAAAAGGAGGAGGGAAGATTCGACATCGGGTGTCAACGCGTCGGTCGACCTGGTCTTCCCGCAGGATGCCTCCGCGTATTCTGATGTTGGCTCGATCCTTCCACAGGTCGAGCGTGTAGCACCCCCCGACCCGACCCGGCCGGACCGATCCGGGGCGCGCTACTCGGACTTTCTGATTCTTTCAAAACTTCATTTTACATTTTAAAATCGTTGTGAGCCCATAAAACATTTTAAACTTTTTACGAAAATCCGGCAGAGTACTGTTTGTTTTTCGGACTTTCCAAAAACCTGTTTTCTACAAATCAATTCAATTCCAATTTCAATAACACTTCAATATCAATTTCGAACAATTGCGCACTCTGCCGTTTAGTGCGACTTATCAATCACAATTTATAAAATAAAACAAACAGACCTTGATATTTACAAACAGTTTTAATAATAAGAGACATAAATCACAAACTAATTAATTACAAAACATTTTACAAAACGTATTTACAAATTTCCTGTATATGCATGCTTTCAAAATATATATACACATAACATAAATATAGCTACCCAACTGTACAATCTCTGTGACTCGGTCTGCAACTTGCTCTTCCTTCAATCTTTCGCCTCCTCTGGATTCCTGGTACCTACGCGTTAGAAACAAACTAACGCGCTAAGCATAAAGCTTAGTGGGTGTACTAAAAATTCAATTAAATAAATTACAATATAAATATTCTTTAAAGAAACAATAAACCACATTATGAGTTTTATTTCTAAATCACTTTCAAAACAATTAAATTTCAGAATCAAAGCATTAAACACTTTCAATCACTTTAATTTCAATAAGGAGATCAATATACAAATGCTATCAATAAAATCATTCCGTACACTTTTCAATTTCAATCAATTTTGGCCCACTAGAATACTAAACATTCTAGGACTGGAATATGGGTCCACGTGATTGTCCGAGATTGCCCCGCAACAACAATCACTAATATCATCGCGATTGTCCGAGATTGCCCCGCAACAACAATCGCTAGAATCATTGTGATCGTCCGAGATTGCCCCGCAACAACGATCACTAAATCGGTGTGATTGTCCGAGATTGCCCCGCAACAACAATCACACAATAATAACGGCGCAGTACTGCTAGGTAAAACCCAGCTGGTATACCAACCTCCTATATCCATTTCTATGTCTAAGTATCCTAGGGCCGTTACAATAAACGATTTTCAAGTATTCGCAATAAATTACAAATCATAAACAATAGTCATGCAAACAACTAAATCAAGTATATTTTTTTTTTCACCAATCGTAACAAGCAAAATATTCAAAAACACGATCCAAATGCTGTCTATCGTAAACGTATTACAAATCAACAATAGATATGCAGATCATCAATTTTTCTTCATGTAGCATAAACCATTTTCATACGAAAATCGAAAACGAAGAATCGAAAACATAAACGAAAACAAAACGAAACGAAATCGAAAACGAAAACTCAAAAGAAAACGGAAATGAAAACGATAACTAAATACTTTTCATAACGATTTCGAAAACAAACGTACACCTACTTGGAATCCGTGTTTTCGTTCGACAAACCGCGGTTCCACGATTTCTTTCCCTTCTCTTTTTCCTTTCTCCTTCTTCCTCTTTTTCTTTTCTTTTCTTTCTTCTTCTTCTCTCTTCTTCTTCTTCTTTTTCTTCTCTCTTTTCTCTCCTTTTCTCTCTTTTTTCTCGGTTCTTTCTCTCTCTGTTCTGGCTTCTCGCTTCTGCGAGAAGCTTCTATTTTTTTTATATTTTTTTTCGCCATCGCGACCGCCGTCGCGACCTGTGGTCGCGGCACCAGGTCGCGATGCTCACTGGAGTGCGCGCACCGCCTTCGTCGCGAGCGCGCCCTGGTCGCGCGAATGGTCGCGTTGCTCTCTGCCCGTTTTTGACACTTTCATCGCGAGCAGTCCATCGCGACCTGTGGTCGCGGTGGCTGGTCGCGTTGCTCACTGCCAGGTTTTGCCATTTTCATCGCGAGCAAGCCATCGCGACCTGTGGTCGCGGTGACTGGTCGCGGTACTCACTGCCAGATTTTGCGTTTTTCACCGCGAGCGAGCCATCGCGACCTGTGGTCGCGGTGACCAGGTCGCAATGCTCTCTGGTCCAGTTTTTCAATTTTTCATTTTTTATTTTTTCTCATTTTTCACTATTCAATCCGGTCCGCTGGAAATCATAAAATAACCATACATTTAATTACCTTTACACCCCCTCAAATAGTAAAATTTTATTTTCACATATTTCATATATATCAAAGATTCATCACCCGAAATCCGGGATGTTACAGAGCGGCTGCTGCTGCCTGAGGATAAGAGTCGTCTCAGGGAGATAGGTCTTTCCCAAGCTGCCGATTGGGGCCTAGGCCACCTCTTCCAGGTATGGTCGTACGACTGTTGCTTTTTGTATTTTATTTTTGCATTTTTTAGAATCTGTTCTAACTTGTTTCATTTATTTTTGTAGGCTCTCCAGTCGCACGTGCACTTGAAAGAAGAACTCGGCTCCGCCCTTAAGAAGGTAAGAGAGCTGAAGTCGAGTAACCAGAGTTTGAAGCAGGAAAATGACAATTTGAAAGCTTCAAACTTGGAGGCAAAAAAGACAGCTCTCGAGGCGTCGGGTCGTGCAGTTGAGGCCACACTTGAGCTGAACAAACTAAAGTCGACTGTCGACTTACTACAGGCCAAGCTGAAGGCCAATGAGGCTGACTACGACGCTCTGTACGACAAGGCGGAGGACAATGTTCTTAACGCCGTCATCAAGACCCGTGCAGACCTGATGAGGGAGTATCGAGACGGTCGTGTGACGGAGTGGAAGGTCGAGAACTGGATTGCTGATCACGAGGAGCTGACGCGTTCTGATGATGAAGCTGATGCGAAAGATGCGGGAGATACAGCTGCCCTTCCTCCTCCAGAAGGTTCGGCAGTCGTGGCTTTGGCTGCTCAGCCTGCTGGAGAGTCTGATGGTTTTACCCCATAAGGGGTTGTAACTTTTGTACTTCATGATAAATTTTTAATTTTTGTATTTTGTTGAACGATTACTTTTTAATATATATATTTTGATTTTGGAATTTTGTTTTAGTGTATGTTTTTCCTTTTAGAATTTGTACGATGGTGGTTTGTGACCATATTTTGCGTTTGCGACCTTGAGTGTTGGTCGTACGGCCATGGGAGATGGTGACCTTCTTGAGAGTAGGTCATGGTTCGTGACCTTGAATGCGGGTCGTGTGACCGTATGGAGATGGAGAGTCCATGACCTTGAATGCGGGTCATGTGATCGTTTGGAGATGGAGACCGTGAATGCAGGTCGCGGTCCATGACCTTGAATGCGGGTCGTGTAACCGTATGGAGATGGAGAGTCCATGACCTTGAATGCGGGTCATGTGATCGTTTGGAGATGGAGACCGTGAATGCAGGTCGCGGTCCATGACCTTGAATGCGGGTCGTGTGACCGTATGGAGATGGAGAGTCTATGACCTTGAATGCGGGTCGCGGTCCATGACCTTGAGTGCGGGTCGTGGTCGTTTCTTGTCGTAGACTTTGTTTTTTATGGTATTGAATTGCCCCAGTTGGAGTGTGTAACTGCTTAGTTGCACACTACAACTTTGATTAAGAATGTAGTTTAAGATAGTCTTTGCAATGATGACCTGCGTCAAAATGTTAGCGTCGGCCGTTGGGTTTATCAACGACCCTCCGACGGGGAAGAGAGTTCTATGTTGCAAATATATACATATATATATATATAATATATATATTTTTTTTAAAACTGATATGGTTTTAGATGGCATGCGTTCCAGCTGTTGCCGATCTCCATGCCATATGTACATCGTAGTTTATAGGCTCCATGTCCAAATATATTGGTGATTTGATTAGGACCGAATTTGCCTGCTTCTTTTTCCTTTGTGTTTTGGAAGACGCGGCGAAGAACCCAATCTCCAATACATAATGACTTGAGACGAACGCTTCTGTTATAATGGCGGGCGACTCGTTGTTGGTATACGGCTAACCTGATTGCGGCCTTGTCGCGACGATCGTCGATTGTGTCGAGTTCACTCAGCATTTCTCTGTCGTTTGCTTCTTCTGTTGCGTGTCGTATCCTATAAGAAGGGTAGTCAGCCTCTGTTGCTATGACGGCCTTTGAGCCGTAAGATAGAGAGAATGGTGTTTCGCCTGTTGACATCCTTACCGTCGTACGGTAAGACCATAGCACACCTGGTAACTCGTCGGCCCACTTCCCTTTGCATTGGTCGAGTCGCTTCTTGAGGGTGGACATGATCGTCTTGTTAGTGGATTCTGCTTGTCCGTTAGCTTGAGGGTATCTTGGGCTTGAATAGCTTAGTTTGATGCTCCATTTGTCGCAAAAGTCTTGGAAATCGTATGAAATGAATTGTGAGCCATTGTCGGTAATTATTTCCTTTGGAACTCCGTAGCGGCATATGACATTCTTCCAAATGAAGCTTTTTACCTCGGCGTCTTTGATTCTTACATATGATTCAGCTTCGACCCACTTTGTGAAGTAGTCGGTTACGGCTAGTATGTAGACTTTTCCTCCGGTAGCGACGGGCAATTTCCCTACTATGTCCATGCCCCACTTCATGAAGGGCCATGGTACTGATATGGGGTGGAGTCTTTCCGGGTGCTGATGTGAAACGTGGGCGAAGCGCTGACAGGGGTCGCACCTTTTGACGAGGTCGTGCGACTCGGACCGCATCGTAGGCCAGTAATACCCGGCCGTGATTGCTCTATTGGCTAGGCTTCTCCCGGCCGAGTGATTCCCGCATTGCCCCTCGTGTAAGTCCTTGAGTACTTGCTGAGCTTCGACTGGGTCGAGACATTTGAGGTAGGGCCCGGAGTAGGATCGCTTGTAGAGTTGACCCTCTATTATAGAAAATCGGGCGGCCTTGATCTTAATTCTTAGTGCTTCTACTTTGTCAGTTGGGAGGGTGTCGTCCCTCAAGTAGTCATAGATCGGGGTGATCCAGGTTGGCTCGTCCGAAATTGGATTGACTTCGAGTTTTGTTGGTTTCCACACAGCTGGCCATTGGACAAACACCATGGGAATGGTTCGCTCAATTGTGGTATCCAGTGCGGACCCAAGAATGGCGAGTGCGTCGGCATGCGCGTTTTCGGATCTGGGTATTTGCTCGATGTCGAATGACTCGAATGAAGCTTGTAACTCTTTTACCAAGGTCAAGTAGGCCGACATCTTCAAGTCCCGAGCTTGATAGGACCCTTGCAATTGTCTCACAATTAATTGGGAGTCACTGCGTACCTTGATTCGCTCGACGTGTAAGTCCTTTGCCAAGGTGAGCCCGGCTATAAGGGCTTCGTACTCGGCATCGTTGTTGGTGGTCTTGAATCCACATCTGATGGACCTATCGATGATGTGCTCCGTAGGGGAGGTAAGTACTATTCCCAGCCCGCTGCCTCTAGCGTTACTTGATCCGTCAACTGCTAAACTCCACTCCTCCCTTGGTGTGTCGCACGACATGGTGCAAAGTTCTTCCTCCGCTTGTTGTAGAATCCCGGGCGTGAAGTCTGCTATGAAATCCGCCAGTACTTGCGACTTGATCGCCGTGCGAGGTTGGTAGTTGACGTCGTACTCGCTCAGCTCCACGGCCCATTTCACTAGACGGCCGGATAGTTCAGGTTTATGTAGGACACTCTTAAAGGGGAATTCAGTGAGTACACTAATAGTGTGGCATTGGAAGTACGGCCGTAATTTCCTTGCGGCTGTGACTAGTGTGAGAGCTAATTTCTCAAGTTGGGTGTACCTTGTCTCTGCGTCGAGTAGGGTCTTGCTGATGTAGTATACGGGGAGTTGTTTGCCATCCTCCTCCCTTATCAGTACCTCGCTAACGGCCGTCTCGGATACAGCGAGGTAGAGCAAGAGGGTCTCTCCTTCCTTAGGTTTGGACAGGAAAGGTGGGTTTGCTAGATACCTTTTTATATTTTCGAAGGCGTCCTCGCTTGTTTGATTCCAATCAAATGACTTGCTCTTTCTTAGAGCATCAAAGAAAGGTTTACATTTTTCGGACGACTTTGAAATGAATCGGTTGAGGGCCGCGAGTCGTCCGGTCAGCTTTTGTACGTCTTTGATGCTTTTGGGGGACCTTAGATCCATGACGGATCGGAGTTGATCCGGGTTGGCCTCGACGCCTCTCTTGGTTACTAAATAGCCAAGGAACTTCCCTGATGAAACTCCGAAGGAACATTTGGTTGGATTAAGCTTCATCTCATACTTGTCGATGATGTCGAACGACTGCCGGAGGTGGTCGAGGTGTTGGTCTGCTACTAATGACTTTACCAGCATGTCGTCTATATAGACCTCCATAGTCTGTCCAAGCATGGTTGCAAACATTTTGTTGACTAATCTTTGGTAGGTTGCCCCAGCGTTCTTGAGGCCGAATGGCATTACTTTGTAGCAGAAAATGCCGCGCTCCGTGATGAAAGAAGTCTTCTCTTGGTCGTCCGGATGCATAAGGATTTGGTTGTAACTGGAGAATGCATCAATGAAGCTCAATAGTTCGTGGCTTGCCGTAGCGTCCACCATCATGTCGATGTGTGGGAGAGGGAAGGAATCTTTCAGACAAGCCTTGTTGAGGTCTGTGAAGTCGATGCAAACTCGCCACTTCCTATTCTTTTTCTTCACTACCACTACGTTTGCGAGCCAGTCCGGATAATTTACTTCTCTCACCGAACTAATGTCAATTAGCTTTTGGATTTCTTCATTTATAACCTTGTTGCGCTCGGGCGCGAACTTCCTTCTTTTTTGCTTCACAGGTGGATGATTCGGGTCGACTTGCAACCTATGTACTAGGACTTCTGGGCTAATTCCGATCATATCTGCGTGCGACCATGAGAAGCTGTCGTGCCGCGCCGTCAAGAAGCTGAGTAGTCTTGCTCGGATATTTTGTGGAAGGCGGGATCCGATACTAACTTTGTGGTCCAGAAAATCTGGATGTATGGACACTTCGTCGAGTTCTTCCATATCGGGTTTGTCTTTGTTGGTGGGGGTGCTTTCACTCTGTAATTGCTATAAGTCGGACGACCTGCTTTTAAGAGTGTTCTGGTAACAGTCACGCGAGGTCTTTTGCTGCCCTCGGATCTCGTGAACTCCCCACCTGGTAGGGAAACGGATGACCTGATGATACGTTGAGGGAACTGCCCTCATCTCATGAATCCACGGGCGACCCATGATTATGTTGTAGGACGACGGACAGTCCAGGATGAGGAAATGTGTGTTCAAGTTGACGCCTTCCGCGTAGACTGGAAGGGTGATCTCTCCCAGAGTGTTCTTGTGTTCTCCACTAAATCCCACAAGGATTGTGGAGCGATGTACGATGTTACACTCGTCAATATGCATTTCTTTCAATGCGCTGAGGAAGAGTACATTTGTTGAGCTTCCATTGTCTACTAGGATCCGTCTGATCAAACAGTTGGCCACCGTCAGTGAGATGACTAGTGCGTCGTGGTGGGGATTGAATAAGTCCATGTGTTCATCGCTGCTGAAACTGATTGGGTAGTTACACGTGGGATCCGCCGTACGAGTTCGTTGGACGTCCGTACGACCGGCCTGTCGCGAGTGGCGTTTTACCTCCGAGTAGGTTACACCATTCACTTCAGACCCGCCAGAGATGACGTTCACAGTTCTCTCGTGTTTGGGAGGTTCTGGTGGTGGTATTGAAGCAATGTCGCGCGACCTCTCTTTATTCATAAAAGTTTGCTTACCTTTATCAGTCAGGAATTCTTTAAGGTAGCCTTTCTTGAGTAGTTCGGCCACTTCCAATCGTAGCGCCACGCAATGCTCAGTTCGATGGCCGTGGTCTCCATGGAATTCGCACCATTTAGAGTTGTCTCTTTGATCCGGCGGGCTCATCATCTTGTCTGGCCACCGAACCGACCTACCCATTCCTTTGAGTATGGCGACTACCTTCGTTGGTCTGATGTTCAAGTTGTATTCTGGTGTTATGTTTTTTGGACGAATGAATGGCCTCGGTGGTCTGTCGTCGCGCCGGCGCTCGTACATCATACGGCCGTCCCTTCGGGGTATGGTTGGGTATGGCCCGTTGCGTCGAGTGTTGATTCGTTGTTCGACCATCCTCTCCAACTTATCCTCCTTGTAGTTCGCTCTACTAGGTTTATGGTTTACTTCATCCTCTTCCCATTTTATCTGTGCCCATGTCTTGGCGAGGACGTCTTCCATGGTTTTACAAGGGTATTTGGTGAGCTCTTTGTACAGATCGGAATCATAGAGTAGACCCTTGCGGAAGGCTGATATGGCTGTTGCCTGATTACAATGAGGGATGGATACTTTTTCGTGGTTGAACCGGCCCACAAAGTCTCGTAGGCGTTCACCCCTCCTTTGGCTGATTGTATAGAGGTCGTCGGATTGCTTTTCTAGCTTCCGGCTACTAGCGAACTGTTCTACGAAGGTGTCAGTGAGTTGGGCAAAAGAGTTGATGGAAACATTGGGGAGGTTGGTGTACCATTGTAGGGCAGGTCCCACGAGGCTCGAACCGAAACCTTTGCACATGCATGCTTCCCTAAGGTCACGAGGGATGGCGGCCGTGAACATTCGTTGTCGATACTGCGCAATGTGTTCGTCGGGATCTGTCGTACCGTCGTACTGCTTCATACCTGGAAAGTTGAACTTCCTTGGCATCTCCACCAATGCTATTGTGTCGACGAAGGGGGAGTCGGTAAAACTATTGGCCGCACTTTTCTTTATAGGAGTGGGCATTCCCGGAATGCGTTGGATGAGTGCTTCCATCTCTGTGAACCTTCGTGCCAAGTCCCGGTTGGCCAAGGTCGGCTCGGCGCTCACTTGGTTTGGGTCTGACGGCGCTGAATGCGAAGGGCCGGATGACGTTCCTTGTAGCGGGATGGTTGGTTGGGTTGAGCCGACGTTGCCATTGGGAGTGGATATAGGCGGCACTCCTTGCGTAGCTCTTGCCATGTCGTCTGATCGATGTCCTCCCATCCCATTTGGTATGTTCTCTGCCGTATGTCGTGCGACGATATGAGGTCCGTTCGTAACCCGAATGTTGGGCTCTGAGCCTACGTGGGTTGGATCAAGGTCTCTCGCGGTAGTACCTTGTTCGTCCGGGCGGACTGGCGCGTAATAAGTAGCGTGAGCGGCTTGCTCGAATGGCAAGGGTTGGGACGTTGAAGGGTCTCCAAATGGTCGTACGACAGTGAGCGAATTGATCCTATTTTGCAATTCTTGGTTCTCTGCCAACACTCGTTGATTCTTTTGTTCGAGTGCTTGGAGCCTTTGGGTATTCTCTTGCATCTGGGATATGAGGAGTTGTACCCTAACCTCCATCGCGTCGTGATGAAAATCGTCAGATGACATAGTCGGAGTTGCCGCGTTCTACCTTTGCTTGCTTATAGATTGTCGGGCCCCACGGTGGGCGCCAAATTGTAGTCCTCAAAAATCGCTCGGGGACACGGGGCACTACAACCTGCAAAGACAGAACGCACATGATCCGCAGGACGTCTGGGGCACCGGGGTGGTGCTGGCCAAAGTCACTCCGACGGTCAAGTTAGCGAGTGCTAGTAATAGTGAAATGTTTGTAAATGGAGATGAGTAAGGAATACTTCCTGCTATCTTCACAGTTGGGGTTTTTCTGATCAAAGGAGGTGTAAGGTCGGAGGGTGATCGGAGAAGTTCAACAATGGCCGTAGGGTGTGGCTTTTTCTTCGTAATCTCTTTATCTCGGTTTTTCGGCCGTCCCTTCTTATGAGGGATTCTCTTCCTCTTTATAGGAGACTGATGCTTCTTCTTTTTGAGGGATCTCCTCCTTCTCTCTTCTCTGTCTTCCACCAAGAAAGCATCTGGGTGCTTCTTTTGATCGGGCTGCCATCAAGTGTCATTACGACTTTGTAGGACGCGTTTCAAAGTAGATCACAATCTGGTCTCCCTCGGAGCGACGGAGATGCTATGTCGTACGACATGTAGGTTTCTTGTTAATCTGGACCAAGATTGGGTGATATAGCACGGTCGCACTACATAAGGGTACATGTCGTGCGACAAGGTCTTCAAACCGGTACGTCGTCGTATTACACGAGTGCTTCATGTCGTGCGACATAGTCTTCCAACTGGTACGTCGTCGTACTACACGAGTGCTTCATGTCGTGCAACTTGGTCTTCGAGCTGATACGTCGTCATACTTCATGAATGTTTCATGTCGTGCGACTTGGTCTTCGAGCTGGTACGTCGTCGTACTTCACGAGTGCTTCGTGTCGTGCGACTTGGTCTTCGAGCTGATACGTCGTCGTACTTCATGAATGTAGTCCCACTTTGGGCTATGGGCTTTGTCTTTGGACCATACCTTGGGTCAGACATATTTTGGCTACTACAGACAGCTGGTCGTTAAGTCCTCTTAAAATCAATTGTTCAATTTTATTTTTATTTTTATTTTTTATTCTAATGTAAATATGCCGCATGTTTTGGTGTTTAAATATAAAAATATCCCTAAAAATAATTAAATTTAATTAATAGTTAATTAATAAAGGGACTTAATAAATTGTGTATTTTATCAAATTCAAGGACCATGCGCTAAAAATTGCAAATATTAGTAAATAAATGATAAATAAATAAAAAATATAGAGATTAATATTATAATCGCCATATAATAAAATAACTAAAATATTATGTGCACATTTGATATATTATTTGTTTTGAGAAAAATCAGTCGCCAAAATATGAGAATAAACTCACATATTTAATAATAGCAAAGCCTTATTTATGCAAAAATTTCAAGAGAAAATAATTAATTTGATAGCAATAAATAAAGGATTAAATATAATAAAAATTCTATCTAATCTTATTTTAAATTAAAATTTATTACTTATTCAAAATTAAAATTATATTTTTTTAAAATAAAATATCTAATTGTAACATTTCCTCACACTTCCGAAACAAAATTCACGCCATTCAACATTACTCACTTCGACCTGACAATAGCCATTTCCTCAACATCTTCACTTGTAGTCATGGCCCCGGTTCGGTTCGAACCGAACCGATGGTTTTTAACCGGAACCAACGGTTCCGGTTAAAAATCGGTTCCGGAATTGAAAACTGGAACCGGGACCTTGGGTCCCGGTTCCAGTTAGCTTAAAAAAAGGAACTGGAACCGCCGATTCGGAACCGCCTGTTCGAAACCGGCGGTTCAAGGAACCGCTCGGTTCCGGCAGTGCTGGTTCCTAACGGTTTTTAAATTTTTTTTTTTTTTTTTAATTTGTGAAAATATAAATTTAAAAAATAAAAATAAAAATAATTTAAAATGTGGCCGTTGGACACACAGTATGTCAGGCTGCTGCCTGCCAGGTGGCAGGCAGGCAACAGCTTGACCCAACCCAAGGAGCCGTTGTTCAACAGCTCCTTGGGTGTAAAATTACAATTTATACCCTTAAAAAATTACAGTTTGGCCCCCTAAATTTTAAAAAATATTATTTTTCTCCCAAATCCAAAAAACAATATAAACCCCACTCATCTTCAATTCAATTCACACCATTTTCTCTAAATCTCATTCTCTCATTCTTTTAATATTTCTCTCATTCTTTCAATTTTTATCTAATTCTCTCAAAGTTTCATTCAGTTATTTTCTCAATCTTGTTCTTGTTTTTCAATATTGTAATTTTTTTTTGTTATTTATTTAAATTGAATTTTTTACCATTATAAATTTATAATGGTATCACAATCAAGATCGTCTATTTCTGGAGGCCGACGATCTGTTTCCAGAAGGTCCGTTTCCGGCAGAGACATTGAGCAGCTACCAGATTTAAATGCTGGAGAAGTGCAAAGTCGTTGTGCCACTGGCCCAAAATTAAATTTCAACGAAGCAAATTTTGATGAGTACCTACAACATAGACAATTTGAGGAGGTAATATTTGGTAATGATACTCCTTATAATTTTACTCTTCAATATTCTTATCCCCATCTCTCTGGGTCTAGGGCCCTTGGTCCCTCTTGTGAAAACCCTCCCCCTTCCCCCCAAGTAAAACCGTACAAGGTCCACAACTAGATTTGATAAAGTACAAATCTGAACTTTTTAAAGTTCATATGAGGAGGGTGGAGAAGGAATCGGGAGAAGTTGTGATCACTTGCAACTACTGCAATAAAGATTTTAAGTGGAACAAATCCGGAGGGTACGGGACGTACTGGAAGCACATCAACACCAAGCATACTGGAAGCACATCAACACCAAGCATCCCGTCGAAGCTGAGCATGAGTGTAGCCGAGAACAATACCAAATTTCCAGGTACACATCTTCTAACCATCATTTATTTAAATATAGTGATGTAAATAATAAGGAACAACTAGCAAGAATGGTAGCGACTGAACATCTTCCTTTTAGTTTTGGCGAAAAAACTGATTTTTTAAAATATTGTCATAATGCTTTAAATCCCGCTGCATGTAGAGTACTTAAGACCACATTAAAACGTACCATGTGTGACATTTATAAAAAAGAAAAAAAAATGCATTAGTTAGATATTTTCAAAATTATATGGGTCGTGTGTCTGTTTGTGCCGATATCTGGAGCGATCATTGGCAAAAACATTCATACTTAGGACTTACTTGCCATTATGTTGACCAATCATGGGAATTGCAAAAACGAATTCTTGCATTTAGAGTTTTTGATGACACCCATACTGCCGATAATATTTACAAATTAATGAAAATTATTTTTGAAGAATATTGTATTGAAAGTAAAATTTTTGCAATTGGTTTTGATAGCGCTGCAAACAATACTGCCGCCGTTCCACAATTAATTCAATTGTGTCAACCCTACTCTAGCGGCAGATTTTTTCATCAAAGATGTGTTTGCCATGTTTTAAATATATGTATACAATATGGTTTGCAAACACTTCAATAATAGATTACACCAATTAGGGATGCCCTATACTTTTTGTGGAAACATCCTAGCACTATGAAACAATGGGCTAGGTATTGTAAATCTAACGGGAAACATCCAATTAGGTTTTCCCGTGATGTTCCAACTCGTTGGAACTCCACATATAAATTGCTTTGTGAAAGTTATGATTATAGATAATTATTAGATAGATTTATGTAGCATAATGTTAGTAGCGTTAATTTGTATGCTCATCATTGGGATGTTTGTACTAAAATTTGCATGCTTTTAAAAGTTTTTCATGATGCAACCACCGCTTTATCCGGTATATATTATCCAACTTCACATTTATTTTTATGTGAAGCCATTAATATTGTAGATGCACTTAATGAATGTGCACAAGTAATAGAACTATCTGCATGTGTTGCTGCAATGAGAGATAGATGGTTAAATTATTATAGGGACATTCCTTCGATTTATACTGTTGCTTCAGTTTTTGACCCTAGGTGTAAATTTGATAGTTTATATGAATATTTAACACTTTATTATCAATCTCTAGGGCTACACAACGTAGATATTAGTGTTTTATATAATAATGTTAGACAATTATTTTATTCATTGTATGACGAATACTGTTCTGTATAAGGTCCCTCGCTGAACATTAATGTTCAGCAACCGACTGCAAGCGGAAGTAGTCATTCTCGTGCTCGCTTTCCTTCATTAAGGAAGTTAGGGTCAAGTGTGTTGTCCAAAAAATTAAGGGCACAGAGGAGTTCTTCATCTTCATCAACCTATGTTTCAGAGGTTGATCTTTACGTAAACACATATTTTGAGTTTTTGGACAGCGAAGACTTTAACATCCCACATTGATGGAGGGAACACGAAACTAACTTTCCAATTTTGGTCCTCATTGCCAAGCAAATTTTTAGAATCCCTGTCTCGATCGTGGCAGTCGAATAGGAATTTAGTGCATGTGGCAATGTTCTCGACGAGAGACGGGCATTGCTCAGTCCCGACTCAATACAGATTCAGGTTTGTGTTGACGATTAGACCAATGCCTCATACCGGCAGCAAGAATTGGATCTCGTATCCGACGACAATGACTTTTTCGACACCAACGACGATACAACGGCTACCGAAGGAACAAACGACGATTGATCACCTCCGGAACATAATAGGTAAAAGAACTACGTGGGCTTTGATTCCTCCTAGAGGATACGTAGGCAGCTTAATTGAGGTAAAATTAAGTGCAAGCCCTAATTTCTTATTTATTTATTTATTTATTTTCAATTTTATAGTTTTATCATTTATGATATTATTATTATCGTAATAAATTTATTGTTGAAGTTGAACAAATGAACCATTTTATTTATATATTTAATTTTTTTATTAATTAATTTATAAATTTTAATTTTAATTAATTAATTTTTGTAATTTTTTTTTATTTCTCTAGAACCGCCGGTTCCAAAGAACCGGAACCGGAACCGGGACCGGGACCTCCTTGGTCCGGTTCTGGTTACTTAAAATATTGAACCGGAATCGCCGGTTCCGGAACCTTGGCCATGACTATTCACTTGCCTATCAATATCCGAAGAGATAATATTGTGCTCATATAAAACATTGATACATCTTAATCTAGTTTATAAATTTGCATAAATTTCTTGCCTGAGCATGTGAGACCGTAAGAGACTTGCTGAAGTGCTACTGAATGTTATATATACATTTGATATACACTAAAAAATATTTTTTATTTTCTCCAAAGGAATCAATACCTTTAAAATCTGATAATAAATTAACATATAATTATTGGGAATAATCTCATTCATTTTATTATTGAAAATAAATCATTACTTATATAATAATTTTTTTTAAAGAAAGCTAACGCGTTTATTCAATTTAGAATTTGTTGGAATTTAAAAGTACATCGAAATCTGTGTGTATTCAATTTAGACTTGTAAGGAATTCATCAAAATCTGAGTGTATTTAATCTAGACTTTTACAAACTTTTAAAAAGTTTATCAAAATCTGAGTGTATTCAATCTAAATTTTTACAAACTTTTAAAAAGTCCATCAAAATTTAGGTGTATTGAATTCAGATCCATTAAAATTTAGATATATTCAAAAAGTCATAGACTTTGCAAATTTTGTTTAAGGAATGGAATTGAATGAATTTTGATGGATTTTAAAATGAAAAGTCACGTCACAAATCTTGCTCCCATAAAATTTGAATGATTTTAAACTATTATTAATTAAATACTAAGAAAAATTCATCAAACTCCAATAAATTATAGATTGAATATATCCCCTAAAATATAGCAATAATAAGATATTTGATCTAATTTTTATAAAATGACATTTATAAAAATGGATAAATTAAGTAATTAATCAAAAAATTAAAACTAATTAAGGGTTGACACCCATCCTTCCCTCAATTGTCTTTTTACCAGAACAGTGCCAGCTCATATATTTTATTTGCTGGTGCACATTAGTATCGTAAATACGACCGCACGTGAACCTATCCTATCACAGTGGATGACCACGAAAGAACCAGTTTTCTACAATCGCTATCACAGTGCTCTCCATCCTCAAACGCACTAGTATTTGTACATGAAAGACAAAAATAACCCTCTCGTCAAAATGTACAACCACATAAAGCCATAAAACCTCACGCAATTTACCCAATCATAAAAATTTAAAGAGGAGCACTGGATTAAACCAAAACCCGGAAGATATTTTTTTTGTGGGTGTGTGGTTGTTGGCGCCTATAAAACCTTAAACCCTAGCCGCTTCATTTTCAACTTGTGCACTCTCTCTCTCTCGGATCTTCTTCAAGAGGTATAATCTCTCTCTCGTTAAACCCTAGCTAGGGTTTCTCTCTCTATTCGGTCTTGTACGCGACGTTTAATGTTGTTGATTTGATTGATTTGTTTTGTTTTCTTCATTCTCGACCTTTTATTAGTGATTTATTTTTGTATTTCGTGTTCCTGGTTATGGTTTCTGTGTTTAAATGCATGTTCTTCATGATCTTCCACTGTGAGGACTTGGATATGGTGTTTTATTTTCGTTTTCTTGTTTTTGTTTTTTTTGTATTTCCTTTACCTGTTATTTTCTGCCAGAAAACGTCACATATTTTGGTAATATGTTATGGATCTGCTATTATATTTTTAATTTGTTGTCTTGTTTACAAAGGTTTTTATATAACTGACTAAATGAATAATAGAATTCTTTGAACTGAAGAGGAATATTTTGTTTTTGTGTCTATTTATGATCTGATAACAGTTTTGTATTTTAGCAAGGTTTTTGTGCTGACTGCAGTTGAGATTTTTATATCTTGGGTCATTTTACAATATGACCCATTATATTTACTCCAAGGGTTAAATAAAAATGTTATTTTTCTGTCAACTATACAAATTTTTTACGGTGGCAAAACCTGATTCCTGCGTGTTATTTTTCTATTATATTTATGTTTTTTTTCCCATGACAAGCAATATTTGTATTTCCTCTGGTAATTGCTTGTACTGTTTGGGAGACTGGAATAAGCTGCAAGATAAGTGAATGTGGCATAAAGTTTGCAAAATTGTTGTGTGAATATGAAGTGTAGGGCGTAAAAATATGCCAAAGTGGAACACCTTTAGAGAGCGTTTGTTTAATAAGCCATTAGTTTGTGATTGGTTTTGATTGTTATGTAAATATATTGTTATAGTTCCTGCTAGTAGACACAATTAATATTGTGTATCACCTCATTTTATGAAATTGGTTCCATTTGGAAATTGTGCATGTTTGATTTTTTTAATTTTATGGATTATTTGAAGCAATAAACATTGACTGACATTGTATATTGCTCGTGTTGTTGTAGAGTTTTGTGGAAACCCATTTACAGGACGACAATCAACATGGCATTCTGTAGCAAACTTGGTATGCTTGTGAAGCAGAGCGGGCAAGTGCCAATGGCATCTATGCTCAACTCTATCCGATGCATGTCGTCAAAGCTTTTCGTTGGAGGTATTGATAATTGTTGCCAAAGAGCATAACTTGATGTGGATTATTAATTTTTAATATTACTATTAATATCATTATCACTTATGTTTCAGGTCTTTCATATTCTACTGATGACCAATCGCTTAGGGAAGCATTTGCTGGCTTCGGTGATGTGACTGAAGGTGAGTTTTAAGGTGCATTGTTGGCAGTTCTTTTGTGTTGGCTTGTAGTTGAAAGTCTATATGGAGCGTATTGGGAAGCATAATCATCTTGATTATATTTTTTACTTCATCATGTTGTACACATTTTAGCTCAAATGATGAGTGGGCTTTATTTTGTCTTTTGAAAATATGGATTTTTTCTATCTTTTCTTGTTGGTTATATTAGCATTTGAATTGTATATGCATTTTTATCTAATATTTGATGTTCCATTACATTTTGGTGGAGTTCATGGTTGGTTCCTTTTAATTGTTAATTTTAAAGTGCGATCCTTGTAATTTTGATGTCAATGCCAATGCTTCCTGTTGTTGCTTTATCAGAAACTTAACATGTTGGTGACCAGTTTATATTTTGCCATGTTTAACTTAATGTAATTTTTTAAGCCTTCTAAGATTGAAACTGTTATATTTACTTTTTGGTCACTTTTTAACTTCGGATGATTATCAGTTTTTGTTAGTTTATGTTGGTCAATAAAGTATATTGGCTTGATTATGGTTCTTTCACTGGTTCCTTTTTCTGTCATGTTATTTGGTACCTTGTTGGTTTACACATGTTCATTCTTTGTGGTTATTTTTGGTCGTACAGCAAGGATTATTACAGATAGAGACACAGGGAGATCAAGGGGTTTTGGGTTTGTTAACTTCTCTAGTGAGGACTCTGCCAACTCAGCTCTGTCGTCTATGGATGGCCAGGTCAGATATTTAATGCTCAAGGCTTGCTGAACTTAATTCTTATGTTCAATAATTTGTTGACTCTCTTGTGCCATTAAATTTCAGGAGCTGAATGGGAGGAACATTCGTGTGAGTTTTGCAAATGAGAGAACCAGTGCTCCTAGATCTTTCGGTAGTGGTGGTGGCGGCGGTTACGGTGGTAACCGAGGCTATGGAAATGACAATGGAGGAAGTGGCTATTAAGCATATTCATGAGCTTGATTCCATAGGTTGCTTTTTTTTTTTTTTGGGAATTAAGGGTTGGATGTCCTCTTTAGCAGGACGAATTTTTTAACTAATGGATTTATTATGTGATTTTCATTACATGTTTGAGCCAATTTATTGCTCGTTACATATTCTGTGCCAACTTATATAGCTCGTTCCATATTCTATGCCAACTTATTGCTTGTTACATATTCTGGCAGGGAAGCTTTTAAAAATTACGGTTCACTTTTTGATCTGTAGGGTGTCGTCGTGTAGTAACATTTGAAATAATATTTGATTGTGTTTTTGCTGAGCTACTTTGCTTTGTCTGGTTGTGCAATATATTAATTTCCAATTGTTGGGAATAAGCTTACTCCATCTGCAGTTATTTTGCTTGTATATTCTGGACTGGTTATTACCTTGTCTCGTCTTTAAGGTTAAGAAAACCTTACATTCATTTCTTCTGCCGTTCAAATGTTGTCTTGACTCTTGATTGTTCCAGTTGCCGTTTTCTGAGAGTTATCCTGTATTCCTGTGTCTTTCTCTACAGTTTCCTTTTCTTTGTGCTGACCTGCCTTATATATTTGTTATATAGGGAATTGGTATAATCTTCCCACAAACCCTTTAATCGATGTAGAGTTGGGCACTAATGTGAAATCCTTGTGTTAGTAATGACCAATGTTTCAAACATCAGGTTTCAAAGTGTCATTTTTGGAGCTGTCTTGTTTTGAGCATGTCTTAAGGATCGCACCTGAATTGATTTGTCAGTTTCTTCAATGTCTGCACAATTTTTTCTTGAGGTCGGTAGTTTACATGTACACAAATCAGTCTTCCCAAGTTCCATTTTGATATTGTAATGTATACTTTATCTGGAAATTAGCAATATGTGGGTTGCAGCACTTGAATGTAGTGTCATTAGAACTGAATAGGATTTAAAGTTTGATTAGAATTTTCTTGATTGCGAGACCTTGAACATTATTACTTGACTAATATCCCTAAGGTTAACATTTTGAATTCAGTCATTACTCTGGTAAATATATCGCAGCGATCTTAGGAAAATGTCCTATTTTGTTACTTGGTAAATTAGCTGTGTATGGTTCCTTGTGATTACGCAGTTAAAAATTTATTGGCCTTTTGATTTGGAGGTAGATGCTAGCAAAGATAACAGGTATACTATACGCACCGATTTTTTTTGTTACGATTAGTTGTGTCTCATATTCTTCCTCCTGATGAGAGCAGGGGTTCATAAATGTGCTTTGTCCATGCAGGTTTTAATAGAATCTCATGGCTATGGTGTTGTGTTAAATACAAATACAAAATAAAAAAAATAAATAAACCTTCAAAACACTTGGTTGAAGGAAAATGATATTTCATTTAGGATAAGAATCTTTTTATTGTTTGGAGTTCGTTTTTTAATGTGTTCTCCAAAGGTTGTTACGTTTCAACCTCGTCTTGTTAGAATAAAATTTGTCGGTTTATTGACCGACACTGCTTCTGAGGTTTGCTACTTTTTCAGTTTAATTATTTATTTTAATCAGAGGCGTATTTGTAATGTATTTATTTTCATTTTTAATAGTTAAAATTAAAAAATTTGTATTGTAATTTATTTTTTATTCTTGTCCTTTCCCTTTCTAATGAAATTTAATTCATCCCCTTCCATATTCATTTTCGATTAGCTGTTATACTAGTTCCCAAAATTTTAGATGTCATGTCCTTTCTCTTTTTTGTGAGAGAGATCATTGTAATTTAACATGAGAGATAGAGATATTATAACTGTGTATTGCAACATCTCACTATTTTATTACTTGCTATATCATTTGCGAAATTTAATAAACCAGTGAGTGAGAAAATGAGATATTTATAAAGTGCAAGTATAAGAAATCCGTTGTTATACGAGTCACTGTCAAATTGATTTGATTCAAATGTCACATCAGACTTGTTCTAGGTCTACTGATGTTAACCGCCAATGGTATGTCCCTCGTACCCTTGGTCCATTAGTTTATATGACCAGTTCGAAGTGTACTTTGATTCTCACCGTTGCCGACACTAAGGGTTTTCTTATTGGACAAGTAAATCCTATCCCTTTGGAAATTATAGGATCTTTCTACAAAATGGTCCCTTTATATATGGTAAATTACAATAGAGTATACTGATATTTAGGTAAATTGTAATTATACTGTACTTTTATTAAATATCGTTTAGTATGTTTAATTATTGACCGTTAAATTTAACTATTGATTTATTAAAATATGTGAAATGTCTAACTTACTCTTATTTATTAATTATTACAATAATTATAATAAAATTTTATTCTTGGATTGAATGGAGATCTATCGTGTAAACTTCTCGTGATACTGGGAGTAGATATGTTTTAATTAATTAGTTGGACAAAAAGATTGCACACAACTAATTAATTGGAGCATATATGCTCTCAACATTAATGGGAACAGATCTGTTCTAATTAATTAGTTGGACAGAGAGATTGCACGCAGGTTCTTCAATCAATGTGGATGGAGTTGATTTGATTTTTTTTTCTAAATTAAATTTTTTTAGCTTTTATTTTAATGATCTCCACATTTTATTAAGATTGTAAATCTATTTAATTTTTTTAAAATTTATTAATTATTTTATAAAAAAAATTAAGCAAAAATGACTATATTACTCTACTGGTTGATTATTGATTGTTAACATTAGTTAAGTGTATTAAGATATTGTAGTTGTTTACATTGTAAAATTAAAATTAAATAATTATTAAAATAATATTATAAACTAAAAAAGAATTAAAAAAAAAGATGAGTGTCTAGTTCTAATGGTAACAAATGATTGATAAAGTTCTGATTATGCTTATGTTAAAATTTGTAAAGTTTCAAACATTTTAAAGAACAGAAAAAAAATTTATTTTGATTTTCAAGTGATTAGTTTTAGATTAATTTTTAACAATATATGCGTTTTTAGTTTTCGTGATTCTTAAATTATTAGAAATTTATTAATTATTAAGGATAAAATAATTAAATATCACTTACTATTTGGTTTGACTTATAAAATTTTAGTTAAAATAATTAAATTGACGTATTTATAATAATTTAGGGGTTATGAGAATTAAAAATGTAAATATTGTTAAAAAATAATAAAAAGCTAATTATTTGAGGACCAAAATAAAATTTGCACTTAAAAATATATTAAAATGCTACCATGCATTAATCTACATTTTTGCAGAAGCATATATTAAATTTTTATATCAAATGGATGATTATTAAAATTTGACGTAAGCAAAGATTGATTCTTGAATTATAATTTTAATATTTTGTAAATCAATTTATATTTGATTATGTTTAAATGGTTTAATTCAGATGACTTTAAGTTCACCTTTAAAATCTATTAATAATGCCTACCTTATAAGTATTCTTGAATTCCGTCTACATTGGTTAGGCATTAGATGTTTTATTTGAATATAAAAAAAAAAAAAAAAATAGAATGCAAAATAATCGATTAGGGGTATAATTGACAATTTCTAGACTTTGGGCACTAAAGTCTAATTTCATAGAGACTTAATTGAACTTTTTCACAACTATAGGGACAAAATTATAATTGTTTTTCAACAAGTTAAGGTTGTTTGATAAGTCGTTCGCTAGAGAGCTAAACTCTCTGTTTCATATTTGCATAAATAAGGTCTTGGGATCGAGCGTCAGAATAGTCTCAATAACTCATTTTTTTTATTTACTCTTTGATATAGGATTGCTTTATACTATTTTATTATATTTGTGTTTTGAGTATTAGATTTTAAAAAAAAAAAAAAAACACTAGTTGGGTGTGGAAATTATTTAGTAGAGATTGGTGTGTGGTATCATCAATATTGAATTGTGTCATGAGAACACTGTATAGTAGAGAATTGGTTTGGATATATAACTCAAAATTAATATCTGGTGTGGATAAATTTGATTTGGATTTCTTGTATTATAAGCCCGACCTAGAAACCTAATAAAGACGTTTGGGTCCAAGATATCTACTGGATCAATGCATGATTCATCAAAAGTAGAGATAGTTTTCGGTAACAATAAAGAAGATATAAGTTACAAATATCCGACCGAGATAATTCTCAGACGAAGTGTAGAAGAGAAGCCACCTACCGCCATTAATGTCTCTGCGGTCTACTGTTGGTGTCTAGTCCGTCACCTACAACATCGAATGGAGCACTGTTCAACTCATAGTTGCGTGCATTTAATGCACCTTACAACATTAAATACACCGTATTTAATGGTAAGCAGGCTACTACAGGCACATTAATGACGGATAATCGAAATCATTCAACCAGCATCATTTTCTCGAATATGGCTTCAAGAAAAGTGATAATTATAAAAGAAATAGAAGGTTAGATATTGGAGTTCAAGACTGACCATGCTCTGACAGAGAGGATACTAAAATAATAAATGATCTACTATAAATAGTAAAAAGAAGAGTGAGGTAACTTTTTTTTTAACATATTCAAAATGAGCTAATTGCACTCACACCCCCTGAGGTTTGGCTAACTACAAGTAAAATCAACTTTATCGTTTATTAACAATGACACCCCCCACCGTTAGTTGACTTTAGTCAAAGTTAACAGTATCAGGGGTATTTTCGTCTTTTTCAATTTTTAATTTTATTTTATTAAATAATAAATCAAAAAATTAAAATAATAATAAAATTAATAAAAAATAAAAAATTAATTAATTTAAATCCATTTTCCAGATCGAATCTCAACCGTCCATCAAGATTAATGAAGGGTTGAGATTCAATCTGAAAATGGATCTAAAAAAAATATATATATATATATATATATTTTTTGGGATCTTCGAAGAACCCAATCTGGGTTCTTCGAAGAACCCAGAGAGGGTTCTTCGATCGAAGAACCCTCTGGGTTAAGATCGAAGAACCCTTCTGGGTTCTTCGATCGAACCCAGATGGGTTCGATCTAAGAACCCAGAGGGTTCTTCTTGGGTTCTTCGAAGAACCCTCTGGGTTCTTCGAACGAAGAACCATGGTTCGATGGTTCTTCGTTCGAAGAACCCAGAGGGTTCTTTGATCGAACCCATCTGGGTTCTTCGAAGAACTCAGTTGGGTTCTTCGAACGAAGAACCATGGTTCAATGGTTCTTCGTTCTTCGATCGAACCCATCTGGGTTCTCCGAAGAACCCAGTTGGGTTCTTCGAAGATCCCAAAATTTTTTTTTTTTTTGTTTTGGGTGGAGTTCCAATCTCCAGATTGGATCTCCACTGTCCATCAGATTTGATGGACGGTGGAGATCCACACTTTAATTTTTTATTTTTTTTAAAAAAATTAAAAAATTTATAATAATTTTTTTATTTAATAAAAAGAAAATATTGTTTGAGGGGTAGTTTGGTCATTTTAAGGGTAACAGTTGGTCAACCGTTAAATCTAACGGAAGTCAACTAACGGTAGGGGGTGTCATTGTCAATAAACGATAAAGTTGATTTTACCTGTAGTTGGCCAAACCTCAGGGGGTGTGAGTACAATTAGCTCTATTCAAAATCCTAAAATCTCTGTGATTTATTTAAAAGATATATTTTTTTTTCCATTAAATTGAGTTGATCGTTGGAGCTTAATTATCGACACAAGTGCGACGCTCCTTAACGATCTTTCTTTGGTCACATATTTACTCAGCTGATCATTGTTTTTGTAGGATTTTACTGAAGCCGAGCACTTCAGTACTACCGCTGACCATTTTGTTGCCTCACACATCGTGTTTGACTATTATTGACCGAGTGATCCAATTTTTACCATCAACAATAACAAAAACTTTATTATTTCTCAACAATTAAACAAGACGCAATAGTTCAATAAAAAAAAATGTAACTACAAGATAATAGTTAATGGAAGTGAATCAGCTAAAATTTATATATATTTGTAAGTTTAGTTGTGAGTACAAAATCTATGGAAAGTGCATGAGACGACTCAAAGAGGACGGGGAATTGAGCAGAAATTTTTTTTTTTTAAATGCAAATGAGAATATCTTTGAGTTTATTACTAAAAAATAGTAGAATTGTACCTTCTAATTTATCAATTAATGTCAAAGTATGCATGTCAACTTGTTGGGTCCTAGCCTAACAAAACTTGGTATTCTACTCGACATATTTCTTGTTTAACTTCTAAGAAAATTTTATTTATTCTGAGCAGTATATAACATATATTATGAGTTTGTGAAAAATCAAATTGATTGGATAGTTATCCATCGTAGAGTGAATCGAATTAACACGTTATTACATTTAATCAATTTGATTTATTTAAACTTGGTACACCTTATTTATACAAGTTTGATATAAGACTTGATATGGACTATTTTATATATAAATGTGTGATTCTATTGGGATTTTGAATCCTTTATGAGTTAGGATTCAAGTATGTCATATATATATATATATATATATATTTATGAATTTGGGTAAAAGTTTAAAAAAAAATTTAGGTTAGGTGAAGATCTTAATCCTATATATATAGAGGAGAGAGAGAGAGGAGGTCCGCAGGACTCCCCTACTCTAGCTCATGTATTTCAAAATGATATTACCTTCTCATTAGATCATCTGAGAATAGTGATAAAAGAGTAGAATATTCTCCTTTTAATCAATTTTCCTGTTTATATTATTAAATTATATTACAGGTTATTTATCATGAATTTAAGTCAACAATTATGAATTATGTTACGTTCAAATATACTTATTCGTACTTATGCATTCAATATGCGGTAATAAAATAAAAATGCTTACATTCTGTCACTGTCTAAACTTTTAAGTGATTTTGATCAATTTCTTTAGTCAGAAAGGTTATGGTAAACAACCATATTACTTTTCCTTTTGTGATGCTCCTACAATATACGAAAGTCAAAAGGTTAAAATAATCATTAGAAACTAAGACTTCAATTGATCAGATAGTTAAAAACCATGTCTTAAAATTTGTCCATCAACTTTTTCATAACATTAAATCATGAAGATGATAAATGATCATATTCAAACTTACTATACTCTCAGGATAGAGATATATATAATTGCATGTCGACCCACGCAGCTTCCCCAAGAGTGCAGATGCATGCAATCGCTAGAAATAAGTCGTACTGCTAGCTGTTTTTTATCAAGTCTATTATATAGAAGATGAGTCTTATTTTTAATTTAAATAAACCCTATATATAATTAAATCAATATTGAGTTATATATTTAAGTAATCAAATTAAGTACTAATATTACCCTATAAGTTGTGAAAAATGCTTAACGAGTCTGATTTGGACGTTATTTTTAATTTTTTCAAGTAGTCAAAAATAACTTATAATAAAATGTTATCACTTTATATATAATCACTCAATCATAACTATCATTCTTATATTAATATATTTTTAATTTTATTTTTATTCAAATATTTTTTTTTTTAAAAAAAAACATCAACACCTTATATTTAGTTGTTAGAAGAAAAAAAATATATCATTTATATTTCAGGTTTAGGTTAAGTTTAATTTTAGTTTTTAGAAAAAAAAAATTTCAGATATATTCAATTGTCATATAAAAAAACAAACTACTCGTAGAAAATAAAATTTATAACTTTTAAATTTTTGTTAAATAATATAATTTTATACAGTTGTAATAATCTTAATTAACCTACTATGTAGAATTTTTCTTTATATATACAACTGTACACACACTTTTTTCACTATAAAAGTTATTATTAGATTTATAAATCAAAAATGACATTTTAATCAGAATATATTTGCATTATTGTAAGGATAATGATATTTATCCCAACAAATTACTCCAAAATTTTATACAATTTATCATGTCAATAACGTGACAATCTAACTCATTTAATAAATTAAATAAATTAATACGTTTTTTTCATTTAATAACTGACCCACATTATTGTAATAATAGAATTTTTAGAATTTGATGTAGTGTCACCCTTATTGTAAAAGCAACACGAAAGAGAAAGAAGAAGACTTGGGGATGAAGGTACAGTTGGTAGTGATGTGATAAAAATGTTGACTCCAGCACCCAATTTTCATTAGATGAGAAATTTAATCTACATATCTAAATATTAAAAAAAAATACAAATATATAAAAATATAAAAAATCTGATTAATTCAAGTGAAAGTAATTATATTTAATATCTATTTATTTATTAACGAAAGACAAATTATCTAAATAAAAAAATTATAACAAATTTAAATTATGTGTGTAATAAATTTTAAAATGGGCAATTTGTGTGTGGATTTCAAAATTAATTGAAAAAAAATTATAATAACAAACATAATAATCTAACTATTGCGATTTTAGAGATAATGATGCCGCGTGAAAGAACTCAATAATTGAGTCGGGACTTTAAATGCAACAACTTTATTTTCAATTACTAAAAAAAATTATCACTATAAATACATATAATTAATTAATTAATTAGAAGAACTACTATTTTCATTGCATTTGTGACCCACCTTGATTAAATCCCTAATCTCTATATAATAAATAAATATTAATGATCTCACTCACCTGTATCCATAAAAATTTCATTTAATTATATAACCAAACAATAAACATATTAAGAAAAAAAAGGACAAAAAAAAAGCAAAAGAAGAATCTTGATATCATCATTGTTGTTCATTACAAATTTTTTTTTTTTCAACATATAAAATGAACGGCTAAGATCTGCACCCATTCTAGCAGACCCCACGCCCAACATTATTACATTACACCAGATCTACATCCCCATCTATTGTCTTCACATTTATCTTCTTCTATATCAAATCTATAACTATATTCAAACATTTTGATCCGGTACATCCAGGACCACAGTAATAATCGTAACTTTAAAAATTACAGCATTGGATTCGTCCAAAAAGTAGAAAAAAAAAAAAAAAAAACCCAGATAGAATAACAACCATGTGTTTATTATGATGAAAGATCAAACCGATTCATCGGGATGCTGATTGAAGAAATTAGTTTCCTTTTTTACCCTTGAATTAATGCCATAATAACTAACATACCATTTGACGAATTTTCTCAATCCAGTGGACAGATCAGTGGTAGGCCTGTATCCAAAATCTCGGTGAGCTAAGCTTACATTTGCGTGCGTGTACGGCACGTCCCCATTTCTTGGCATTTTTATCACATGCTTCTTCGCTTTTTTGTTCAACAAATTCTCCAGTATCGACACCAACCGAACAACCGGGACCGGAGATGTGTTCCCAAGATTGTACACTCTCAGCTGGGCCGGCCCCCTCTTCTTCCCGCCGCTCCCAGTGCTTTTCTCCGCCGTGTCCAGCGCCCCCAGACACCCTTTCACCACGTCGTCAATGTACGTGAAGTCACGCGCCACCTCTTTCTCGTCCTGGGTTTGGTACACATCTATTGTCTTTCCTTGTAAGATGTCTTTTGTGAAGAAGAAATATGCCATGTCCGGTCTCCCCCAGGGACCATAGACCGTGAAGAACCGGAGGCCGGTGAGGGCAAGTCCGTAAATATGATTGTAAGTGTGGGCAATTTCCTCTCCGGCTTTTTTGGTGGCCGCGTAGAGACTGGCGGGCTGGTCGGTCCTGTGCGATTCGGAGAAGGGTACGTCGGTGTTGAGGCCGTAAACGGAGCTCGATGAGGCCCAAACGATCGACGGCTGAGGATTCACCGATTTGCATACTTCTAGAAGGTTGATGAATCCGGCAACGTTGGAGGCCACGTAAGATTGTGGATTCTGCATGGCGTAACGCACCCCGGCCTGCGCTGCTAGGTGTAGTACGTGAGTGAAAGGTACAACGTCGAACAGCTTAGTCAGCAACGGCGTGTCGTTTAGGTCTCCTTCTACGATAAAGACCTCGTGCTTTTGAAGAAGCTTTTGCCTCGACCGCTTCAATGACGGATCGTAGTAGCTGTTGAAGTTGTCCAATCCCAGAACCCCATCGCCCCGCTTTTTCAGGGCCAAGGAGCAATGGGCTCCGATGAAACCGCCGGCGCCGGTCACCAGGACCGAGAACCCGTTGGGCCGTCGAGGGGTGGCGGAGTGGCGGACCTGCTTCTCCCAGGAGGAGCCGCCGACGGAGAACGACGACGAGAACAGAGAAGTGGACAGGAGACTGTGGTGGTGAATGGGGCCACCACCACCACCACTATCGTGGCTGTCGGAAAGTGGAGGGTGGTTGATAGTGAAGAAAATGATAAGTACAAGAGCTATCAAGATAGTGGCACGAAAAAGCAGCTTTGAAGAAGAGTGCAGGAGCTTCGTGAATTGCAGTCTCCGGAGATAACTGTTGTAGCGTTCGAGTTTAATGGTTTTGCTGGTGTCCGGAGGAGACGCCATTGATGAATCTATCTAATGTTTTTTTGTTTTTTTTTATACTTGAGTGAGCTCTGAAATTGTGAAGACAACCAGAGAGAAGATTATAAAGAGAAGTGGACCAAACCGGGCTGTTGTTGGTTGGAGACCACTTTCTTTTTTTCTTCTTTTAAACAGAGACTCACATAATTGTCCCTCCTTGTCTCTGATAATTACATTCATGTCCATGCATTTTGTATTGTAATGGAAATTGCCAGCTATCCTCTTCTGTACAAAAACTTCCTTCCATGTGATACACACGTGTTGAGATGTCATTTTATATTATTGATTTCTCAATTTCATTAAATACTTTCAAATTTCCAAAATGCCCACACATTTTCCACCCAGTTGTAGTCCACTAGTTTTCTAATCGAGGAGAAAAATGACCAAAAATTGTGAGTAATTGGTTTTCTATTTGTTTTTTTAAACAGTAATTAATGTTATCATGTGAGTTTTTCTTTGATATGTATGGGTCGTCAAATGGACACTTTACCTTTTTACAAGTTCTCGTTAACAGATTTGCCTATGTTGGATAGTGTTTACATGATTGATTGTTTACCGACAAAAAGTTCAGGAAAAGACTTTATCATTTTTTTGGACGAATTTTAGTTTAGTCCTTAAATTTTAGTAAAATATCATTATTTTTAACAGAGAAACCCTTTTTAAAACCGGTGCTCCTTCAATACCAAATAATTTCTTAGTCAACTATTCGATATATTTAACGTTTCCAATGTTATTTTTATTTTTAAATTAGGATATGCCGTCAATACTTAAAAATAAAAAAATAAAATTGATAAAATATAAAATTAATTTAATTTAATAAAATTACAATTTTTAAAAAAGAAGACTGACATCAGTAGAATTATCGTTATTGTCGAGAGAAACTTGATAAGTAGCAACGCGATCAACATCTTTAATACCGTCAATATTGGCGGGCCAAAAATCAATGGTGTTAAGGTTATGTAAAGAGGTGCCGGTATAAGAATTGACGGATCTCAAGTTGTAGTGTTGCCTCGGAACTCTAGACCTCATTCTTAGTAGTAGAAAATCATGAAATTGGAGCACCCGTAGTAAACCCAAGAGATGGAGACTCATTAGCTCTGTCTCCATGGAGACCTAGTTCGGTTTCTATTACCGGAGAGATGGAAAATCAAATGGGTCTCTCTCCAGCAGTTGAAGATAGGAACTTAGATGGATCTTCATCTCTGGGGATGGAGATCCAGTGTTGGGTCTTTCTCTAATAATTGAAAATGGAGGATGACAAGGGGTTGGGTCTCCATAATTGGCAGGGAGATAACAACGATTGTGGTAAGATGAAAATGGATATAGTGATAAGGTTGTATAAAAGTGCTAATGATGGTTGTATGGAGTTGGAGATGGATATAGTAATGGTGTGGGCGAGAGTGATGGAAATCAGATGATGATGGACATGTCAATTGGAGATTATCAAATCTCAAATTCTTTTTTTTGGTTGTTTTTTTAAATTAAGTTTATATTTTTCTTATTAAATGTTGTTTAAATATTTTTTTAAAGTTTTCATTTTTTAAATTTGATTGGAGATTTGGTAGTCTTTTACCATTTTTTTTTTTTAAAAAAAATTTGTTATTTTTATGGAAGGTAGGGTTAAAAGAGTTATTTTGGCTTTCTTTTTTAAAATTTAAAGGCTAAGTTTAGAATAAGAAATAGCATTAAAAATTGATATTTTACTAAAACTTAAGGATTAAACTGAAATTTATCTTTTTTAACTTTTCACTAAATTAACATTAATTATATTTTTTTTAAAGTAAAGATTAATAACTGTCGAGATCAATTACTAAATATATAGTTTAGATATCTACTCTTATAACAGAAGATATCTACTCCGATAATAAAGGGAGAAAACTATTTACTAAAATAAAAAAAAAGTACACTAAATACTTGAGTTATGAATGGACTGATTAAAAATTATGTAGATCTACTTAACTAGTGTTAAGAGTTTTAAAATAAAAAATTATAATAAACCACAAGTGCGGAAACTGATCCTGGTGGCTGGAAGGTGCCGCGTCGGTGGTCTAAATCAAAGCGCGACCTTTCAATTTGTGAGCTGGAATTGGAACTTTGTCCCTATTTTGTAAATACATTTAATATTAATTGGCTAGGAATTTCCTGCGCACTAGATACAATTTTTTTATTTTTAAATGAGACAATAATATTTTATTTGATGTTCTTTTTATTTATTTGTTTCATAAACCTATTTCATAAGAAATCTTAATTTTCTATTATATATATAGTAGATTGTTTTATACCACCATCACTAGTTCTACTGAACATCGACTTATAATTCAAGTGGTTAGTGTATTTTTCTTTAACCTTAATAATAAAGGTTTAAATCCCACCATATATATTTATCAGTATGTGTAAGTAGTTTTCTCTATTTAGTTAGTGAATAAATAATTTATCTCCATAGATTACTACTTTTAACAAGTATATAATTCATTTTATCAGAGTGATCAAGAATGGTGATCTGAATATTTTATTTATTTTTTATTTTTTTAAAAAAGGACTAGGATGCAATCAATTCTAGAAATGGGTAAGATGAAGAATGCATATAATAAGAAAAAGTGGAGGGCACCGACCATGATAGGTTGGTATATATACATTCATGTTAGCATTAACGACAAATCGAAATATTGGATTTTGTAGGAGAGAGATCCATGTAGGTCTTAGTCTTACTTTGAGGTCGTTTATAATTTAACCTAACGCCTAAATAGCTAGGACTACTATTATTAGTAATAGTAATATAATATTTGATTACATCATTAAAATAGAAAGAACGTAAAATACGGATTTACGAGGTTTCGTATGAAGTGAAATGGATTCTATTAAGTACGCACGTAATATCTATGGTCACAATTCACAAATATCTAAAACACGTCGTATGTTATGAAAATAAATTGAATTGATTATATATCCTTATCACATTATATGTATCAAAATTCAGATATATCTAAGATATTTTGAGTGGGGATCGATATGACTCCTTGAAAAGTAAGTTTCTTCAATCACTTGCTCGGAGAGGGTGGGAGAAGGACATCTACATATACGTATCTTTTACATTTTAATACTAATAATGACTAATGTCCTTAAAATTAAAAATAAAAATCCAAATCTAGATCCGAAATGATGCATTTTTATACTATAATTGGTATATAAAGTATGATGTGATAGTGTGACAATATGATGAATAATGTAACAATTAGCTAGATGCTACATGAAATGTGTTGCTTTACAATTTTAATAATCTATCTTCATTGTACCGACATTTCTGGGAGAGCGACTTGGATAGACTTCAAATTATTTGAAACAATGTACATAAATAATTTAAGAAAAAATGTGTGTAATTATGGTTTTTTTGGGATTATATCAAGTTTTTTTTAATGCAATCCAAAAAACACAGGTCAAAATTGGAAAATAGTAAAATGGCAATTTTTAAGGGGGAAAATAGATTATACAATTTTTAGATAATATGCAAAAATAATGAATATTAAAAATATTAAGATTAAAATTCAATTTCTTTGCATTATATATTTCTAATTATTTGAAAATTGGTTTTCAATCACAAATCATACTCTTCCTTAATTAAATTCAATTTAAAGATCACGTATAATTTTAATATTATGATTGACATATAGTTAAATTAAACTAATTTTGTTATGGGTGTCGATATTGCCACCCATCAATATGACTTAGACACGGCCATTTCATAAGTACATCATATTTAATATTTAAAATTTAAGTCATTATTATAAGCACTAATTCTAATGCCAATACTACCCTTATTAAAATCAATTTACTTATGTTTACACCATTTATTTATAGACCTCTTAAATTATTAGTACACCTAAGTTAATCCTTACATAATCATTTACTTAAAAATTACACAAACATCTTCTTTCCATACTTTATTTTTTTAAAAACAAAAAAAAAACTCATGAATCACGTTCAGTCTATGCCTCACTTTTTCTATAAAAAATAAATATATAAAACAAGTTAATTTTAAAATTTATAGCAATACATACCTTTCCATGATCAAAATCCTCTGACGTTTCTTTTTCTATTACTTTATTATGTGATAATCATGTATCTCATAGAAAAATTTGATACTTGAAATAGAATTAGGGTTTGTTGTACATTTTCTTTCTTCTTTTTTTTTAAAAAATAAAATAAAAGGATTAATATAGTTGCATATAAGACAGTTTAATTAATGGATATACATAATATTTATTTTATTTTTAATTAAAATATATTGCCCTTATTGGTCATTTTGTATTAGGATATTTTTATAATTAATTTTTTTAATAAAATATGAATGTACAAATCATATTTATGGGTGACAATATTGATACCCATAAAATATGGATGTACAAATCATATTTGTGGAATAAGATTGATACTACAAGTTAATAACGGCAAGACTTTAGTTTACTTAATTTCAAATATTAGACACAGTTGTGTTCAATATTTTATTTTTCACACAAAATAATAATACAACTTATAGATAGTTAGATTGATATACAATAATTTTTAATAAAATCATCTTTTACATGGAGCAATGTGCATTATTTTGTAAGTCAAAATAATATCAACGATTAAAAAATAAATTCATTTAGGTCTTTAAAAAATAAGTACAAAATTTGAATTTTTTTTTTTTAAAAAAAAGGAGAGAAGAAAATAGAAGTTTCTCATCATACCTTATAAACAAATGGCTAAAAATTGAAAATAGCCCTCAAATTACTGAAAAATTTAAAATAGTCACTCCTGAAATTTTTTATTTTTTTAGTAAAAAATATAGTTTACGAACAAAAAAACCCTCAAGCCTGAGTAAGCCACACCATCACGAAAAATATAGAGAGAGAAACCCTAAACCTAAAGAGAAAATAACTTGTAAGCTTTTACTTTTTGGGGCTTAAAATCATGATTTTATGTAATAATATATTTTTAACATGTTGAATCCATGGGTTTTGTCTATTAAATTGTTTGTTTTGATCTATTTCATGTTTCCACAACATCACACGCTAACTTTTACCATGTCATCGTTAGTTTATTCTCAGCGCGATGTTGATTACTTTTAAAGAACTTTTTTAAAGAAGCAAATAATATTAGAATTGCACCCATAATATATCGTTAGAATAGTGTCGACGAGAAGAACAAATATTAATATTAACACATATATCTTATTAGTGCTTACAAAGACAAAGAAAATAGAGAGAAACTTAAGCAGGGAGAGAGAGAAAAGTTAAAATATTAAATTAGGGGTATTTTGGTCAAGTCAATAACTAATGTTGACAAAAAAAAGTAAACTGCTTTAGGGTTTAATAAACTTAATTTTTACACTAATTAGAGGATTGAAGTATGAAATTTCTCCAAATACATATGTTATATTGAATTTAATATAGATATGGCGACGCCAAGCTAGCCTTTGACTATATATATATATATGCACCATGGGCCATGCTAGTTCTTCCTCATAATATACCCCTTTTCACATTGTTTTCTATTGACTTTTTAACCAACATTTTCTGCTTCGGTGACCTGCATTGTTCTATTTAATTTTTTATAATTGAGCTCATTCTTCTTCGTCTTTTTTTAATAAAATCCTGACTTTTCATAAATAATATTTTGAGAGGTTAAGATTTTTTTTTTTTCTTTCAAAAGAAGAAACTTAAAAACAATATATTTTTTTCAATTTAGCACAATAAGCATAAAATTAATAACAAAAAAACGTTTTGGACTTATTTCAGTGTTAATTTTTAATTTAATTAGTATAATTACTACATACAGATGATACTGACAATAACGTAGACTTTACGCATTGCAATTATTGTGCACTTATGTCATGATTTTCCCAAGGACAGTTCGGTCCTCACAATTGGGCCTCAGTACTGTTAAGAGAATTGACATATAAAATGCGAAGATGTGAATAAATTCGACCTAGAAAAAATATAAAGCAATAAAACAATCTATATATATATATATCAAAGGATGTTACATCTTAAGGGTCAGAGGATTACCAAGATCAACCGAGATTAAATTATACAAGTACGGTCTGAACAACTACCAGGACAAAAGAAGGATGTTACATCTTAAGAGTCAGAGGATTACTGAGACCAACCGAGATTAAATTATACAAGCACGGTCTGAACAACTACCGGGACCAAAGGCCCGGATAACTATTTCTAGTAATGGGAGGGATCTACCCATACAATTGCGGTGTTATAGGCAATGGTAAAAAATAAATATTTACAAAGCTACACCACCAAGGTTTGAGCTTGGAGGTTTTGAAGCCTCCAAACTACCAAGGCAATTACCTTGTGTAATAGTCTTTTAGATTTTAAAACTATATAAAAGTACGTAAACTGTATACATGGCTTGTACCTCTTTGAAAATATATTTGTTTTGGGCTAATAATTGGGATGTAACTTGTAAGAAACAACAACAAAAGCATGTAAAGCCAGTGGTCGAAGGCAAAAGGGGTCGACAAAATCATGTGCGAGAATGTAAATGCATTTATATACGACGACGATAATGATTACAAGAGTCGAGAAGTGGCTTCAGAGTTCAGATTGTGGTTAGTTTTTTTGACCCAGTAAAAATGCACGTTGTGCAACTGTATATTTTTAGACGAAAAACAGGTCATGCATGCATGATTTGGTATTGCTTTTCAAAAGCAGAAGATGCCACGAGGTGGAGCCACACCTACACACCCCCTTTCAACCCTTTTTTTTTTCATATCAATTGAAGCATCATATTAAATTGGTGGGTCTTCCCAAAAGTGATTCCTCTTACTCTTTTTTGCTCCTTCAATTTTTTTTTTTTTTATTAATTTCTTTAGGGTTCGTCGGATCGAGATGGTTACATAATTTTTCGTTAAATTTTTTTTTTATTTGAGCTCGCTTAAGTATCAAATTCTGAAATTAAAATTATCCTATGCCTATAAAATCAGTTGGTGATCATAGAATATATATAAAATTTTTTATTATATTTCATATATTCATAGTTCAATAGATGATTGATGGCCCTCATAAAGGCAACAATCCCTCCACCTCCAGTGGTACCGAAGTACTCGACCTTGTCCTCACACCCACATTTAACAAAACTATTGTACTACTTGATAAATTAAGAAAAGAGAAGATATTTATAAATGTGAGATTCATTTTCATCGTATTTTTAGTTTCATATGTGGGTTTTTAGATACATTCAAATAAATACGTTATATGTTTCACTCTCGAAAAACAATTGTAATTAAAATAAAAATAACTTAATATTATAAAAAATGTTAATTTTTTGTTATAGTAGAAAAGATACAGTAAACCCTTTTCACAATTATATTAACTTAACTGAAGTTTAGTCTAAAAACTTATGTGGTACCATTTTTTTTATAAAAAATTTATGATTATAAATTTAATTAATTATGAATCTGTCGAGACCTGTCGAGATCTATCAATACATATTTGGTTCAGGATATCTACTCCATAATACTGGGTAAAAATTAAAAAATGAGTATGGTAAAACTTGAACTACACCACAAAAATAAATAAAAAAGTATATTAATCACTTTAACTATAAATGACTGTCTTATATGATATGTTTTAAGAAAAGAAAAAAAACCAATTTGTCAAAACTTTTAGAATAAAAATTTTTCTAACGAGTTTTAGAAATGAAATTAATTTTCTAGCCAAAAAGATCTCGAATTGGATAAGGAAAGACGAAGATGAAAAAATAAATAATTTTTTTAAAAAAAATGTCTATTTCATGCGATGTACCTTGAAATAAATACATAAATTATAGAGGCGACCACGTTAATTTCAAATAAATAAAACTGAAGACAACGGCATGTCTCTTTCCAAATTGTCGGCAGATTGCCTTGAGAACCTTCCACGTTATGTCATCTTAATTCCACATATCTTACCTTCATATTTTAATTCCACATTTAATTGCCTTTCTCGGCCAGAGCTTTTAAAAACGTCCGACGAGTTCGATCCGGTTTGATTCGAATATAATTTTATATTATCCAAATCTAATTATGTACGAAATATTTTCGATACGATTATGTTATTGAGCTTTTTAAGAAAAACTGAAGTTCGGTCGAAATTTAAAAATATATTTAAATTTGTTAAAAAAGTTAACTTTTTTAAAAATAATATTAAGTTTTATTTATTTTTTTTAAATAAATAATAATTTGAGTTTTAGTCTGACCTGATTGACATCTCTATTTTTGGCTCTTGACTTTATATATATATAAATTATTTAGTTTATAGATACTTGTTAAAAAAATTGAGACCCAAAAATGAAAAAAAATATTAAAAAAGAAAACTTTGCAAGAACCACGACACTATGTTATATGTGAAAAGGCTCTATTGACTCTTTAAGTTGAATTTCTTGGTTATATTTTAATATAAGATGCCAATTTATATATATGTCCATCAACTAATTATTTTTTTTTATAAAAAATAAATAAATAGTCTCACAGGATATCCAGTTTTGCTTGTAGTTTAGCTTTCGTTCTATGATATTGTTTTCCCTAAAAAAAAATACAATAAATAAATGAAACTTATTGATCCAGCCAACACTATTCGATTTTTGATTGAATATTGATAAGTTTAATTGAATATAAATTTTCAAAAACTTACTAAATTAATTAAAATTTCAGCAAAACTCAATATTTGATAGATTTCTAAAATCTCGTGAAAACCCATGTCTTGTTTAAACACACGATTTAAATGTTCTGACCAAATTCTTAGGGAACTAATTATGTGGAAATAATCACCATTGTCCCTGTAGTTTGACTTATTAGCCAAAGTTACCTTTTTTTTAGTTTTATTTTTAATCAAAATTTCTCCTACCATTAATTTAAATAATCAATTAGTATAATCACATCAACCAATATTTTATACATTTGACATGAAAATTTGTTTATATCAAAAATTCCAATGAAGCTTCTATGATAGATATGGTAATGCGGGTGATAGGAGTCATAGCACAGCCAGTATTCAGATTAGTTTTAATTTTTATAATAAAGTTTCTTTATTTCAAAAAAATAAAATAAAATAGTAAATGTCGGTGATCTCCCTCAAATGTTGACAATATCTTCATTGGCTTATTTCTTTTCAATTAATTTTATATTATATATATATATATATATATATATATATATATATATAATATTGGTCTACATTAGGGATGGTCACAGTGCCAGAATCGCCAGTTCCGAAATCTGTGGGGTCGGTTCCATATCCGGTTCTCGGAACCTACAATTCCAAGTCGGTTCCGGTTCCGGTTTCGGAACCGGAATCAAATTTTTTTTACTCCTAACACAAAAAAAAAATATTTCAATTTTTTTAAATAAAAAAGGAACTGTCGGTTTTGGTTCCCCGTCGGTTTTGAACCGGCAGTGCCAATTCCTAAAAATAAAAAACCAGAACTAGGACCCACAGTTTAGAACTGTTGAACCGTGGCCAACACTAGGTCTATTGTGGATATTATTCTGTTGATGCAAGAAAATGATTTTTCATTAAAACACAATATTTTCAAATAATCTAAGAGTTGATTACAAGCAAAGGCCTTGTTAAGGCATTTCCCTTTGGAGGTAGTAAACCTTTTAGGGATACAAGGACTTTAGGCCAACTGATATAAACCGTGCAAAGATGTTTTCCTAAGCTGGTAGTGTATTCAAGATGGCGTAGGGACCCTTAGGATGAGCGGCAGAGGTTCTCCGAAGGGACTGCGAAGATGTCAGCCTTTGAGATGTCGTTCCTTCTAACACGTGCGGACCTTAGTATGTCCGTTTGATACCCTTTTCCTGAGAGAAAACAAGACAACGGAGGTCAGGGGTCACCGGTGAAAACCCTCCGACGCCCAAGTCAAAAGGAAATTCTAAGGTGGAGAAAGGGTATGAAGAAATGAGGTTGATATCCAGAGTGAACATAGACAACATACATCCTAGTATTTTTAGAAGAATACCACTGGGGTTTTCTTCTGCATACTAGGGGCTCTCTATGCCAAAGAATTGCTTACCTTTTGAGTTACTATACTGGGATTTATATAGACCTCTCTCCTCATTCTCTTCCCAGCTCTAGCTGGCTCCCTTCGGTCAACCTCCTTTCGCAGGTTGTCTGGCAGAGATTTTTATCCTTTTTCCTAAAGTCTTATTCCTTTCACGACACGTGGCACGTTCTCCTTTGGTAGTTCAGAGATTTCGACTGATGCTCCCTCCAAAGGGGTCCTCCTGATTTGATCCGTACGAATAGGTCTGTGGCACCTAGGGGCTGAGAGGCAAGGTCGTTTTCCATGCATGCTAGTGTTCAAAGGTGCATGCTAGTTGTTAGTTCAGCCTTTCCAGTCCAAAGGTGCGTGACGCGGTTAGACCTGCCCTTGTGCAGGTCATGTCATGTCACTATCAAACCTCTGTTACCATCTGCTGCCTTTGGGCTTTGGGCCGTTGTGGTCTACAGCTCACGCTTGGCTGTCTTCCAACTCTTCTTTTTCTCCTCTCTAGGGGATGTCTTAATAATTCTTGGGACGTTTTATAGCCCCGGGTTGGTCCCTATTGCTTGACAAGCGAAGGGGCCCTCCCTATGGTGTGGTGAATTCTCGAAGGTCCTTTTGTGCATCCTTTAGTCTGGTTCCCTTTGGATTCCCTTCGAATCTCCTTTGGTCTGGTTTGCTTTGGATTCTCTTCGGATCCCCTTTGATCTAACTCCCTTTGGATCCTTTTTGGTTAGAGGTTCCCTTTGTATTCCCTTTGGATCCCCTTTGGATTCCTTTCGGATCCTCTTTGGTCAGAGGTTTATTGATTCGGTCAGAGTCTGATTAATTTTTGCTTTGTTTAATAAATATTTTCCATTAATTTTAAGATTACCATTTTGCCCCCAAACATATTCTAATCGAATTTCAAAATTTAAATGATCGATAAGGTCCACCATTAATGTAACACCTTGTGACCTAAATCCACTCGGACCGAATCAGGGAGTGCTACTATATACTAAAATCTAACTTTTGCTTTATATAAACATAATTTATATCTATATTAAAAACATTTGAAAGTGGTCCAAATAAATTTACGAAAATCTTGCCAGAGTTTTCTCTATTTTTCTGACTTTTCAAAACTTGTTTACAGTTAAAATTCATAAAATCAACTTCCAAATTCTCAAATCAATTTTGCGCACCCTTCCAAATATAGTGCGACTTACCAATCAATTTATCACAAGATTATATATATATATATATATATATATATATATATATATATATTCAGAATGAAACACCAACGGAATTACCTGCTGTAAATGTCACTTGACAAATTTCAGAACCCTAGGACCGGCACTTGGGGCCTGCACTATCCAAAGGGTGGTATAATCGGCACAGTACTGTTCAGACAGAAACCCAATTGACATGTCAACTTCCTATATCCATATCTATGTTTATACACATCAGAGCCAAAATGTTTTCTCAAATCCAATGTCAACATATTTCATTTCTTTCAGAATCATCAAATTCAACTCTCAACGTATTCAATTTCAATCATATCAATAAATCTATGAAATATACGAATTCAAATTTCATCATATTTGAAATTCAAATTTCATCAAATATCATATAACGGAAATATACGAATATATTTCGAAATCAATAATCACATCAAATCAATCCGAAAATATATTCAAACGTATTTCATAATTCCATATCGAATCAAAATGCCTCAAAATCATTTTCCAATATATTTCACAATATAATATAATTAAAATCACTTTCAACAATATATTTCCATAACAATATTAGCATCAAACCGCATGAAAATCAATTCCGAATATTATCCACAATCAAAATTTCGGATATAACACTATTTTAAGAATTCACAATTTAAATCAATCCGAAATCGGTTTCAAACTATCAATTCTACTCAATATAATTCAAATAATTCAAAAACTATAAAATTTGATAATTGCGAAAATTTCTGGAAAACTGAAAAAATTCGAAAGCTCATATACATCGAACCTGAACTATAATTTATAATCAATATAATTCAAATAACTCAAATTTAATCAAATTCAATTAATCCGAAATATTATGAAAAATAGAAAAATTCGAAAAACACGTGTACACCGAACCTGAACACTTCCTCTTACTCTTTTCCTTCTTCTCTTCCTCTTTCCTTCTTCTTCTTCTTCTTCTTCTTCTTCTTCTTTCCTTTCTCTCTCTTCTTTCTCTCTCCTCTTCTCTCTCTCTCTCATTTCTCTATTTTGTTCTGCTTCTATGTGTTTGCTGAATGTTTGAGAGCTTTTGTTCTCTTTGATTCATTTAAGTGCACTGCTCCACCGCTTTATTTTTTTACAATTTTTGAGCCATCGCGACCGTGTACAGCGAGCAGTGGTCGCGTCGCTCGGTTGCGTTGCTCACTGGTGAAAATTTACCACTTTCACCGCGAGCAGTTACCGCGATCATGGTCACGATCATGGTCGTGGTGCTCACTGGTCCAATTTCTTCATTTTCACCGCGAACAGCTACCGCGATCTTTGGTCACGAGGCTTATTGTCCAAGTTTTCACCATTTTCTACGTGTATTTTTTTCCACCCCTCAAATCATAAATATTATATTCACATACTCAAATTTAATTCAATCATACTTTTCATATTTATTCGAAATTAGGGATGTTACAATTAATTGGTGTTTGCTTATATTAATTTTTAGATAGTGAAATATAATGGACAATTAATTTATATGATATTTGAATGCCTGATTTTTTTTATTTTTTTTGTTGATATTTTCTCTGCGAATTAAAATTTAAACCTCTTGATTCCATCCACACATGATGGATACAAGTTGCAACACCACAGTTGGCAGAAATGATTTTAAATTATTTAATAGTCATCTCACTAATAATTGCATTGATCGAATTATTTTCATCGGTTGATTGTTGGTTGAATTTGAAAGCATTGTTATTTTTCCTTGTTATTGCTTGTGGTGATCAACTCGATAACATTTTTTTTAAAATTTTATAATTATAAAATTAATTATAAATTTATCAAAATCAGTTGATATTAATAATTAAATATGCGATTTAAATATTTACTTTTATAATGAAAGATATTTACTCACACAATAAGGAAGATAAAATAATTCACATATACCGATAAATACACATAGTTAGATATGAATCCACTAAAATAAAATTCACGTGCACTAACATTTAATCATTAGAGAGAAATCGATAAAATTAAAATTATACTTATTATCATTTAGAGAATACAATTTTCAAATATTTAAATATAAAAAAATTAAAATTTTATATACAAAATGGTAAAATATAATTTTAAAAAATAAATTAAATAAGATGAAATTTGTCGAGTAATATGCTCCTTACACTTACACTAAAATTATATTGTGAGTTTGAGTTGTATCCCATAAAATCTCAGCTTAAGTGGAAAAAAAAGAATATCATTGGATCTTTGCTTAGGATAGAGAATGCCTCCTCCTTAATTATTTCCGTCAATGGTTTTGTTTTTCTTTATTTTCTTTATTTTTAAATTTTATTAAAAAGGTAAAATAGTTAAAAAAATTTTTAAACATCGATTAAAATATAAATAATTTAACTTAAGTGTAATATTGGAATAAATGCAGTTTGGTTTGTTTTGTGTAATATGATTGAATTTAATTGTATTGAACGAGATTAATTATATAAATTATTTTGAAGTAAAATAAAATTATTTACATTTAATTTTAAATAAAATATAAAAAAATATATTATGTATTAGTCTAATAAATTTTGTAAATTATTTATGATAAAATATAATTATTTGAAAGTTACTTTGAAATAATATATTAAAATTTGAAAAAAAAATATTTTTTTAATAAATTAGAATATTATAAATTAGGAAAAAATTTATAAATGGTTATATAAATATGTAAAAAATTATTTTTAATTATATTTAAAAATATAATTATTTTTAGTCGTTTATAAAATAATAAATTATTGTATACTTTTTCTTGATTGGCGTGATGCGTTGCATAGAGATCATTTTTTAACTTTTTATTGGTTGATAATTTATTGATTCCTTTGCTTTTTGATTTTGTTTTTATTTTTTTTTCTTTCTGTGTATACGGTATCAAGTAAAAATATTTTCTCTAAGTCCAAACTATACCTTGGAATATCTTATCCATCTCTCCATGAAAATGGATATTCCTAAATATTATTTTCAGTTTAATTTTTTTTTCCTATCCACTTGAATCAATATGCCCACTTAACTTCTCCAATTTCAAGTGATTCAAGTTCAATTCCTTGTTAATGGGAGCACTCTGGGTTTCATTAAACTGACTAGGGGTCTAGGGGTCTACGGCGGGGAGATCCCTTGTCTCCCTACCTGTTTCTGATCTGTGCAGAAGGCTTGTCCACTTTGATTAGGCATACGAAGGTGGCGGGTTCCCTTCATGAGCTGAGGTGTGGGCATAGGGGTCCTAGCATATCTCACATGTTCTTCGTCGATGACAACCTCCTCTTTTTTAAATTATTTAATAGTCATCTCACTAATAATTGCATTGATCGAATTATTTTCATTTGTTGATTGTCAGCTTGAATTTGAAAGCATTGTTATTTTTCCTTTTTATTGCTTGTGGGGATCAACTCGATAACATTTTCTAATATTTTACAATTATAAAATTAATTATAAATTTATCAAAATATGTTGATATTAATAATTAAATGCGTGACTCAAATATCTATTCTCATAATAAAAAATATCTACTCACACAATAAAAAAGATAAAGCTATCCACATATATCGGTAAATACATATAGTTAGATATGAATCCACTGAAATAAAATTAAGGTGCACTAACATTTAATCATAGGAGAGAAATCGATGAAATTAAATTTAAATATAAAAAAAATAAAATTTTATATACAAAATGGTAAAATATCATTTTTTTAAAAAATATATTAAATAAGATGAAATTTTTCCAGTTGTATACTCTTTAAACTTACACTAATGTTATGTTGTGTGTTTGAGTTGTGTCTCCTAAAATTTCAACTTAATTGAAAAAAAAAAATTTGTTTATGTAAGTGTTTATCTAGTGAATATAAGCAAGATATGAGAATGTGCACTCTTATTCAATTAAACAGCAGAACTGGCTATATATATATATATATATATATATATATATATATATATAGCCTTACAAAGATAACAGAATTAGAAACTGCAACCCACGTTTTACATTCCTATTAACGTGATAAGTGACTAGGAAACAAACAACTTGACTCTAAATAATAGGAATTATTCAAACCACTAAGCAACTAACAGAAGCACATCCTAAAGACTAGATCAACATTAACAATTTCAACATCCTCCCTTAAACTGAATACCAATTTTATTCAGTTTATACTTGGATATGTGCAGACCCCCAACAGACCTCTTAGCTTCACGAAAACATCAAGCTTTAATGGCTTGGTCAATATGTCTGCAATCTGTTCTTGAGTGTGACAATGCACCAGCTTTACAACTCCATCTTTAGTAAGCTCACGAAGAAAATGGAACCTGACATCTATATGCTTGCTTCGACCATATAATACCGAATTTTTTGAAAGCTCAATTGCTGAGCTACTGTCACAAAAGATAGTTGTGCCACCACTTTGAACATAATTAAAACCCTTCAAAATCTTCCTTACCTAAACTGCTTGACAGGCACATGAAACTGCTGCAACGAACTCAGCTTCAGTGGTAGACAAAGTGACTATTGGTTGTTTCTTCGATGACCAGGAAACGACCCCTGAACTCAATAGAAAAGCATAACCTGAAGTACTCTTTTGTGATCTATATCTCTAGCGTAGTCACTGTCTGTATAGGCAATCAACTTCTCATCTCCTCCATTTCTATAAAATATCCCAAAATTCAATGTCCCTTTCAGATATCTCAGAACTCTCTAGGCTGTCTGAAGATGAAGCTCTGTGGGACGATCCATATACCTACTTAGAAGGCTTACCACAAACATAATGTCAGGTCGAGTAGCAGTCAGATACATTAGACTGCCAACTACCTGCTTGTAGCGACTACTATCCACCCTTACTCCATTCTCATCTCTCATGAGTTTGTAACCTGGAACAATTGGATTGTGAACTGAATTTCATTTATCCATATCAAACCTTTCCAGCACCACCTGTGTGTACCACTTTTGACATATAAAAATGCCCTTCGATCCTCGCATTACTTCTAAACCAAGGAAATATCTCATTTTTCCAAAGTCTGTCATGTCAAACTCTTGCATCATAGAATTTTTGAATTCAACAAACATATGCTCGTCATTGACAGTAAAAATCAAGTCATCAACATAGAGACAAATAATTAGAATTTTACCTCCTTCTCCTACTTTGATGAACAAAGTATGTTCATAAGGACACCTTTCGAACCCTTCTTTAGTGAAATATGACTCTATCCGACTGTACCAAGCCTGTGGAGCTTGTTTGAGTTTGTATAAAGCTTTCTTTAGTCTGTACACATTTCGTTCTTTCCTTTTCTTCTCATATCCAGGAGGTTGCTCGACAAAAACCTATTCGCTAAGTTCTCCATAGAGAAAGGCTGACTTTATATCTAGTTGAAAAATTGTCCACCTTTTCTGAGCTGCAAGAGAAATTACCAATCGAACTGTCTCCAAACGTGCTACAAGTGCAAAAATCTCTGTGTAGTCTACGCCATATTTTTGGGTGTAACCCTTTGCAACCAAACGGTCTTTGTACTTCTCCATCTCATCATTTTCATTGAGTTTTGTTTTATACACCCATTTTACACCAACCTTTTTTGCCCTAGTGGGTAAATTTGTCAATTCCCAAGTATCATTTTTCTCTATTGCTGCAATTTCCACATCCATTATTGTTCTCCACTTTGCATCTTTTAGTGCCTCTTCAAGTAGAACTGGATCATTGGTTGCAAACATAGCTAAAAATGCCATGTCTGCTTCCTCAAATAAGCCTTCTCCACTCATATAATCCCCTATCCAAGTCGGTTGCCTTCTCAACCGTGGTTCCCGAGCCTTGTAACATCCCCTGACCCAAATCGCTAGGATCGAATCAGGGAGCGCTACTATATACTAAAATCCAACTTTTACTGTTATATAACCATAATTTAAAACTACATTAAAAATATTTGAAAATGGTCTAAATAAATTTATCAAAAATCTTGTCAGAATTTCCTCTATTTTTCTGACTTTCCAAAACCTGTTTACAATTAAAATTCATAAAAATCAACTTCTAAATTCTCAAATCAATTTTGCGCACCCTTCCAAATGTAGTGCGACTTACCAAATCAATTTATCACAAGATGATATATATATATATATACATATATATATATATATATATTCAAATAACATAAACATATAATAAAATATTTACACAGCGGAATGACATTCTGGATCCTTGGAAATTATTACAAGCAAGACTGAGGTTCCTGAGATGGTGGAGGAGGAAGAGGCTGCTGTTGACTTCAAGAGTGCCAAGCAGCCAACTAGAACTCAAATCTAGGGAAGTCATGTGCCCTGTGAACGTGTCACAGGTGACTCCATCCCATGAATAGCAATCACTCCCCTGCTTCCAGGAGGCTGTTCTAGGATAAGAAACAGCATAGTTGTCACAATGACTAGAAGCAGAACTATTGATTGAAATGGAGTTCTTGAAATTGAGCAAGGCATAGCTTTCTTCGGAAGAGCAAAGTTTCTTTTATTGAGAAGAAGAGTTCAAGGACAATGAACTAGTAACTTGAAGATACGAGAGCAGGAAAAGGAGACATAGGACTGGATACGGCAAGAATGACTCCCACATATTTCTGTTTTTAGGAAATCAAAATAAACTATGATAGATTGTTAAGATATATGAGAAGTGAAGGTATATATAGATAAATAAGCCAAGATTTAGCTATTGTATGCAGTAGAGAACGGGAAAAATCTTAAAAGATAAGTCTTAGTCTCCTCAGACTTGCTACTAGTTTACATGTGTTCAGAACCAAGTCTTGGTCTTCTCTTTTTTACCAATTGAAAAATTTCCACAATAGCAACTTTTAATCATCAAAGGTTTTTTTTTTTTTTTATCCAAGAGAAACCCGCATTTGGGCCACTCACGTCATTAGGCTCTTATGTTCCAAGTCCGCTTGTGAAGACGGTAAAACCTCTGGGCCCATCCTTCCGGCTCCACAGTAGGTGAACAAGGTAAGTTAGGAACTCGCGCAGCAACGGTAAGATTCGAACCTTACACCAAGTGCTTTCTAGACACTTGAGGGTGACCCCCCTTACCACTGCTTTAATCTCCACATAAGGAAAAGGAGCACTACTGCTTAAATAAATCAGAATTAATCAAATAAGTGGTGCCAAAGCAATTATCCATGCATGGGACTTTCTTGGCATGTTAGGGTGCTTAAAAATTATTTCTTATCAACTTAAATTTTTGGGTCTATTGATTAATAATATAATATCAAAGCTTAGGTAATACTAGGGAGTCCTAAGTTCAAGTCCCCCACATTATTATATTTGACAAACGTAAGTTTTGCCAAAGTCTTACTTGTCCAGGATGTTCTTTGCGGACTTCCAAAGTGGTGTTAAAGCAATTAGAAGCCGCCATGCATGCAGGTCCTACAATTGACTAGTCTAAACTATGCTGGATGGAGATACTGATAGATGATTAACCACATTAACCTGCTCAAGGTCCATCAATAATTTAGCACCAAAGTCTTTGATGACTTTTTAAAGCAATAGTAATCCATCAAAGTCTTTGTCATTAAAGATTTTTCTATAAATTCCAAATACTAATATTTATTATATCCGCTCTTAGTAAATTGGTTGTGCACTTCATCTTTTATATCTGTGATAGAAGTTCGAGTCTTATATTTGTCTATTAAATTGGAGAGTGTAAGGAGACCTATCCGACCTGATAGGTGTCAAATTTCAAAATGTTCAAATCTTACATTTGCTTATTTGAAGAGTGTGAGGAGACCCTCCATTAAAACGAATATGAGGAGGGCTGGCCTCCTTTCTTCAGTACATAACGTGACATCTCATCCCCAGTTACTGATTAAGAATTTAGATCCGAGTCTTGGTCTGCTCTTCTTTTAGATTCTAATTATGCATTGCCGTGTTTCAAAATTTTCCACGTTAGTACCTTTTGATTATGATTATTTTCCAGAAAAATTTGTGGCTGCAATTGTTTCTTTAGGGTCATGTAATGAGAAAGGGACTAATACCAAATAATGTAGCTCAAAGTCTTTGTCTCTCGGGACTTCCTGTAAGTTTATAACGTGTATGGTTTACACGTTCAAAAAGATTGATTACCTAACTTGTGCGTGTAAATAATTATCGAGTCTTAATTAGTCAAATCAAAAGTATGAGTCTTAATTATTGCATAAGAATTTGTCTTATTGAACTGCAAATTACTGAAGCTCTATTAAGCATATATAAATGCAGTCTCTTGATTGGAAATATATTTTACAGTGAAGTCTTGCAGAATTGCAATTAAAAGCAGTAGTAATCCATCAGTAATTTAGCACCAAAGTTTTCACTAAATTTTTTAACAGAGAGATTGGACTTTAATTTACACAAATTTATTAGATTGAATTTAAACTCTAAAAAAGAAATACATAAGATACACTTCAGTAATTCCAACTTGGAAATTTAAATACAAGAATGACGAAAATCTTGCTCCAACTGTTTTTAAACATGAATTGTCAATTAGCATTAGTCAATTACAGGACCTCCTGGATGACTTCAATAATTTAGCAGAGTTGTATATAAATAATAAATGAAAAGTCTTGCAGAGTTGCAGTTAAAAGCAATAGTAATCCATCAGTAACTTTGCACCAAAGTCTTGGTCATCCAATACTTTTCTATAGATTGCAGATAGTAATATTTACCAATTAATTGTCTATATGACCCTTTTTTGACAACTTATTGTTTTAAGTCTGATGGTTACTAACTTGATATCAGAGTTTGGTTTGGCTTAGAAGTCTTGGGTTAGAGTCCCCAAACTGTGATTGAAATTTGCATTTCTCACTGAATTTGTTATGAGTTTGATTATGTGTTTGGGCTTGATCCAGGTGCCAATCCTGTTGGTCTTGCACATGAGGGGATGTGGTTACTAACAATTCCAACATTCAAACTTAGCCAACTGAGCAATATCCCACTAAGAATTTAGAGCCAAGCAGTCTTGGTCTTCTCTTCTTTTAGATTTTAATTTTGCATTCCGTGTTTCAAAATTTTCCACATTAGTACCTTTTGATAATGATTTTTCAGAAAAATATGTGGCTGCGACTGTTTCTTAGGGTCATGCAGTGAGGACAAGGCTAAGAGGACTAATACATCAATAATGTAGCTATCTTCAAATATGTACAAACATTTTCTGTATATGTATACTGTATCAAAACATATATACTTATTATAAAAGGGCTACCAAAATATATGTGGGATCGATGTGACTCTGGACTATAATCCTGCAGTCTCTACTCTTATTTGTTTTTGTCTCCCTTCGAACCTCTGTTACCTACGTGTGAGAAAACTCAACACGCTAAGCATATTGCTTAGTGGATGTACACAAAATTGTATATCCAAATATACTATATCAAATAAGTTTATCTATTTTCGATAAAACTATAAATCACATATAATTAAATCATATATGGAGCTCAAATACAATATTCAAAATCAATCAACAAATAAAATCGTTTTAATTTCTCAAATACTTTCATATACCAAATCAATTTTCATACTGGGCTCCTGACATACAAAACATAAGTTATCGGACTGGATTACTGGTTGTTTGACATCGGACGCAAACGGGCTACCCGCCGAACATCAGATTAGAATGGAACACCAATGTAATCACCCGTTGTAAATGTCCCATGACAGAATTCAAAACCCTAGGACTGGCACATGAGGCCTGTATATCCAAAAGGTGGCGCAAACAGAGTAAATCGGCACAATACTGTTCAGACAGAAACCCAATTGACATGTCAATTTCCTATATCTATATCTATGTTTATACACATCAGAGCCATTTCGCAAAATATTTTCTCAAATCTAATGTCAACATATTTCATTTCTTTCAGAATCATCGAATTCAACTTTCAACTTATTCAATTTCAATTCATATTGATATATATATATATATATATATATATATATATATATATATATATATATATTTTTGAAATTCAAATTTCATCAAATATCATATAACGGAAATATACGAATATATTGCTAAATCAATAATCACATCAAATCAATCCAAAAATATATTTAAAAGTATTTCATAATTCCATATCGAATCAAATGCCCCGAAATCATTTTCCGATACATTTCACAAATAGTATATAATTAAAAATCACTTTCAACAATATATTTCTATAACACTATTAGAATCAAAACGTATTAAAATCAATTCATAATAGGATTCACAATCAATATTTCGAATATAAACTATATTTCGAGAATTCGCTATTCAAACATTCCAAAATTAATTTCAAACTATAAACTATAATCATTATAATCCAAATAACTCAAAATTAATCAAATTCAATCAATTCGAAATATTCTGGAAAACTGAAAATTCGAAACGAGTGTACACCGAACCTGGATACACTTTCCTTCCTCCTTTCCTTCTTCTCTTTCTCTTTTCTTTTTCCTTTTCTTCTTCTTCTTCTTCTTCTTTCCTTTCTCTTTCTTATTTCTCTCTCCTCTTTTCTCTCTTCTTTCTCTCCCGTTTGCTCTGATTTCTGTTTTGTTTCTGCTTGTGAGCTTCTGCTCACTTATGTTTAAGTGGCACCGCTTCAATTTGATCCTACCGTTATATATATATATATATATATATATATATATATATATATATATATATATATATATATATTAAACTTTTTGGGCCATCGCGACCGCTTATCGCAAGCGGTGGTCGCGTCGCTCGGTCGCGATGCTCACTGGTCTAATTTTGCCACTTTTATAGCGAGCAGCTACCGCGAGCGCTGGTCGCGATGCACACTGTCCAGTTTTTCACCATTTTCTTTGTGCATTGTTTTTGACCGTTCAAATTGGTCCATTTTAATTACATTTTTCACCCCTCAAATCATAATTATCACACTCACATACTCCATTTTAATTCAACAATACGTTTCATATTTATTCGAAATTAGGGATGTTGCAAGCCTCAAGTGAATGATTTTCACCTGAAGAATCGCCGTCTTCATTCGACCCATTCGAACCGTTTTCTTTAGTACTGCTATGTGTGCCAATTTTAGTTTCATCTCCACTTGCAGCAGCTGCATCTGGTTCGCCAATTTCAATTTCATCTCCATTTGCAGCAGCTGCATCTGGTTCTGTGTCATTTTCGCCCCATTTTAAGTCAGCCAAAGTAACTTCCTCATGACCTTTGTCCCAATCCCAGCTGCTGTCTTCGTCAAACACCATATCTCTACTGACTATGGTCTTCTGAGAAATGGGATCATGCAATCTATATGCCTTAGACTCCTTACTAATTCCAAGCAAAACACATTTTACACTTTTGTCATCGAGCTTTGTCCTTTTACAATCAGGAATATGAACATGAGATAGACACCCAAACACTCTGAAGTGATCTACTGAAGGTTTGAATCCACTTCAAGCTTCTTCTGGAGTTTTGTTCTTTACTGCAAGTGTTGGACTCCTGTTAAGAACATAAACTGTCCAATTCACAGCTTCAGGCCAAAATACTTTGGGAATCTTTTTCTCTGAGAGCATACTTCGAACCATATTCATGATAGTTCGATTCTTCCGTTCCGCTATACCGTTTTGTTGGAGGGTGTATGTAGCTGTTAGTTGTCTTCGAATACCATTTTCACTAAAAAAATAGAGAATTCAAGTGATGTGAACTCACCTCCACGGTCAGTACGAAGACCTTTTATACTCAAACCAGTCTCTTATACAACATGATTCTTAAATTTCTTGAAAGTAATGAATGCTTCAGATTTCTCAATCAAGAAATAAACCCAAACTTTACGGCTATAGTCATCAATAAAGCTAGTCATGTACCTTTTGTTGCTGTTGGACATAGGACTGATTGGTTCACAAATATCGGCATGTACCAGTTCTAAAATCTGAGAAGCTCTCTATGTCCCTTCCCTAGGAAATGGATCCCTCTGTTGTTTCCCACCAAGCAATCTTCACATATTTTTGACGAGATTTCAAGACAAGTCAACCCTCTCACCATTCCCTTTTGTTGAAGAAGTTTCAGTCCATTGTAGCTTAGATGACCATATCTGTTGTGCCAAAGATGAGCTGAATCATCCATGAAAGAGTTGAAACAAGCTTTCTCTTTCAATTGTGTTTGAGCAAATAGCTTGAACATTCGATTTGAGGACATTGTAATTTCCATGATTAGCCCTTTCTCATGATGATAAATTTTACAGGTTCCACGTTGAATGAGGATAGCGAGTCCCTTCTCAGCAAGCTGACCAATACTTATCAAGCTGTTTTGCAATCCTGGAACATAGAATACACCAGTAATAATATGTACCAAACCATTCGCCAGCATTCGCACATTGCCTTTACCCATCACATCCACGCTTGAGTTATCTCACAATTTCACTTTTTCTCTAAAATTTCCTTCAAAGTCTGAGAAAAACTCCCTCTTTCCACACATGTGATTGCTGCATCCAGAGTCGAGAAACCACATTTCTTCTAAGCTTGCTTCCTTATCACTCACATATGCCATCAACAACATTTCTTCACTACCTTCCATATAGTTGGCATGCGCTTCGGTTCCTTTCTTTGGATATTCATATTGAAAGTTTCCAAGCTTATGACAGTTATAGCACTCAATAGTGGATTTGTCAAAACTACGCTTGCCTCCTCCTCTTCCTTATCCTTGAAATCCGCCATGACCTCGTCCTCTGTCTCCTGAAGATTCTCCAAAAGTAATCTTCAATGCTTGCTCTTCCACAACATGAGCTTTCATACGTTGCTCATGCACTAGAAGACTACTTTGTAACTCATCAATGGTAAGAGCATCCAAATCATTTGACTCCTCAATAGAACACACCACGTAATCGAACTTGGGTGTCATGGATCTCAGAATCTTCTCGATGACTGCTACATCGTCTATCGTTCCTTTATTGACTCCCAGCTTGTTAACCACAGCAAGAGTATGAGCAAAGTACTCGTTCACAGACTCGCCCACTTTCATGTTCAGCATCTCAAACTCCTTTTGGAGAGCTTGGCGATGCGCTCGTTGCACTCGTGCTGTCCCCTCATACTTCTGCTTTAAGGAATCTCAAATGCTTTTGACTGTATCCTTGTTCAAGATTGTTTTTAGGATTGATCGATCTATGGCCTAGAAGAGATAATTCTTTGCCTTCATATCCTTCAACTTTGCATCATCAATCACCTTCTTTTGTGCTTCAGTGAGTTGAACTCCTTCTACTGCTGCAGGAATCCCATCTACAACCACACTCCAATATTCTTTTGATCGCATGAAATTTTCCATGAGCATACTCCAATGATCGTAATGCCCATCGAATTTCGGGATCGATGGTTGTACAAATCCACTCACAGTTGCCATAATCTCGTCACTAAACCTCTTAGAAGACTGCAGCTTCTTAATTTCAATCAGGCCCCAGTAATGGTGCTCTGATACCACTTGTAAGTGTTGATATAGTGAATATAAGCAAGATATGAGAATGTGCACTCTTATTCAATTAAACAGCAGAACTGGCTATATATATATATATATATATATATATATATATATATATATATATATATATATATATATAGCCTTACAAAGATAACATAATCAGAAACTGCAACCCACGTTTTACATTTCTATTAACGTGGTAAGTGACTAGAAAACAAACAACTTGACTCTAAATAATAGGAATTATTCAAACCACTAAGCAACTCACGGAAGCACATCCTTAAGACTCAATCAACACTAAAAATTTCAACAGTTTCTGTTTAGTAGGTAGCTTAGCTAGTAAACTAGTAAGCTAACTCACCTGTGAGATGTTACCCTAAAATGATTTTTTAGTTATATAAAGAAATACCATTTGATCTTTGTTTAGGATGGAGGATGCCTTCTCCTTAATTTTCGGTCTTTATTTTCTTTATTTTTTAAATTTTATTTTAGTTTAGTTATTAAAAAGGTAAAATAGTTAAAAAAAAAATTCAAACATAAATATGTAAAAAATATTTATGTTTTAAATTATGATAAAATATAATTATTTTTATTTCTACATCTGTTTCTTCCTCCCTTTCTTCCGTTTCTGAGGTTTCCAATCCTACTCACATTGGACCTAGTGCCCAGGTGGTTTGGCCAATCGTGGGCCAAGAAATATTGAACGGTGATGTGGGAGGGGGTTTTCGAGGAATACAAATAACCTCTGGTTTTTTTCAGATTTGGCGAGCATCCGGAATAACTAGTGAATTACAACTCTATTGTACCGCAAAAATTACTTTAAAATAATATATTAAATAATTATTTTTAGCCGTTTATAAAATAATAAATTATTGTATACTTTTTCTTGATTGATTCCTTTGTTTAAAGATCATTTTTGTAACTTTTTATTGGTTGATAATTGATTGATTCCTTTGCTTTTTTTTTTTTTTTTCTTTTCTGTATGCGGTATCAAGCAAAAATATTTTCTCTATTCCTTTATCGGTCCAAAGTCCAAACTATACCTTGGAATATCTCTCCATGAAAATGGATATTCCTAAATATTATTTTCAGTATAATTTTTTTTTTCCTATCCTCTTGTATAAAGTGATTCAACAATACTATTATTAGGTACAAATATTTAAGAAATTCATAAGAAGATTCGGATAAACTCGTGAATAGAAAAAAGAGGATTGATTTTAATTTGGTATTTTGCCATTAATAATTTAAAAGGAAGTAGAAATTTTTTTTTTTTTTTTTTTTTGAGAGAACATATTTAACTGTTAGCATATTTGGCGCCCATAATGTGCTGTATTTAAATTAAGATAAATAAGTACTGCATGTAAATGAAAACAAGTGAGAAAATCAGAACATTTTTTCTACTTTTTGTGTTTCTCCATTAGTATATATACAAACCCTGATCACTGTGTTGGTATTTAAATCGTGATTGAAGGAATTGTTCATTTGTAATTATCCTCCGAACGGTGATACAACCCGTAACAATCGATTATGTTTCTACTTCCACATTTGGATTCCAGATTAAAGGTAAAAACCCAAAATTTCATTATTTAGGTTCAAAAATCCCATGAACAAGGGATTTTTTTTCGTGTTAGGAGCAAATCCAATACAATAAGCACAGAATATGGAAATTAAATTTTGAGTCTCATCTTATCTCCAAACACGTCCCCTACCAAACGCACCATATATTGGTGCCTAATATTACATTCTCTGAAGCATTACAAAAAATTAAAAAACAAAACATTTGCATCACCAAAAACCCATTTCTATGGGAGTTGACAGAATTTTAAATTTTGATTTCGTTGGTTACAGACAGTATTATTATATATATATATATAATTTGATATTTAATTTGTGTAAATTGCTGACTTTGAAAATTTATTTGGCAAGTGTTTGTTCTTATTTTTTGGTCAACTACTTATAAAATACTTTATAATAAATACTTAGAATGATGTTTGTGAGCAGGCTGCAGATATGATATTATTATTTGAGATTGGAATTGGGTAGGAATAAAATTAAGTAATTATTATTATTATTATTATTATTCTTTGCTTGGTAATATTCTAAGATTGGATTAAAAGGAACCATATCTACGTGCTAATGTGTTTGGTAAGTTTTGAAATTAAATTAGATTAGTTTTGACTTTTGAGTTAAATAAGTTATTATTTCCTAAATAAAGTAAAAATGTATATTTTTCTGAAATAAAAAATTAATGTATTTTTTTGATGACCTATGTAAGTTATCTAAACATTACGTATGTTTGGCTTGCGAGTTTTGTACAATTTTAAATAAAAATTTCATATCCGTGCAATTATCAATAATTAAACTCAATGGCATTTGTACAATTTACTTTCTTTTTTTTAATATACATAACTCTTCAACAATGTGTTTTTTGATAAAATAAAAATATTTTGACATAGTCATATATATATATATATATAATAGGTGACTAAAATAAATGTAAGTAATTTTATGATTGAAAAGCAGTAATGTTGGGCTTATTAGTATTGTTTTTTTTAAATAAAACCATTCAACACTTTCTGGAATTTTTTTTTTTTTGGGTATTATTTCTTGGAAATGTGTATCAAGAGGTTATATAAGAAATTAAAGCACATCAATTATTCCCTTAATTGATAAAAAAAAATCAAATAATAACTATCAAATGAAGTTAATTGATAAAGTCTACACAACACAAGCAGCAAAATTATTAGATATAAGAATTACAAAATACAAGATTATTAGTCGTTGAAGATTATTCCACATCAAATTAAAATATATAATAAATATGATCAGTTTTATTAAAAATTTGTCAACTTATATATTCTTGGTGCTGGTATGATCGTGTAAACATGTATACAATATATATATATATATATATATATATATATATATATATAAATAAAATTAAGAGGTGATTAATTTTACCTTGGTGTTAATTAAAAGGCTGGTTATGAAGTGAGGTAGATGATAATATATAATTTACGTGCATGAACTCAACATGCAAATACGTAAAAGTTGACAGTGATTTCTTAAAAAAAAATTTTTTGCGTGAATGACAACAATTAAATGATTACTGTAACTTAATAAATAATTACTTATTTTTTTTATAAAAAAAATAAATAATTATTTATTTCATGAGTTTGGACATAAAAGTGTTTGATAAACTTTTTAAAATCCGTTTATTTCATAATCTACTTCTTTTATAATACACTTGGGTTGGGTGCATATATTTATAAGGATATTTGCAAAACCGTAAGAGGTTTGATCATTTTCTTAAGTAACTCTATACTTTTAAATTTAGTACAAATTCCATTGTGAGGAAATTTCATTTTTTAGGCTTTAAATTATGAGAGAGTTTAAATTTATCAAACTCTAATAATGTCTTTACTTTTGTTAACTTCAGACGGGTCGGGTGTGACCAAAATACTCCTCTTATGTTTTTATTTCCTCTTCTCCACCAGCTTACTTTATCTTCTCTCTTTCCATTAGGTTTTTCTCTCATCTCTTTTCCTAATTCTCTGTCTACATTTTTCTCTATTTTTGCACCCGAACATTTTAGTTTTGTTATGGTATGTCATTATTTATTATTTGTAGAATGAGAAAATATTGTATTAATGAGGAACACTTTAGAAGTTAGAGATTAGAAAGTTATGCAGATAAGGAGATAATTGGAAGAGAGAGAAAGTTAGAAGTTAGAAAGAAAAAATTACTTAAAAATTGTAAGAGAGATAAAATTTAAAGTTAACAAAAGAAAGTTGTTCTGAGAATTAAAAGAGAGATAAAGTTAGAATATGGAGAAAAAATGACGAATTTATTCATTTTAATTATCAGAAAATTTATATTGATGTGTGAAATTTAGCTTGTAAATTCAGCCTACAAAGCATGTAAAATTGCCGGAGATCGAAATTGAGTTCTATTTTTTTACCAATTTTCTTTTATAATTCTCTCAGTAACTTTCTCTTTTCATTCTCTTTGTAACTTTCTCTCTCTCTCTTCCAATTCTCTCTCTAACTTCCAACTTTTTTTTTTTTTTGGTTTCCCACCCGGTGGCCCAGCCCACCCTTTAGGTGCAAGCCCACCACTTAAGCCCTGACTAATCCGAATTCGGGATACAGAGGCACGCTCTCTGGTCAAGCCCACTTCTCTTCCAATTCTCTCTCTAACTTCCAACTTTCTTTTCAATGTTCTATGTAACTTTCTCTCGCTATTATGAGATCTAGCTTCTCTCTTTTCTTTTCTACGACTTCCATTATTAGAGGTATGCGAAGACCTCCAATCTGTTGTAATCCAATCTGAATTTTTATTTTTATTTTTTCATTTAAAATTGATTGAAGGACATTTTTATCCACAAAATGAAAATGTTGACAAAAATAATAAAATTATTGAAATTTGATAAATTTATTTTTTCTGACTATTTATGAAAAATCCCACTTCCTTTATTGTATTAAAAACCATGTTATAGTTTCAAAATTTAACTAAAATATTTTCTAATTGTGCGTAAAAAAAATTGAAAAAATAACACGGAACTTACATGAGGTTTGTAGAATTACACTCAAAATTAAAGTTTGTAGAAACTCACACTAAACTCCTCCGGTTTTGAGTTTGACCATTAAAAAGTAAGATTGACCGTTAAAAAAGTAGAAAGAAAAAGTAAGAGGTCCATGGTGGATCCACCAGGGATCGTGAACCAGGAAAAACTCGAGCTTAGTTTTTAATTGTCAAACTTATCGCTAGGAGAGTTCAATGTGAGTTTCTGCAAATTTTGATTTTGAGTGTAATTCAACAAATCTCAGATAAGTTCAGTGTTATTTGTTCTAAAAAAATCCCTTACAACTATTTTATCTAAATTTAAAAATATGAGGGTTATTTTTTAAAAGGAATGATGAAAGCTTAGGAGTTTTCTTTAACAAATCTTCTTGCAGTTATATACACCACTACCGACATGTTAGTTGTATGGAATCGCATATGATTAGATTAATTTTCAGTCTAATCATGTGTTTTAGATTTATCGGGATTGCACAACAACCCCAAATAATCTCATAACTGCATGTTTAAATAATCCTACCACAAAGTACGAGACTATCAAGTTTGGTACTTCAACACCTCTTTTACTGTTATTTTTTTAAATAAAAAAAATAAATATTTTTAGGGATTTTATTAAAACCTCCCTTATAGTTTGGTATATTCATCAAAATCTTTTTTCTTGTTTCATTTATGGTTAAAATTCCCCTTGTAATTTAGTGTATTCATCAAAATTCCCTATATCATCAGTTTTAATTACCAAAATATCACTGACCGTTAATTTTTCAATTAGAAATATTTTTAAAATCCTCCTCTAATTTAATGTATTAGTTAAAATCCCCTCTTAGTTTCATTTATGGTCAAAATCCACCTCCCCCCTAGTTTATTTTTATAGTCAATTTTCCCCCTACCGTCAGTTTTAATTACCAAAATACCTTTAATCATTAACTTTCTGCAAAAAACTTTAGGGCACCAAGGGTATAAAGGTAAATATCTATATATATTAAATTAAAATATTTTAATTTATAATATTAATGAATCTTTACCGTTCATAATATGATGACATTATATATTAAATATAAAATATTAAAAAATTTAAAATTTTAAAACAGTTGGATCTCCACCGTCCATAGATAAACACAAACAAAAAAATTTAAAAAAAATTAAAAAATTAAAAATAAAAAGATGGATCTCTACTGTCCATCTTCACAATATGATGAACATTAGAGATCCAATATACAATATTAAAAATTTTAAAAAAATTGGATCTCCACCGTCCATAGACACAAAATTTTTTTAAACAAAATTACAAAAAAAAAAAATTAAAAATTAAAAATAAAAAGATGGATCTCCACCGTCCATCTCCATAGATGGATCGTAGAGATCATAAACACAAAATATTTTTAAAAAATACATAAAAAATTAAAATTTAAAAAATAAACCTCCACCGTCCATCTCCATAAATTTTTAATTTTTTAATTGTTTAATATTTTATATTTGATATCTACTGTCCATCATATAATGGATGGTAGAGATTTATTGATATTATAAATTAAAATATTTTAATTTTATATATATATATATATATAAATTAGACCCAAAAGACAGCCCAAAATTATAAGAAACAAGCTCAGCGCTCGACAAACCCAGCGCTTGACACAGGCCCAACAGGACAACAGGCTCAAAACTATTGCTTAAAGCTTGAATGCCAAGCCCGGGCGCATGATTTGACCCAACAGCTACCAGGCAACTGACTCAGTCAAACCTTGACTAAGTCAGTTGACTAAATCAACTTTGCCCAGTCAAATAAAGCTCCAAGATAACAAGAATGCCTGATATCTAGGAGCACGACATTCTCAACGACATGGGTGCAACGGATAGCACCAACCCCTATAAATACAACCCTGTGGATTCATTATCAGGGGTCAAGCATTTTTACACTAAAGCTGTCATTCTGCTACTAATTAATCAGACTCACGCACGAAGCAATCTTAAGATTAACTACGCACGACATAGTCTCCTCTAAGCGTACTACCTACGGTCGACATTTCAAACCATCATATCGCACGATGCAATCCTAAGACCAACTACGCATGATATAGTCTCCTCTAAGCGTACTATCTACGCTCGACATTTCAAATCATCGTCTATCACACGACGCAATCTTAAGATCAGCTACGCACGCCATAGCCTCCTCTGATATCACTATCATATTCGACGTAACGTCATATACTGCATGACATACATCACATACTGCACGACATACACTCAAATTCAGGTATCTTTCGTCTTGCTTGTCTTTTCCCTTATACATTTATAATCTAACTTGGGCGTCGGAGGCTATTTGGTTGGTACCACCCCGATGTCCTAAGAGCACGACACTCTTCTTGTTGTTTTGCAGATCGTCGTCTCCTCAATCAATCACCATAGATCGCCAGGTCATCAAGCGTAGATTGTAGTATCTACAATTTGGCGCCCACCGTAGGGCACGACGTAATTCAATCCACGAATCTACAATCACTAACATTGAACTCATGGCGGACGAATGAAACCCCATCACGTTGGAAGCTCGACTTGCAGTCCTAATGGAATAAATAAACTAAAATTTGGAACGACTCCGAGCATTAAAAGCAAAAAATAAGGCAGTTCGCGTGAAGAACAAATACCTTCAGAGCAAGGTCGACACCTTAGCAACGTCAACCACTCTACCACTAGGATTCAGCCACATGCGCTACGAAGTCAACAGCCTCGCATCTGCCCCAGGACATGCGACTTCCGCGATGCTAACTTCCAATGCTCGCCATCCTATTTTCTAACTTAGGTCGAGTGCAGTTAATACTTCTGCTCTCGAAGGCGACCAGCCTGCAGAACCAGTCGCACATGGCGAACCAACAGTACACACACAGCGAACAACTTCGCTCAGCACATAAGCATCGGACTACTGTAAACTGTAAACCAAATTTATGAACATTTATGAACTTTAAATTTTCTATGTGGCGCATGTAATGGTAAAAAATAGCCCATAGCAGGCTTATGCCCAAAAGTGACAGAGCCCAGAAACTACAAACAGAGCGCTCGACATGGTTGTAGGCTCAACGATAATCAAGACGATAACCTTGAGCAAACCAAGTCGATACCATCAGTCAACCGCTCGACATGCATGATAGTGGTCGACATAGACCCAAGATATGTCGACGGGTCCGTTTAACACTTACGACCGCCTCTATGTCGTTGACTCAGTCAGCATTTTGACTAAATCAAGTGACTGGGTCGAAGCACTACCTACTCAACCTTCGAGATATCAGGAATCTCGGATATCTAGGAGCACGACATCCCTGAAAATCTGGAATAACGACTATCATTCTAAACCCTTCTAAATACAGCCCCTAGGCTTTATTTTTAGGGGTTAAGCATTTATTCTCAAAAGACTCATTACTCTGAGCAAATTACTCAAGCAGACGACACGTTAGCTAATTGCTCCACGACATAGCCTTCGATTATGGTAACTATCGCCAACGATTTACTTCAATACACTCGTTATATTCTACGTGTCATTAGATGACATTATCTACAAACGTCACTCACTACACGACGTACATCACATATTGCACGACGTATACTCAAATTCAGGTATTTTTCGTCTTGCTTGTCTTTTCCCTTTTAGATTTACAATCTAGCTTGGGCGTCGGAGGCTATTTGGCTGGCACCACTTCGGTGTCCCAAGAGCACGACACTTTTCTTGTTGTTTTGCAGATCGTCGTCCCCTCAATCGATGACAACAGACCGCCAGGTCATCAAGCGTAGATTTAAGCATTTACAGTGCCCTATATTCTTATTGCACTCTAGAACATTTATGAATCTTATTTTAAATTTTCTATGTAGCGCCTATATTCTTATTGCACTCTACACACGAACTTGTTAAAAACTTTATCGATTTTCCAATTGGTTAAGGCTTCATTAGTTGATGTTGTGCACTTAGCAACACAAAGCTCTACACACGAGCTAAATTTATGATTTAATCAATTTTCAAATTGGTTAAGTCTTCATTAATTTCTGTCGTGCACTCAGCGACACAAAACTCTACACACAAGCTAAATTTATAATCTAATCAATTTTCAAATTGTTAAGTCTTCATTAATTGATGTCGTGCACTCAGCGACACAAAGCTCTACACACGAGCTAAATTTATGATTTAATCAATTTTCAAATTGGTTAAGTCTTCATTAATTGATGTCGTGCACTCAGCAACACAAAACTCTACACAGGAGATAAATTTATGACTTAATCGATTTTTAAATTAGTTAAGTCTTCATTAATTAATGTCCACTGACACTACGCTCTATACAGGAGCTAAGTTTATGATTTAATCCATTTTCAAATTGGTTAAGTCTTCATTAATTGTTGTCGTGCACTCAGCGACACAAAGCTCTACACACGAGCTAAATTTATAACTTAATTGTCAAATTAGTTAAGTCTTCATTAATTAATGTCGTGCGCCTCACCTGTAAAGATGCTCAGCACACGAACTTGTTAGGGGATCAATCATATTGTTAAAATTGCTTAGGATACGAATATGTTGTGCCCTCGGTATACTTAATTGCTATAAATGACTTCTCCTTCTTTGACTAAGAGTTGAGACATTGATTAAAGGTTTATGGTCGACACCCAGCGCTCGACTTACATTTCTCACGAAAAGGTCAAGCAATTCACATTATCCTCTGTTCGACACTTACAACAAGCAAAATATAAAAAATATTATGCTCACGACATACGAGAAAGAAGAAATTTCATTAAAACTACACAACAGGTCCACGTGACCGTCTACACGACTGTCCGCGCAACCGTGTAACGCCCCTAATTTTTCATAATTATGAAAAGTATTATCATTAATTATTATTAAGCATGCAACAGTCAAGTATGTGATTTATATTGGTGGAAAGTATATATATTCGGTATATGGTTGAAAAATGAATAGTGATTTTAACCGAGTTAAATCCCATTAGAAATATATTTTCATAGTGCGTTTAGATGATAATGGGTCCAATTAAATATTGGTGAAGTCAATTTGGTAATTGGATAGGTGTGGAATATTTTTGGAATAATTATCGAGATGAGATGTGATTAATTGTAAATTGTTTGCCATTTGGTGATTTATGGAAATCAAGGGAGCAAATTGTAATTGTGAGATATTTATATATATTATAATGTTAGTGGATGGTGGTGGAAAATAACATTATTGCATGATTGGAAGCATAAAAAAAAATAATAAAAAAAAAAATAGGGCATTTGACACCTAAAATCATTTGAAACTTGGCAACATGTATGTATTCACTTATCATCTAATTTCACAAAGCAAGAGAGAAATGAGAGTTGACCATGAAACATGCAATCTAGCAAAGTTGGCGTGAAAGAGAAGAATAGAGAGAGAGAGAGAGAGAAAGAGAGAGAAGGTAATAGAAGAAGAAGAAGGAGAGTGATAGAGAAGTTGGTCCGGAAGAGTTTTGTGTTCAGAATAATATTTCAGGTTTGGTGATACCGTTTTCGCATTTTTCAGATTTTCCAGAAATTTTCGGAATCGTTATATTATATTATTTTTAATTTATTTGAGATATATAGATTATGATATGTTGTTTGAAATTGATTTTGGAATAATTTGGTGTATATATATATTGTTTGTAATAAATTGATTTTGAATATATATATATATTATTTGTAATGATTTTGATTAGATATATATATATATATATAATCAAAATCATTACAAATAATATATATATATATTCAAAATCAATTTATTACAATAATCAATATATATATATATATATATATATATATATTGATAGTGATTTGGATTACGTTTATTTAAAATATAAATTGGATCCGTAATATGGTTTACGAAAAATATTCTGAATTGATTTTCGATATGTTTTGATTATAGTAATATTACGGAGAATATTATTAAAATATATATTATTTTGCGATTTGTTTCGAAAAGTGATTCGGGGTATTTGGATTTACTATAGATTTACGATATATAATTGCATGAGATTTGAAATGTGATTTGAAGTGATTTTTGGATTTAGAAATATTTTCGGAAACGATTTTGTAATTTGCTTGTATATGTATATTGATGTGATTTGAATTCCGGAAATGTGTATACTGATTTGGATATGATTTCATAATTTAAATTGACGATTCTGTTCTGAACGAATTATATGATTTTTGAAAAATGATTTGGCTCTGATATATGTAGACATAGATATGGATATAGGAGATTGACATGTCAATTGGGTTCTCTGAGTAGTACTACGCCTATATGTATGATAGAGGTACCACCCTTTAAGGGTTGGGAAATTTGATCTGGGATACGCAGCGGGTCCTCCGTTAGTATCCAACTCTGTTATGATATATCTGGGATACGCAGCGGGTCCTCCGTTGGTATTCATCTCTGTTCTGTATAGCCCGTAATCCATTTCGAAAAGTATGTTTAGTATATCAGGAGCCTAAAATGGAAATAGAAATAAAAAATAATTTGTTATATGATTTGATTTGGTATTAATAAGTTTGATACAATATTTTATTCCGATTTTGGAAGATGTTGCTGATAATTACTTTGATATGATATTTGTTATCGTTTTTCCAAGGGATATATATATATTTGAAATATTTGATTTAATTGTGCCTCATATATTGGTTTTACATGTTATTTGCGTTATTGTGATATTATATTATGTTTATACAATTGGATTTTGGGTACACTCACTAAGCGTTATGCTTAGCGTGTTGAGTTTCTCACACGCAGGTAAGAGAGTTCAGGAAGAAGATAAGGCTGGAAAGAGTTGAGTCTGCAGTGATCGAGTCCTGAGTCACATCGCTCCCGCATTTTTGGTAGCCCATTATATCTTTGATGTTTTATATGTATTATATCGGCATGCATGGACAAGAATGTTTTTGTAAATATTTGAAACGGTATTTAGTTTTTATGTATGTCTGTAAATATTTGTAATATTTGGGCCCATGGAATTTAATGCTTTTGAAGTTGAATATTTATAAGTATTTTGATATAATTTGTTTTGGTAAGTCGCACCAAATATGGAAGGGTGTGCAATTTGATTTGGGATTACAGAAGTGTAGATTTTATTAATTGTGAAAACAGATTTTGGAAAGTAAAAAAAACAAAGGAAACTCTGGCGAAATTTTTAGAAAATCTTTTTGGACCATAATTTTAAATATTTATTCGGATTATTACTTAAAGTTCATATTTTGAAATTTGTTTTCCGTATACGGTAGCGCTCCCCGATTCGGTCTGAGCGGATTCGGGTCGGAGGGTGTTACAAACCGTCTATGCAACTGTTCGCGCGACATGTCCACATGACTGTCTGCGCGACATCTCCACACAACTGTCCCCATAAGATGTCTACATGACTGTCTAAACGATATAACCACGTGAGATGTCTACACGACCATCCGCGTGACATGTCTACACGCCTGTCCACGTGACATGTTTACACGATCTTCCGAGCGACATGTCTGTACAATATGGTCAAACCGTGAGCGACATGGCCATTTAATGAATGTCATAGCACTATGCCACTCGACTCTACATCTCTACTCGACATAGTCGAATCATTAACTGTGCAATTACTAGAAATATGACATTGAGGATTGACCTCTCTATCTATTTCGACCAGGTCGAATCAACATAACAAACTCCGCATCACCGCCCGTAAAGTACATAAACCACAGTCAATAATTATCATCGACATGACTATAACACCCTATGGAGGTGAAATCAGCACGACACACCGCATATATTAAGTTTCGAGTTCTCTATGCTACTATCTGAGTTTTAGAAAAAACTAAGAGAGTATGGGGCAAATTGTAGAGGTCAAAAATAACCCAAAAGGCTTAGACCTAAAAAAGAGCCCAAAACTACAAGAAACAAGCCCAGCGCTCGACACAGGCCCAAAACTGTTATCTAAAGCCTGAATGCCAAGCCCGGGCACATGACCCGACCCAATAGCCACTAGGCAACTGACTCAGTCAAACCTTGACTAAGTCAGTTGACTAAATCAACTTTGCCCAGTCAAATAAAGCTCCGAGATAATAGTAATCCCTAAAATCTCGAAGCACGGCATCCTCAATGACATGGGTGCAATAGATAGCACCAACCCCTATAAATACAGCACTGTGACTTCATTCTGTTACTAATAAATCAGACTCACGCACGACATAGTCTCCTCTAAACGTACTACCTACGCTTGACATTTCAAACCATCATATCGCACAACGCAATCTTAAGACCAGCTACACACGACATAGTCTCCTCTAAGCGTACTACCTACGCTCAACATTTCAAATCATCACCTATCACACGAAGCAATCCTAAGATTAGCTACGCACGACATAGCCTCCTTTGATACCACTATCACGCTTGACGTAACTTCATATATTGCACGACATACATCATATACTGCAAGACATACATCACATACTGAACTACATATACTCAAATTCAGGTATCTTTCGTCTTGTTTGTCTTTTCCCTTCTAGATTTACAATCTAACTTGGGCGTTGGAGGTTATTTGGCTGGCACCACCCCGGTGTCCCAAGAGCATGACACTCTTCTTGTTGTTTGCAGATCGTCGTCCCCTCAATCAATCACCATAGACCGCCAGGTCATCAAGTGTAGATTTCGGCATCTACATATTGATATTTACCTTTATATCCTTAGTGCTCTAAAGTTTTTAACAAAAATATTAGCGGTTAAATATATTTTGGTAATTAAAACTGACGATATATAGGAAATTGACTATAAAATGAAATTACAAGGTGTATTTTGACCATAAATGAAATTAGGGGAAGATTTTAACTAATACACTAAATTAGAAGGGAATTTTAATAATATTTTTAACTGAAGAGTTAACGGTCAACGGTCAATGGTATTTTGGTAATTAAAACTTACGGCATGGTGGATTTTGACGACTGTACCAAACAACATGAGAAATTTTAACTATAAATAAAACTATATGAGGGATTGTGATAAATATACCAAACTATAGGGGTATTTTAATAATATTCATATTTTTATTAATTAATTAATATAATATATGTTATTTAAATAATTTTAAACTATTTAATATATATTTATTTAATTTTTTAAAATAATTTAAACTCAATATATTATTTTAATAAATATTTAAAATAATTTTATTTTATATAAAAATTAATCTAATACAATATGATTCTTCCAATCCAGACTACAAACAATTATTTTTTATTATATTTCAGACTACACTAAATAAGGAACAATATTATTTTTAATTTATTCTTATATTAGATTAAACTCATTATTTTACTACTTTAGTTATATCATATCTAATACAAATTAATTCTATAAAAATAATCCAATTCAGTTATGTATGTATATTACTTAATTAGGTAAATGATCCAATCAAAATTTGACAATAAGAGACACAAAATCAAAGTTTTAAATTTTGAAATTTAAGTAATAGAATGGTTAGAGTATCTTAAGCATTACATCTCTAATTAAAATTTAGAATTAAAATAAAAGTTGACGGATTGGTGCCGCGTGTCAAACTTTAGTTGTTTAAAAATAAACCATATATGATAAAAAGAATTGAAAAAACAATTATATTAATGAATTTTTTACTTTAACATATAGATAAATTTGGACAAAGTACAGGAAAAAAAATTAACATTCTTAGGCGTGTACGTGTGGAAAGGGGTGGGTATAAAACTGAACCGAACTACAGAACTACTGAACCAAACTGAATTGAACGGTTTTGAACTGGTTCAACAGTTTTTGTTGGTTCAGTTCAATTGATTTTGTTAGTTCAGTTTAATTGATTTTTTTTCAAAATCAATCGAACTAGTTCAGCAGTTTTTGTTGGTTCAGTTCAATTGATTTTTTTTCAAAACTAATCGAACTGATTTGGTTCGCAGTTTGGAGCCCCAAATTGACGAACCGAATTGCAAAACCGATTTTATATATATATATATATATATATATATATATATATATATATATATATATTAAAAAAAACTAAATGAATCTATTTTCTTCTTCAGCAGCCCCGCCAGCCGCCCCAAACCTAATTTTACACTTCAGAGTTCAGTCTTCACTCTTCAGTGCCGCAGACCACCCACCACAACCACAGTGAGTCGTGACACCGCCCAATCGTCGTCGACTGCTTCCCTTCGTCCAGACCAGCCTTGAGTTGTCGTCGAAAGTGTTTTTCAATTCTTCTAAAAGCAAAAGACAGAACATAGAGATTCACTTTCACTTTCACAAACTTCTGATTTTATAATGAAACCTTAAAACTTGTCACTGAAAACCATTTTTTTGTTTGTTTTTCTATATCAGGATTGAGATCATACAATTGGGTTCACCGTTTTTCCACCTCTATCACCCTTAAAGTTCCCAGATTTTTCACTGTTTATATAAGCTTTTAAAGGGGTTTTCGTCAAAGGTGGGTGCATTTTGTCTCTTATTACAATTTTGGGTACCGGTTAGACTCTGTTTAATGTTACTGTTATCTTATCATTTTTCAACCTGCATTTTGATTAATCTAATGTCAATATGCATATGACTTTGTGTCAATTGAATCGAATAAGTCTTCGAAAATGTATTTTTGTCCCTTGTTCAAAAAAAAAAAAAAAGTCTTCGAAAATGTATATATGTTGTATAGATTGATACTCGATAAGTCTTCAATTGAATCAAATAAGTCTTCGAAAGTGGCTGTGGCTTTATGATAATTTATAGGGTGAATTACACTCAAGTACCCTGACTTTTATCATAATTGCACGTTTAATGCCAGTTTTATCATAATTGCACTCTAATCCCCTGTAATCCGTTGACCACCGTTAGAGTAACGGTTGACCAAACGGATTCAGGGGCAAATTGGTCTTTTACGTTTAAATTTATTTTTAAAAAATTTTAAAAATCATCCAACCAATAAGAACATGCCACGTCATATTTTAATTAATTTTAAAAAACCAAATCAACAAAAAAAAATTTTGAAAAAATTTTCGAAAAACATGAACCCAGAAATCTGGGTTCGAGCACGAACCCAGTTGCTGGGTTCACAATCGAACCCAGTTTCTAGGTTCGATCGCGAACCCAGTTCATCTGGGTTCGAAGATCATCTGATTTTTAATTTTTTTTTCCTTTGAGGGCATTCTCGTCATTTTGCCTGAATCCGTTTGGTCAACCGTTACTCTAACGGTGGTCAATGGATTACAGAGTATTAGAGTGCAATTATAGCAAAACTGGCATTAAACGTGCAATTATGATAAAAGTCAGGGTACTTGAGTGCAATTCACCCTAATTTATATGGCCCAATAGGACCACAAACCAACTAAATCGTATCGAATCAAACCGCTCCAATTCGGTTTGGTTTGGTACGGTTCATTTTATTCTCGGTTTGGTTCACTTTTTTAAAAATTGATCAATTGCCAGTTTTACCCAAAATCGAACCACGCTTACCCCTATGTGTGGACGCATTAAACAACTGTTGTAGAAAATAATTTTTTTTTAGATAAAGAGAAAGAATTAATAAGTTTAGAATTTAAAAAAGATGTAAACAATTTAGCATTAAACTTTATAAATATATTATTTATTATCTTTTTAAAAATAAATTTACTATTTAAAAATGATATATATCTTAAATCTACGACAACGAATCAATATCGTCAATGTGAATAATTTATCGTTGAATCAAGCTGACACTTTGCGTGTTAGTAGATTAACAGAACTATATATTTATATAATTATATTTTTATTGACAATAGTATAAATATATATTTACATAACTACACAAAGTGTTGAACTTTAATGACTTGAAGTAGTTTTAAAGCTCCCAACTACTAAGGTCATGGAACTTATGTTATTATTTACAACAATTAAGAATCAGCAAATGCCATATATCTATTTCCATTTTCTCTTTTTTGTTTAATATAAAATGGGAGTTTATTTATTTTTATTTTTATTAATGGAAGTAAAATAATGAGATGTTAAAAGTTGTTTAACAATTCACATGGCTACAAGAGAGAAGATGTGGATGGGATGGCCCACGGCACATGGATGGAGTTGTCATCTGCTACTACTTTCCATCACAAAAAGTTGATAGTGATAAAATCATCATCCATCCACTCACAGACTCACAGTCATTGAGTCACCTCCCTAATCATGCCCCATGCATTCATGTTTTACGATGCTGCCGTGACACGTGTACATAATTTAACCACCCCAACAACGACGACTCGTTTTAGCAAACATTTCATGTGACCTCATTATAATTTTCTTTTTATAGTTTTATAAGAAAAAGAAAATATATAGAAGAATCTTCTAAATAGCAACAAAGGGAAGAATCTTCTTATCCGTAACAAAGGGATATTATTTCAGCACACCTACTTATAATTGAAATAGTTAATGAACATCTCTTTCAGTTCAATAGTGAGAGTTTAATTTTACTATACATATTTACTAGCATGTGTGAACAGTTTTCTCTCTTTATTGTGGAAACAAATATTCAGATTACACGTTTAATGATTAATTTCGACAGGTCCCGACAGTTAATTTGAATATAAGTGTCTTTAAATTAAAATTAATGGAGGTGATTGTATCCATTAAAAGATTCATTAGATCTTATAGCAAATTATTTCATAATTACTTTACAAAAGTGACTCCCTCACTTACTTTTTAAAATTACTGTCAAATTAATATAAATTATTAAATAATTACTTTTGAAAGGTTTACAAAATATTTTTATTACACTAAAATTATTTAATAAGTTAATTTTAATTTTTTAAAAATAATATCAAATGGGTCAAATTTTTTTTTAGAAGAAAGGAAATATATTAGGAAAGAGCCAAACAAACAAAACTAACCAGGACAATCGTCCTGGACCAGACCTCCACAAACGGGGGACAAGTTTCAATCCAAAAAGAATCAAAAGCAAAATCTAGAGCGGCCTTTGCAATAGCATCAGCAACCTTATTAGCTGCCCTAGGAGCAAAAGAAAAACTAAGAACATTCGACAAACAATCAATATGAAGAATATCAGAAATAATCAACCCTAAATCGAAGAGAGGGATGAACCAATTATGGAGGATATTAATCACACTCAAAGAGTCAGACTTCACATGAACCGAAGCCAAAACGGATTTGCAAGCAAAGCGAATGCCATAGAGGATTGCAACAAATTCAATAACCTGAGAGGAAAACAATGCATGCAAACGAATAGCACATGCAGCCAAAGGAAACCCCAAAGAATCTCGAATGACTAAGCCCAAGCCAACAATACCAGAATTGGAACGGATGTTTGCATCTGTATTAAGCTTAACAGAACCCGCAGCTGGAGGGTGCCAAGGAACATAAGACCTGACAGTGTGAGAAGGCAACAGACCTTGATTCTAAGCTTCCTAGAAATCGGAGAGGAAAGCACAAGACCAATCAACTACCTCACCAGCAGGAAGCAGAAGTTGCCCATGAATCGCTCTGTTGCGCCTAAACCACACACGCCATAACACCACACACAAGAGCTCAAAATCAAAGACCTGCAACTTAGCCATGGCTGCCACTAGAAAATCCAGAATATGAACCTCCTGAACACCCGAAAACACAGCCTAACCAGCTAAACTAGAACGGACAGCTTTCAAAAGCGAACAGTCCCACAAGGCATGGTAAGTGGTCTCAGGACCTTTCTTACAAAGAGGGTCTGAATCTTATTAAAAATATATATTGATGGATATAATTATATTGAAACTTTAACATTGATATTACATATCCCTTATGAAGTATCAAAATTTGATGACAATAATGTAAAATCTCTTCTCAATCATCATTTGTCAGGACTGCATAGAGGTTGTCCACACGGTAACCTAGATTGTAAGATCTTCCATGGAGAAGCATGGAGCTGGGTCGAATTCACTTTTAATTACACTCTTAATTATCAAATTAAATGTGAATAATCCGCTAAAATCAAAATTGATATATAATTAATCCATCTTAATTTTTTTTTAACTAAAAAAAATTCTTCTCAATGATTAGTGAGAGCATCGGTCTTCTTTTGTTACTTTGTGTTTGACTATTTGTATTAACACTTTAACGAGGAAGAGAAATATGATGTAAATATTGAAAATTATATTAGAATTTGAGGTGGAAGATCTAATATTACTCTTTATTGAGAGACATTATTAGTATATCGAATATCTTATATGTACATTAATTAAATAGAATCATATTATGTGTATAAATGAGTAATCATGAGAAATCGTTTAGATGGATGTTCAAGGTTCAAACATCAATCTACATAAGATTTTCATCATTTTTTTTTTCCCAATTTATGGTTGATTATCATCAATCAACTACATAATTCTACACGAAAAAGAAAATCCATCCAAACCCATCTTCTGAAGCCCGTTTGAGTTAAAATTTTATTTTTGAGGTTTTGAGGCAACTAATATATAGTTTTAGTTTGGCCCACTATTACACTTACAATGAATCTGACTCCATGATATTTATTTTACAACTTTAAATTAACTATTAAACTTACGTTGAATCTGATTCCATGATATTATTATTTTTATTGTTATTTTTATTTTATATTTTAAGATCTAACACTTTACGGATTAAAGACTACGGAATCAATCGAAATTAAATCATACAAATACAGTCAGCACAATTACTTCCAACAACGAGATAATATTTATTTAACAACTTTAAATCAATTTACTTGAGGAATTTAAAAATAAAGCATTTTCTAAATAAAACAGAGAAAACAGAGAATTTGACAAGAGATACATGCGCGCATATATATATATATATATATATATATATATATATTTATATTTATATTTCACCACATTATTTGAGTTAAATTTTAGACTTTTTTTTAAATAATTACAATTATCTTTAAACTTTTTATTTGAGTTGTGTAACATTACTCTATAAAATTATCAGAAGATCTATGAGAAATTTAAATAAAAAATAATTTTACAAATTTAAAGAGAAAGATCTCTAACGAGTTTTAAAACTTTAAGAAAGGATTCAAATAGATCTCAAAATTACTAAAACAGATCTAACCAGCAAGATTATTCCCCGAAAACTCGAATTAAATTAAATCGACCTCCGGGACTAGTTTGAGGACAATTAATTTCCACACTTCTTACATCACTGCACGAGATCTAACCAACTACAATATCTCCTTAGTTCCATATGTTCAAAACTTGTATTTAACATAAAAAAAAAAAAATTATCATTTTCTCTTATTTAGGTTTTTTCATTTTCTTCTAACATTAGTCAATTAAGTGCCAAAAATCCTAAACAATCAGGTTGTAGAGCATTTAGTTAGTAGTGGGAAAAAGAACAAACTAATACTAACAACAAATATGGTCGACAAACAAAAGAGAGCATTTTCTCAGCATTGTCTTTTAGCAAGTGCCAAGCATGTGCTTTGTTATGGTTTTTCTTGTAATCACAGCCGCAAAATTCGGAGATTCATGGACCACCTAAGCATAAGATTAAGACATTTCACTTGTTTTGTAAAAGTTTTCTCTCCTTTGCTAGAAAATTCAATGCTAATATGTCCATCTACAATGCAAAAATATCACAATCTGTGGCCACCCACTTGCTTAAATTTGCAACTCTATACGGCCTTGCTTTCTAAAGTTGACAAATAATAGGGTTAGTTTGTCCCCAGGACAATCTTTACCAACAATATGTCTCTCTTTTGTCATCTGACACAAAATATGGTTTTTCTCTTCTTTTACATGTATGGTCACAAACAAGCTTTAAATATATAAACATCATGCGTCAGTAGTTCATTGTACTTAGATATAGTATAGAATAAGATGAGACAAGAAATTCACTAATATACAAAAGAGTTACCTTACCCCAAAACATTTTGGTTTCTGGTGCAGATACGTATGGATGCTCCTAAATAGAAAGAGAAAAAACAAACGGTTATTGCTGAATAAACAGTTCTTTAATGAATCAAACTATGTCACCGGTATAATATGAACCATTGATTCAAGGAGCTGAACAGAAAGGAAAACTAATTGATAAATCAGAATTCCGAAAAGACTACAGAATGTCATAGTTGCTAGCATCTAAATGAGAAAACAACGTGGACCCAATCTCCACAGACAGATTACAACAACATGGACCCGAATCTCCATTGGCAGATTAAATGTCATAGCTGCATCTTAGGCTTCTGCATCATACCCGCTCTGTTATTGAGATAAATAATGGTAGCAAAGCTCAAAGGTTTAATTTAACGGTGTGTCACCAATCTGACCCTTGTCGGATAATAACTCTTTGTCATTAATGTGTTACACGTTTTGGTTTCTTAGCTTCTTTCTTCAGCTGCATCTTTTACTAACTCTGGGAGGCTCTTTAACACCTATATAATGATCAACGTCATTTTGTAGGTACTGATAATCCAAGAACTATACAAGCCATCTCATGCTTACGAACAAGATGAAGGGGTTATTTTTTATTACCTGATAAAGATGCCAAGAAGCAAAAGCATCTGTTGCAGCGTACTGTAATTGGTCCTTTGATAAAACATTGGTCTCCCAATTTCCCATTCTGATTTTGTTGGGTTTCTGAAGCTTCAAGGTTTAAGAAACTTAACTCAGATTTCCCAGCTAAAATGATCAGATCAAATCTATCTGCAGAGCAGACTACATCTTTAAATCAAACAAAATAGCAAAAATAACTTACTGATATTGATACATTTTTTCTATCTACTTGTCAACCAAACACTGGGCGTTCATATGATCATATTGTGAATCCATCAGATAATTGTCAACTAGACAACACATATCATGGTCACAGTTATCAATAATTAGAAAAAGAAAGGGTTAAAAGAAGCAATATAAAAGGGAATTGGGGAGGAGGAGGAGCGGTGGAGTAGTATAAGTTGGATGCAACTCTATATTTTATGTGATCATATGCAACCAAATCTGATGGGTTTAGCGCCAGTTTTACCAGGAGTGCCAGGGTTTGAGTTCCCCCATGTGGTTATTTGAATTTGTCATTTGTTATATGAATATGTTATGTGTTTGTGTTTTGGCTAGAGCCACATGACAAGTCCATTGATCTTACACGTGAAGGAATATGTTAGAATGCTTAAATACTATTATTAAACCATTTCCTAACAGTTTAACATGAAACTTATTAAATTGCTAAGAGCCAAGCTAGATAAAACACCACTAAGGTGCACAATGCCTACATGTGAGCACAAAATAGTGTTCATAGTGACATCATAGTTCAGTTGCCATGGCATCTAGGCTGGGCTGCTGTATAGAGTCAATTAATACTATTGGAAAAACTAGGGAACCTATTAACAGAAAAGCACTAAATAGAGGCTCAAGACTTCACTTGGGTAGGAATTTCACAAGCTTAAATCAGCAGCTTGGATAGATACCTCTTTGCAAACAAGCGTCTCAGTCAGAGACGCAAGACCCCATTTTTTAGAATCACCGCCGAGCTTTTGATTTGCTAGATAAGAAAGATCCTCCACAACTTTAATAGATACATTGTAATCTTTGAACACCTTTGCAGCATCATTGCCAATTCCAACTCCAACCTGTACAAGCTCATTAAGCATCACATCAAAACACTATAAACTAATAACAGGATCCAGGAGTTCATGTAACAAATGCAGAAACTTTATGCAAAAGGTGTTGCACACTTTTAGAAATGCAGTATCCTCAAGCAAAAGCTGCAGGCTTGGAGGTATTCCACAGTGAATAATATGCATGACATGACATTGATTAGCATCGCAGCAAATCTGCATAACTGCAGTCTTTCCTGGTAAAACACCTGCATAATCAAGATTATCTCAGATACAATGAATTATAACATAAGAATTATAAGAATTTCAAGATATAAACAAATAAGAAATAGAAAATATCAACTTAGTTACATTGAACCCAACATAAAGTTTGGTTTTTAAGGCATTTAAAAGTATTTGATTGAAGATCTTGGAGGTGCTCAATTCCACTTATCTACATGTTGAACCAAAGTCCCATTGCCTAGAGTAATGCCAACAGTTTACTTTTGGCCTAATAAGCACAACAACTAGGGTTCAAGTCCAGAGAGTGGCCAGTTTTTTATGCAAATAAAGGAATACAAAAATAAATAAATACTTAAAAAGTAAATGCTAAAAGCTAAGAGCTTTGGCAGGATAAACACTGATTAACAAGCTTTTTTAACTTTCTTTGCAACCAGTGACACTATCAAATTTCATACCCTATTTCTTAAAGCTCAAACCTACGAACACCGATCAAACAAAGAAAAGAGAACCAAGATCCTTTAGTAATATCTAAATAATCTCAACCACAGGGAAAATGGCAATTACTCTTACGCGGTCAGTTTTTACAGCTACACAGCATATAAAACTATAGGCCATTGGTTGTAGTTTTGCTTCTTAAGCATACTCAAGGAGTTCATAACAACTTATAATCGAAAATAAAGTCTCAAGATACCACTCGAGACAGAACTGTTACCATATATTTTAATGAATTCAAGCTCCTCTTATAGTAAAATATTAAAAACCATATACAAGCTTTGAACTTGCAAATTTGATGACATGAATAGTTGAATACATCAACTTGCAGTGATTGAAAATAATATAAATGAAACATGGAATAACCTCTTTTGAATGTGGGTTTCCACTCAATATCAACCCCAATTGCAACTTGACAATTTTCTCTTTTCTTAGCTTTGAGAATCTGTAAAAGCTCCACTGCAGCTTTCTCGACCTCCATTGATGTTCTGCTATACAAAATCTGACCTCCAAACCTCATTGCAGGATATTTCATTTTTGGATTAGCTGCTACAGATTGAACACATAAGCATTGCAACATTACAACAATATCCATCTTTTTCAACTATAAATTAGTTAACACACTATAAAACATATGGAGTCCGGTTAAAATCAATCAAACCCAAATTCTAAAAAACAAACTCAAGGTGGAAAAAAATTGTTTGCAAATAAATACAATTACTAAACTAAAAATCAATTCTACTTTATATAAATAGATATCATCTTCCACATCACTAGTATTCTTCCACATAACACTTAAAAAGATGCAACTGGAAGGTTATCTGAAGCTAAATCCCCAACCGACACCTTTAAACTTTTACAGAAACAAAATACTTGTGCTGTGCGTATGGTGTGCTGATTGAAGCACTCTCCATGCTATATCCTAACAACAGAAATCCAATAAGAAATAAGATAATGAAAATCATTTGACGATTGATAGTAGCCGATCAGGAGAAAATGCAAAAAAGTTAATTAAACAAAACTATTACTTCCAATTAATCCCACTTTTACATCATTTAGATGGTCACAATGAATAATTTAAAGTCAAGAAACCAATAATCAACATCAGAAAGTATAGAAAGTGAAAACCCAATGACGAAATGAGTAAAAAACACAAAAGAGAAAAAGAGCGGGGACCTTGACAAGGTGATAGAGAAAACGAAGCGAGAACGGAACTGGGCAATTGGCGGCGAGTTTTGGGGCGGGAGATTTCGTCGTGGGGATTGGACTGTCTTTTCTTGGAGAAAGAGTGTTGGTATTGGGCTTCGATTGCTTCGATGGTTTGGAGTTCTTGGTCTGTGAAGGGTCGGTCCCATTCTGGTGGAGACACACAGTTGCTAGTAGCGTCTTGAGGTTCCATTTTTGGAGGGAATCGGGAATTTCAAAGTTAGCTCTTTCCAGATTAATTAGGATTTGAGAGAAAATTATTAATAAGATGGAGCGGGGATAACTGCAGTCGAAATATATAGTGTATGAATATTCACTCCGTCCAATCTCATTATCAATTTTAATATTTTATAAAGATAAATAAATTAAAATAATATGTATAATTATTAATTTTGATTATATAAATTACTTTTCTTTTTTTTATTGTCTCGGTTGAGTTTATAAATTTATTTCGTTAATGACTTCGGGCAAATTTGGGAGTATTTTGAACAGCTTATTTTAGTTTTTTTTTTTTAATTATTTATTTAAGGAAGTGACGATATTTGCACTCCAGTTTGTATGCTCTCACCCCTTTCGTGAGTATAGCTGGTTAAAAGTACTTTTAACTAATAGTAAAATAGTTTATAACTTTTTCTTCATATATTTGATATGGGTTCAAATCTCATATCTAATTATTATTTTAAACTGAATTTATAACGTTTAATTTTTTAGTTACTAGTAAATTTTTAATCCAATTAGTGTCAAATTTTTTATAAAATATATACATCTTTTTAAAAAATATATAAAAAAAATATACATCTTTTTAATATATAATTACGAACTACTTGAAATAAAAAAATTATTTTTTAATTTTATTGTATTATAATTTTGTAAATAAATTGTATTGGAACTACTTTTTAAATTAAATATAATTTTTTAAACAAATATTTAAAGCCACAAGTTTAGAGGGTGTAAATATCGCTACCCTTTTTTAAAATAATTTTGACAATAAAAATTATACTTTAAAATTGATTGTTAAATAATTTTATTTATTTTAAGAATAAAGTACAATGTCACTTTTTCAAAATGATTATAAAGTAAGAGTAAAACTAAAATTTCCATCTTTTATCTCAACTTGCAATCTTTTTTTTTTTATAAAAAAGGGCTATACAATAACACCCCTGAGGTTTGGCACAATAACATAGATAAACAAGATTTGACCTTTTTTACACTAACTTACCCTGACATTTTAATGTTATTACACAAACCTCCCCTACCGTTAGTGTCAGACCATTAACATTATTATGTCAGATCAATTTTAAGGATAAAAGACTAAATTGCCCCTAAAAAGTTTAAAGACATCTTGCTGACATCCTCTGCCACCTTTTTATCTCGAAAATCTAAATTGGATTCATAATTTACCCCTCAACAATATTATAAATGACAAATAGAAAAATGAGAAAAAAGAAAGTGAAAGCTTACATGGATACATGACCGTTGGGATGAGCTTTGCATGCAGATTTGATGACTGTTGGTTCCCAACGATCATGAAAAATTTGCCTATTTAAAAGGCAGTGCTGGTGACATCTACTCCTGCCCATTTCTTGGTGATTTTTTTCATCCAAAACAGCTTTGCTTTGCTATTAAATTATCTTGCCTTGTTTATTCAAATTTTTTGTTGTGAAATGGAAGCCTCATATGCTGGGAGCAGTACAATCAATGAAGCAGTAATTAAATTCAAAAACAGAAAATGCGGATGCGGTTGAAGAGCTGCTGTGCGGATTTCAGAATCGAAGGCAAACCCATATAAATTATATTTCTACTGTGAAAGAGGAACGTGCAAGTATTACTCATTTTGGCATCCAGACGGATATGAATATAGAGTGAGTGGAAATGAAGATAGTGTTAATAAAAATTCAGATATTTTCAAAAACATGCAACGAGATATCAAATATGTGATTGACATGATTGACAGAATAGGAAAAATGTATCAAAGGCAAGAAACAAATATTGCAGTGATCAAACAATATCAAATGCTAATCATATGTTTGTTGTGTTATATATATATATATAGTTTGCAAGAAATAAAAGTAAAAATTACATATAGTGCAATCCATCCACTGTTAATGTACATAAGTAAACATTATCATATATTTGAAGCATGATGCTCCTAATGTACAGGTTGAATTACATAAGTTTGATTCCCTGTACATTTTGCAGCACCCACATCAATATCACAAGATGATAATTATAACCCTTAAATAATTAAAAAAAAAATGCCAACATTAGGCAGCAATGAAACTAATAACAGCATCATCCAAACTAAACGAAAATAAAAAAAACTAGAAATTCAACAAAAACTAATAGCCTTCCAATCTTTGATGACCAGAAACAAAGAGAATATTATCCATAAATAGTTACCATCCACTTTAGTTTTTGCAAAGATTCTTATATTCCTCACTAATCAAATAACCCACAAAATAGCAAAGATTCCACAATACCAAAGGACCATAGCTTTCTCCCTCTCCCAAAAGTTTTAAAATCTTCAAAAAAGAAAGAGAGACCACGTACATGCATGTGCACTAAACTCTACATTGTGCAACACCCATAATCTGTGTTTCAAAAAAATCAACAATTTTTTTTTTCCATGCAACAGTTTAAAAATAGATGAACGCATACCTGTGGGTGGGCTTCTGAAAATGGCGATGAAGACCGAGGGTGGTTCTATTCCTCACTAACCAAATTGATGATGGAATGTGTTCTTGGGCGGTAAAGAGAAGAGAAATGGCAGTGAAGACTGATGGTGGTTCTATTCCTCACTAACCAAATTGATGATGAAAGGTGTTCTTGGGCGGCAAAAAGAAGAGAAATGGTGGTGAAGACCGAGTGTGGTTCTTGAGTGAACAAGAAGCAAAAGCAAATGCTATGTCATTGTTTTTTATTATTAATTTATTATTATTTTAATTGTGGTTATTGAGTAAACAACAAGTAAAAGCAAATGTCAAAAGTAAATGTCACGTCATTTTTTTTTTAATTATTAATTTATTATTATTTAAATTGTACAACCATTTATTACTTCTGAAAAAATCTTGCAACTTTACACTTATTGTTGGTCTAACACAGTAACGTTAACGGTCTGACACTAACGACATGGGATGTTTATGTAACAACATTAAAACGTCAGGGTAAGTGTTAAAAATGACAAACCTTATTTATCTGTGTTATTATACCAAACCTTGGTGGATGTCATTGTAATTAGCCCAAAAAAAAATCTGACACTTTGTGCGTCAGAGGATTACCGAAACCAACCGAGATTAAATCATACAAGTACGGTTCAGACAACTACCCCATAATGGGATAAGAGGACTACCGGAACCAACGGTCTAAACAACTACTCCCAACAATGGGAGAGGACTAGTCCTAATATGGGAGAGAGGTCTACCTTTACAATTGCGTTTTTATGGGCAATGGTGGGAATATATATTTATATACATATATAATGTATTGAACCCTGATGGCTTAGAAAAGTTTGAGACCTCCAACTACCAAGACAAAAAACCTTGTATGTCAAATTGCAATCTAACCGTGATAATTGGTCAATTGATATACATTAGTGATGATTTATCTCACTTATCACATGTCATGTGAATTTAATTATCGCAATTTAAATTGTGATAAAGTTGAGATAGTGTAGTCCTCAAAAATCACTCGGGGACACGGGGCACTACAACCTGCAAAGACAGAACGCACGTGACCCGCAGGACGTCTGGGACACCGGGGTGGTGCCGGCCAAAGTCACTCCGACGGTCAAGTTAGCGAGTGCTAGTAAAAGTGTAATGTTTGTAAATGGAGATGAGTGAGAAATACTTCCTGCTATCTTCACAGTTGGGGTTTCTTTGATCAAAGGAGATGTAAGGTCGGAGGGTGATCGGAGAAGATGAGCAATGGCCGGAGGGTGTGGTTTTTTCTTAGTAATCTCCGGATCTCAGTTTTTCGGCCGTCCCTTTTTATGAGGAATTATCTTCCTCTTTATAGGAGACTGATGCTTCTTCTTTTTGAGGGCTCTCATCATTCTCTCTTCTCTGTCTTCCACCAAGAAAGCATCTGGGTGCTTCTTTTGATTGGGCTGCCATCAAGTGTCATTATGACTTTGTAGGACCTGTTTCAAAGTAGATCACAATCTGGTCTCCCTCGGAGCGACGGAGATGTTATGTCGTACGACATATAGGTTTCTTGTCAATCTGGACCATGATTGGGTGATGTAGCACGGTCGTACTACATGAAGGTACATGTCGTGCGACAAGGTCTTCAAACTCGTACGTCGTCGTACTACACGAGTGCTTCGTGTCGTGCGACACAGTCTTTCAACTCGTACGTCGTCGTACTACACGAGTACTTCGTGTCGTGCGACATATTCTTCCAACTGGTACGTCTACATGAGGATGCTCCATGTCGTGCGACTTTGGCCTTTACGCTAAGCCTTTGTCGTGCTACATGGGAGTATGGGCTTTGTCCTTGGGCCATGTCTTGGGCCATACATATTTTGGCTACTACAGATAGTAGTTGTTATGTCTAAAATTATTTATAAAATAATCTAAAATAAATTTATTATATATACATTATAACTCTTAAAAAAAATTAAAACTTCAATAAATTAAAATTAATGACTTTAGTGACTAACCCATTAATTTATACCCTTCACAAAGTAAACATGGTCATGGAAAAAAAAATCTAACAAGAAAAACACATAACACAATCACTTGCTCAACATAATTTTTCTTAAAGTTAGCTTTATGATTTGGATTCATTAGATTAGCGGCTACGACAAGCTATGTTCAAACCAATAAAATAATATATAATATTTAGAAGGACAAAATAGAAATGTTACGAGATTATTTAGGTAACGAGCTCGCTCTAATACCATTTATAACAGTTCATGCCTGCTAAGTAGATATTGTTCATTTTGAACTTCTCGCATGCATCCTTCACCTTCTTGGTCTTCTTTAAATCATAGGGTTCATACAAACGTCTTCACTCATGGTTCAACGCGTTTATTTAGTTAAAGGAGATCAAAACTTATATACAATTCTTGAGCTCATTAAGTGACTATACTAAAATTGCTAAGACATCTTGAGCAAATCTGAAAAATATGAAATTAATGTAGAACTATAATCTATATTGGACACCATTTTTTTCAACCAGAACTTCGTTCTTTGATAATACTCTCCTACCAATTCATCAAATATTCTTTAAATTTTAACTTCGTAACCAACCTCATATATACGAGCAACTGTTGGAAATTATGTGTGTAACATCCCAAATTTTGAGTAATTAATTTTGAATATGTGAAAATAAATTTTGTGAATTGAGGGGTGTAAATGTAATTAAAAGTATATTTATTTTATGGTTTCCAAGTGGACCAAATTGAACGGTCGAAAACGATGCACGAAGAGAGAGTGAAAAATTGGGACAGTGAGCATCGCGACCTGGCCATCGCGACCACAGATCGCGATGAAGAATGTTGATTCTTGGCAGTGAGCACCGCGACCAGTCACCGCGACCACAGATCGCGATGACTGGCTCGCAATGAAAAAGTAAAAATCTTGGCAGTGAGCATTACGACCACCAGCGAAACCAGGGTACCGCGAGGTGTGCTCGCGATGAAGGCGGCGGAGTTGCTCCAGAGAGCAACGCGACCAGGTCACCGCGACCACAGGTCGCGACGACGGTCACGACAATCAAAATTTTATAAAAAAAAATAAGAGACGTGAAGTCTCTAGAAAAACAGGAGAGAGGAAAAACAGAGAGAAAAGAGACCGAGAGAGAGACCGAGAGAGAGACCGAGAAAGAAAAAGAAAAGAGAGAGAAGAAGAAGAAGAAGAAAGAGAAGAAGAAGAGAAGAAGAAGAAAAAGAAGAAAAAGAAGAAGAAGAAGAAGAGAGGAAGAAGAAAAGAAAAGGAAAAAGAAAAAGGAAAAAGTAAAGAGAAAGGGAAAAGGAAATCCATAAGAGAAACTGTGCGAAAAACGGAAACCAGGTTGGTGTACACTTGTTTCTGTAACTATTTTTGATATGTGTTTTGATTTAGTAATTTTGGAATGTAGTTCTGGATTTTAAATATGTGTATGGAGTATATATATATTCTTATTTCATTTGTGTATATTGTTGAAATTATTTGTGCAATATTCTGAGAATATGTAATTTTGAATCTAATGTATATTTCCAAAACCTGAGTTACAACTAACGTTTTACGATTATTGTTGGTTTCCTAATTATTGAGTTTGATTGAAACTTATTTGTGTTGATTTTCAAAATTAAATAAATTGATTGTAGAAGATTGTCTGTTATTCCTAAATTTTGATAGAAGGAACTGGTGAATCATTTTTGAAACTGATTTTGAAATACGAAAATTGTGATTATAGCGAATTTAATGATTTTGATTTTCTGTATTATGTTCGTTTATGTATTTATATTTCCGTATATATTCTTTGATATATTATGAATCTTTTGTTTTATAACTGTTAAAGGATATTAAATTTTGAATAGATTGAGAAAATTTTGATTATCTGAAAGATGTTTAAAAAATTAAATAAAATATTTGTAATATCTGAACTTTGATTTTGGCCCTGATATATGTATAGGGATATATGGATATAGGAGATTGACATGTCAATTGGGTATATTAGCAGTACTGCGCCGATATTTCTGTATTGATATCACTCTATGGATTATTAGCAGTCACCGTTGTGGCCAATCCTTGAGTGAAGCCATTTCCGACGGGTAGTTCCAGTTGGTTCCGATGTCGGAAATAACACCTATATAGGGATACCATTTCAGCGGGCAGTTCCCGTTGGTTCTGATGCTGAAATGGGAAATCCGACTGTATATATATTCGGCGGGCAGTTCCTGTTGGTTCCGATGCCGAATAACCCGTAATCCAGTCCTGCGAACCCTGTTATATGTATCAAGGGCCCAACTGAGAATTGATAGTTAGAAAATGTTATGAAAAAAAAATAATAATAAGAAAGAAATGATATTGAAACTGAAATTCAGAAACTTTTGAATGTATATATAAATATATTTCTGTCATTCTGTATTTAAGTTTTATGGTTTAGTTATATATGTAATCTGAATTTCTGAGTTTAACATGTAGTGTTTTCAATTATATTATAATGTGTTATATATGTATATTTATTTCTGAAATTTTGACTTAAAGCTTTATTGCATATTTATATATATATATATATATTTCTAAATTTCTGAATTTACAACCCAGTATTTTATATGATATTGAATTTTATTTAGTGTACACCCACTAAGCTATATGCTTAACGCGTTGATATTTATCGCGCGTAGGTAACCAGGATATTGGAAAGCAAAAAGGTTGAAGAAGAGGGAGTTGCAGGCAGATCTTCAGAGTCACAGTCACCACATTTTGGGTAGATATATATATTTTTGTTTAAAGTACTTAGTTATGCATGCATATACAGAATACCTAGAATGGAGTTATATAAGTATGTTCCGTAATTATGTTGTAATTAATTATTTTATGATTTTCTGTTTTCAATTTCAAAAGACTGTAACTACACAATTTATAAATTGTTTTATTTTACAAACTGTTTGAAAGTCGCACTAAACGGCAGAGTGCGCATCTGAATGAAATGAGATTTGAAGTGTTAATGTGAAATGTATGTGATTTGAGTTTTATTTGAAAACAGGTTTTTAGGAAACCCGAAAAATAGAGGAAACTCTGCCGAAATTTTTGAAAATAATGATTTGATGGGCTCACTAGAAACATATTTTTAAATTACAAAGTGATATGATTTTCACCGATTTGAAATATACAATGTGACTTTAGAAAGTTTTGAAAACCCGGTAGCGCTTCCTGGGTCGATCCAGTCGGGTCGGGTCAGGGGGTGTTACAATGTGAATTTTAATTTATAATTTTTTTATTATTAAAATAATAATAATTGTGTTAATTGACTTGGTAAAAGAGAGTTTGGTTGGGAGACCAAGTCTCTTTCCTAATTATTTCGTTTATATTAGCTTTGTGTCTTCTCCTAGAGGCACCAATATAATGGCCCATAATCTCGCTAAAATGGCTTTATGTCTTGGCGTTGATAGTGTTTTGTTAGAAGAGGTCCCTCCAAGTTTGTTTAGGCTTATTCAGAAGAAAACTATCTTCAACTAGTTTGTATTTTTCTGGTTCATTTCATTTAAAAAAAAAATTATTGTAAGGTTATAAATAATTTTTTTCTATATAAATAGACTGTATACAACCAGTTTAGTATCACTCAGAATATACAGAAAATCCTAAACAAACAAACAGAACGTCTTCTGCTTTTTCATTTCTCAAACAAGTCAAGTTTGTGTTCTACTTTTTTCTTTCTCAAACAAAAAACAATCCACTTGCTATTTTTTTTATTCAAGCACAGCAAAGTCCAAACAAAACAAACTACAATTATGTTCCTTTTTTATTCCCGAATTCAGCCAACATTTACATTGTGCAATTTCTATTTTATTTACAGCGCAAACAGCAGATTGAAGTTTCTGTTTTATTAATTTATTTTCGGAACAAACAACAAAGTTTATTTTGTTTCTATTTTTTATTATTTACCGATTCTGAGCAGTGTTTATGAGGTGTTAGTATTCCGATTTTCTTCAGTATAGAGAATTATGAGATAGAGGTGATTCTGGACTGTTTTATCCTGGGGACGACGGGGTTGTATACTGTTTGCATAAAATTTGAGTAGAGCCGTGAAATGTCTTAAAGAGAGCGACTTAGCCCGCGACTCAACCCAAGGTTGATATTTATTTATTGTACTTTGTAGCAGCATTTTGTTTTTTATTATTTTGTATTCTGCAGCAACAGCAACGAGTAGTATACCAAGTCCATAATATATTTAGGATCTAACACAACTCCATAGCTATAACCTTATGAATTTTATCCCAATATTTTTAAAATTTAGGGATCATATTGATTGTAATCCATTTACTTACATCTACCTTGTAATCAAGCCAATATTTTAATAGCAATCTAATTTCACGAATCATGGAAAAATAAAAAAAGTTAGTGCTCACAACTCTCTCAGTGTCTACTAGATATCCTTTTGCCCTCCCTAGATACCCTGGGTCTCCCTCGGTATCCTTCAGGCCTTCCACAGATATCCCCTAAATCACAGAACCGAGCTCTTCTGTCAGGGACTTTCGACAAAGAATAATCATCATATTTATATGTTTAGTATTCTTATTCCCAAAGTAATTAGAATCATGTTAGGAATATGAAATTATGAAACAAGACACTTCCTAAACCAACCAAATTCACATAAACCTACTAGGAATAGAAAGTTTCGAAATAAGACACTTCCTAAACTAACCGGATCTAGAACCTAGGAAATTTTGAAACAAGACACTTTCAAATTGCAGCCTCGTAACCTACGGCACTGCTGCGAAATCGTGTTGTTTGAGGCCTACAGGACCGACAACTTCCAACGGTGCATTCGACCTCATTTTTTAGCATTACTATCTTCATCTTGATTTCTTCTTTCTACCAGTTTTTGAATCACATTAATCAGACATTATCTATACTTTCACATTAGTTGATTACAGGACTGTATACTATTTGTACAAAATTTAAGCAGAGCCGCGAAACATCTTAAAGAGAGCGATCTAGTTCGCGACTCAACCCAAGTTTGATATTTATTTATTGTACTTTGCAACAGCATTTTTTTTTTGTACTTTGTATTCCACAGCAGCAGCAACGAAGTAGTATACCAAGTCCATAATATATTTAGGATCTAACACAACTCCATAGCTATAACCCTATGAATTTTATCCCAATATTTTTAAAATTTAGGAATCATGTTGATTGCAATCCATCTACTTACATCTACCTTGTAATCAAGCCAATATTTTAATGGCGATCTAATTTCACGAATCATGGAAAAAATAAAAAAGTTAGTGCTCACAACTCTCTCAGTGTTTATCAGATATCCTCTGGCCCTCTATAGATATCTTGGGTCTCCCTCGGTATCCTTCAGTGTCAAGGACTTTCAATAAAGAATAATCATCATATTTATATGTTTAATATTCTTAGTCCCAAAGTAATTAGAATCATGTTATGAATATGAAGTTATGAAACAAGACACTTCCTAAACCAACCAAATTCACATAAACCTATTAGGATTAGAAAGTTTCGAAACAAGACACTTCTTAAACTAGCCGGATCTCAGAAACCTTGAAAATCTCGAAACAAGACACTTTCAAATCCCAGCCTCGCGACCTACGGCACTACTGCGAAATCGTGTTATTTCAGGCCTACAGAATCGACAACTTCCGACAATGCGTTCGGCCTCATTTTTTAGCATTATTGTCTTCATCTTGATTTCTTCTTTCCATCAGTTTTTGAATCACATTAATCAGACATTATCTATATTTTCACATTAGTTGATTACAGGTGCATATTTCAGGATTACGAGCTAAAACCCAACATTCATTATGTATCTTCTTCTATTGATCATCGCATTATTGTAAACGAGTAAAAGTATCACTATTTATCAAAGTAACCTCGAGCATCAAATGTGTTGAATATCTCAACGTCCAATTTTTTCAGAAATAAAAAATTACATTAATATTTATATACCCATATATGAAATTATAAAGAACGATCAAATATTTAATTTAAAAATAAATAAATTCACCTTTAATATTAATATAAAGTACACCATTGACCAATCTCATCTCAAACCTTAATTCTTTTTTAGAATAAGATCAAATAAGTTGGAATTTTTTTTTTTTGAAATAAAACTTTATTTCCATTTATTTAATTGATAATCAAATTAGTTTATAAGAATGACGACTCCATAAGTCATACATTACAACATAAAAATGGGTGACTATCCAATATAGAATAGGAAATAATTAATTGAGTAAATAATAAGACTTTTCATTTTATAAAGCGACATAAAAACAGGTGATTTTTCAATATAAAATAGGAAATTAAGTAAATAATAAGAGTTTCCATTTCAATAAATAAAAATATAAATCCATAAAACTATGGACAATAATTTATCAATAATCTTCATTTTAATAGTTAAAAGAAAAGAACAATTAAAAATAAAAGTTGTTGATAATCAACTTTACTACTAAACTAATAACTATTTAGATGAAATATTTTGTGTTGTGATATACTATCTACCATATTTGATAACTATATCTAGAATAGTGAATAAAGGTTATTAAAAATTAATTAGTAAATTCATAACATCTCTTATAAATAAGTAATAAAATATTAATTTGAAAGAAAAAGAAAAATATCTTAATAAATTATCTCATTTAGGAAATTTAATCCCAAATATATTTTTTTTTTGTTAAGGAATGAACCTCAATAGTATTAAAATAAAATTAAAACATCTAAAGAAACATTTTAAAAAAATAAAAAAAATTTGAGTCCAATTCAATTTGAGCCGGTTTAAGATTTTGGATTGAAAGGTAAAAAATCTTATTCGTAATTATACAAATACAAAAAAAAAAAAAGTTAAAAAAAATAAAAAGAGTCACCCTACCAGTAATTATTCATACTGTGTAGTAGCTAAATTTATTATATAATAATTTTAAAAAAGGAAAATAAGGAAAAAGAAGAAGAAGTGGAATTCGGTTTGTCCGGGTCGTCGGTTCCAATATTCTTGTTTTCCGCTGCTGAGAGTAGTGGTTCGAATCGTAATGATATGATTAATCTCGATTGGTCTCGATAATCTTTTAACCCGTAAAAATATGTTAAATTAAAAAAAATAAATTTGGAATTACAGTGTACCCGTCCTTTTTTTGGCGGTGGTTTTGTTGTTTATTAATTTACAAATATGCCCCGTGTTGCAGTGCTTACTGCTTAGTCAGTCCCTCCGAGAAAGAAAGAAACAGAGAGAGTGAGACTGAGAGTCAAAACCCCATTTGGTTTTTTCCCTCTCTTCCCCTCGGTTTGAATCGCTTTCGCTTCTCTGTTTCAAAATTTAACATGTTTCTTTATTATTTACGTTAACGAGAGCATCGAAGAAAAAAAGATGAGCACGGTAGATAAGATGCTGATAAAGGGAATCCGGAGCTTCGACCCGGAAAACAAGAAAGTCATCACTTTTTTCAAGCCCTTAACCCTAATCGTGGGCCCCAACGGCGCTGGCAAGACTACCATTATCGAGTGCTTGAAGCTCTCTTGCACCGGAGAGTTGCCTCCCAATGCCAGGTCCGGCCACAGTTTCATCCATGATCCCAAGGTCCTTTTTCATTTTCTTTTGTACCTCTCTCAAATTCGAAAGACTGCTGTTGTCATTATATCATGTTTGGATTTTCTTGTTTTATAATTATTACTTTTATATTTTGAATATTGGGAAGAGGAGCAATAGTAAGTTCTATTTCTCAGAGACCGGCCCAAAGAGAATAGATAGAAGGTCTCTTGTTTTTCCATCTAAGTAGGTGTTGTTTGAAGTTTTTAGGTTGCTGGAGAAACAGAGACAAAAGGACAGATTAAGCTGCGATTCAAGACAGCGGCAGGTAAGGATGTGGTGTGCATAAGGTCATTCCAACTGACACAAAAGGCATCAAAGATGGAGTATAAAGCAATCGAGAGCGTGCTTCAAACAATAAATCCTCACACTGGAGAGGTTGGGTACAGTCATTATGCTCTGAATAAATTTTTATGTTGTATTGATTATGGTACCTAAAATAATTTTGTATTATCAGCCAGTAATGTATTGTATGTTGTATAGCATGAAAATTTAGGTCCCATTATGAAGCATAATATCATTGTAAACCTTGTGCATTTTTTTGTTAAGCTTCTAAATGACAGGCACTACTCGGTTTATATAAAGAGATATTTGCTGGTCTTGTGAGAAAGTGAAAAGTTGTTTGATGAGTTTTCTGTTTTTAAAAATAAATATGAATGAAATCTCTTGTATGCGTATGTAGAAAGCTGCTATATTGATTTCTTTCTAAGTTTTTTAAACATGACATACATAAATATCTTAAATAAGTGTCTAGTAAAGGTATTCAAACAAAGTATTTTGCATGAGTTAAGCTGCTCTTTAAGAAAAATGGACATAAATGGTTTATTAAGGGTCAATGCAATGTTTTTAAGCCGGTGCTTATGGGTCAATTGAAAGTTTGGGAGACAGAGATTTATGAAATAATGTAGCACTTGTGGCTTTGGAAGAACTGTGTTTTGGTGAAAATTTAACATAGTTTGATCGAACAATGCACTTGTTAAACTATGATTTAGAAAAAATTCCCGTGATTAGGCAGGAAGAAGGTTCCAAATACAACTATGAAGCAAACAAGGTTTCTGAAACAACTTGAATAGAAATGTGGAAAGTGGCTATACATTCATTGACCTCATTTCTGTGAAGAATGTAGCCAATTGGTTTAAATTTACCATCACATGGCTATAAAACTGCCTTGTTTATTACTTTGTTATTGGTTTTTTGGCAAATAGCTCTATAAAGTATGACGATGACCCAATGATGCAATGTGTTTTCATTAGGGTCGGTTATTCAACCTTGCCAGATGTTTAATGCCTGGAGCATATCTGCGTGACTAATATGTAATCATACAAACAAAATCAAAATACTTAACAGAGTACCTTGCTCTTTGAAAATAGTATCAAAATTATAACTAAAGCAATTTGAATTCTAATTAATTAACAGAGTATCTACAAAAAGAAAAGAGAAAACCTAAGGACTCATGTGAATTGTATTATGAACATATTAAAAATGCAAAGATGTTGTCCTCTACTTTTTTGTGGATTCTAACACGTGCGGTGTTTTTCCGATTATTGCTTTTTCATATCAGTGAAATTTTAATGGAGAATTAATTTCAAGTTTTGTTATATTGGTATCAATCTTTATCATTGGTATCAATCTTTATCCAGTAAGTGTGTGTTCTTCTATGTAAATCTAACATCTACATCATTTTTAATTTTGCTTCTGAGCTACAGAAAGTTTGCCTTAGTTATAGATGTGCTGACATGGATCGGGAAATACCCGCCCTTATGGGTGTCTCCAAAGCTATTCTAGAAAATGTTATATTTGTACACCAAGATGAAGCCAACTGGCCGTTGCAAGACCCCTCAACATTGAAAAAGAAATTTGATGATATCTTTTCTGCAACCAGGTATTTTCATATTTCTTTGAGCCTTTTATACCTTAAATTATGATAAAATTGTGCCACGAATGATCTGATACATCATGTTCTCCCTGTTTTGTGCCTGAAATTTTTTCTGACTGATACTTTTTTGATAATAAAGTCATTGCTGCATGAATTTTTTTTTGAACGTGTGGAAATAAATATTATTACTGTAGGTTTACATCTCTTTGTAAAGTTTTTTGTTGATGTATACCTGTACTTGAAATATGTAGGTAAACTGTAAGTTTATTCTATTTCTCGTTTTCCTTTGTTCACATATTATTTTAAGTTGGTTCTTGCTTTTTTTTTCCCCGTTAAAATAAATTGTTAAGGAACTAAGTTATTGACTTTTACTATGAAACAGATATACAAAGGCTTTAGAGGTCATAAAGAAACTTCATAAGGATCAGGCTCAAGAGATAAAGACATATAAGCTGAAATTGGAGAATCTTCAAATCTTGAAAGATGCTGCATATAAGGTTTTCTTATATGTATTATTAATTTAATTTTCTTTCTTTCTATCTGTTGTCTTTCTTTTTGTTTATAATTTTTTTTTACTGTAGTGTAAATCTGCCATTCTTTCTGCTCTTCATATTTCATTGAAGCTCAACATTGAGTTTCTTGCTGGCTAGTCTAGAAAGTAATAAACAGTATCGTTTTTCTTTGTTATAAAGTAATCAACTGACCTTCCCTTGGAAATGTTTCTGCTCTCGGTGTAATTGATTATTGGTTCTTTGGACTAAATAGGAAGAAATTAGAGTGGGACCCTAGGGCCCTGGAGGGGTGAATGGGTCTACAAGTCCTATAAGAACTTACTCTTACTTTGGTGTGTTCTAGTCAGTGAATATCGAATTATTTAGATTGTCACAGGTGTTACCGATGGCAGTTGTGAACATTGTGTTTAATACGAAATGTGAGAGAGAAAGAAAATGTTTTTTTTCTTATTCATTCAATAGATTGTACATGTATATATAGGCTAATTACAATAAAGTCCTACAATCAAGCCTAATTATGATAAATCCCTACAATCAAGCCCTATTTACACTAGGAAATATTAACAGCTTATTTTTACAATTAAAGACAGATTTGGTTCTAGTTGACTAAATCAGAAAAGATTTGATTTTTTTTGGCTACACTCCCCCTCAAGCTTGGCTGTAGATGTTGATGAGGCCAAGCTTGTTCACAAGAAAATCAAATGCTTGTTCTGTTAGCCCTTTTGTGAGTATATCAACTAGCTGTTGAGAAGTAGGCACATACTCAATACTGATCATACCCCCATCAAGTTTTTCTTTGATGAAATGTCGATCAACTTCCACATGTTTAGTCCTATCATGATGGACAGGATTGTGAGCTATACTAATAGTCGACTTGTTATCACAGTAGAGATGTATAGGTTCTTCATACTTGATTTTCAATTCTTCCATCACCCTTCTTATCCAAATAAGTTCACAAACTCCATGTGCCAAGGCTCTAAACTCAGCTTCTGCACTACTTCTTGCGACAACAGTCTGTTTTTTACTACGCCATGTCACCAAGTTTCCCCACAGTAAGGTACAGTATCCAGATGTTGACTTCCTATAATCTATAGAACCTGCTCAATCTGCATCAGTAAAAGCTCTAATTTTTTGATCATTGGTTTTGGCAAAGAACAATCCCTTTCCAGGTGTTCGCTTCAAGTACGTCAAGATTCTGTATACAGCATCAAGATGACCTTGACATGGTGCATGCATGTACTGGCTGACTAAACTCACGGCAAAGGCTATATCTGGTCTTGTATGTGAGAGATAAATCAGTTTTCCCACAAGACGTTGATAACTTTCTTTGTCGACAGGATCTCCTTCAAACATTTTTTCCTTGTTACCAAGTTCAATTGAAGTTTTACTCCGCTTGCATCCTAACATGCCAGTTTCTTCTAAGAGATCTATGGTGTACTTTCTTTGTGAGACAGAAATGCCTTTTTTACTCCTCGCAACCTCCATTCCCAGAAAGTATCTCAAAGCACCAAGATCTTTGACTTCGAATTCCTTCGCCATCATCTGTTTAATTCCCTCTATCTCTTTAGGATCATTGCTTGTAACAATGATATCATCAACATATACAATCAGAATAGTTACAATTTCACCTTTGGAGTGTTTGACAAACATTGTATGATCAGTTTGTCCTTGAATGTACCTAAGCTTGTTGATTACTGTTGAAAACCGAGCAAACCAAGCTCGTGGGGATTGTTTTAAACCATATAGAGACTTATTGAGCTTACAAACTGTCTTTGCTCCCAATTTTTCTTCAAAGCCTGGTGGTTGACTCATGTACACCTCTTCTTCAAGATCACCATTAAGGAAAGCATTTTTTACGTCAAGTTGATGCAGAGGCCAATCAGAATTCACCGCCAGTGAGAGTAAAATTCAAATTGTATTGAGTTTGGCAACTGGAGCGAAAGTCTCTGTGTAGTCAATGCCATAGGTTTGTGTATAGCCTTTTGCCACCAATCTTGCCTTGTATCTTTCAACAGAACCATCGGCTTTATACTTTACTGTGAACACCCACTTGCATCCAACAACCTTTTTCTCCTGTGGTAATTCCACTAAGCTCCAGGTATTGTTTTGTTTCAGAGCACGCATCTCATCGAATACAGCTGTTCTCCATTCAGAAACTGTTAATGCCTCTTCAATAGACCTGGGAATCACAATACTGGAAAGGTTTGAAATAAAAGCACGAAATGGAGTTGATAGATTTGAATATGAGATAAATTTCGAGATAGGATGTTGAGTACAAGATCTAACACCCTTTCTAATTTCTATAGGAATATCTAGATCAAGATTAAAATTACCTGACACAATTGGCACTTGCGGTTCTACCATCAGTTCAGCTTCTTGACTGTGAGTAGGGTTCATGATTTCTTTATTTCCTTGGGATTCCTTTCTTCTAGAGTAGACACGTAACTCTTGCTGATTAGGTATAGTTGATTCTCCCCCTGTTTCTAATACTGGTACATTGAGACATGGCAGATTTGACTCAGGAATGAGAATAGATTCAGAAATATCTGTAGGATTAGACAAGGTAGGGTTTTCAGGTACACTGGAGGCGGTAGGTATGGTAGGTATGGTGTTTTCTACTCCGAGTAATGGCAAGTCAAGAGTATCCCATGAATCACAAGCTTTATTCTGATTCTCCCCCTGAAGCGAGTTTGTGGAGAAATAAGGGGTTTCTTCAAAGAATGTAACATCACAAGAGATAAAGGTTTTTTTTGTTTTGGGACAATAGCAACGATAACCTTTTTGGGTTGGAGAATAGCCAATGAAGATAGTTTTCAGAGCACAAGGATCAAGTTTATTTCTATTTTGTGCATGAATGTGGACAAAAGCAGTACACCTAAAATTTTTTAAGGGAAGAGTATTAGAGGTGGAGATATGTGGATGAATTTTGGTGAGTATAGATAAAGGGGTTTCGAAATTGATAGTGCGATTGGGTAGACGATTAATGAGGTATGTTGCTGTTAAGATAGCATCTCCCCAGAAATATTTTGGGACTTTCATGGTAAACATGAGTGCTCGGGCTACCTCCAACAAATGACGGTTTTTTCGTTCAGCCACTCCATTTTGTTGTGGGGTGTCAACACAAGAGGTTTGATGGAGAATACCATTTTTCAACAAATATTCACCAAGAATAGAATTAACATATTCTCGGCCATTATCTGTTCTTAGAATTTGGATATTTGTTCGAAATTGATTTTGGATCATGTTGTGGAAATTTTTGAATATTTGACAAGCCTCAGATTTTTCTCGAAGAAGATAAACCCATGTAATGCGTGTGTGATCATCAATAAAAGTGATACACCATTTTTTTCCGTGAGAGGTAGTTATCTTTGATGGACCTCATATATCACTATGAATTAAATGAAACAGTGTGGAGGGAATATAGGATTTGGTAGGAAAGGAAGTGCGAGTGTGTTTTGCGATTTGACATATTTCACATTCAAACGGAACAGATGTTTTATTAAATAAAGATGGAAATAAACGTTTCAAATAATTATAACTAGGATGACCAAGTCTATGGTGCCATAACATAATATCCCTATTACTAGAAACAGAAACAGAATCTGTACCGGAGACAAAAGCTTGTCCACTCTTTGGTAGATCTGTTTCGAAGTAGTAAAGACCATCATGAACCCTAGCACTGCCAATCGTCCTCTCCGATGATAGTTCCTGAAATTGACATGACACAGATAGGAATTTAGCAACACATTGATTATCATTTGTCAGTTTGCTAACAGAGATCAAATTGCATTTTAAGGCAAGAACATGAAGTACAGATTTTAGAACCAGGTTTGGAGAGAGTTTAATAGTGCCAATTCCAGCGACTGGGGTTAAAGACCCATCAGCAATTTTCACAGTGGTATGTTTAGAACAAGAAACATATGAATGGAAGAAATTAAATTTCCCTGTCATATGATCGGTGGCACCTGAATCAATAATCCAAGGGTCCGTAGATAAAGTAAATGAATATAAGGCTGAAGAACAGTTACCAGATTGTGCTACAGAGCATGAACCAACAGAAGAACCTGATGAGAATGGCTGATTTAAAAGGTGACAGAGATGTTCAATTTGTTCTTTGCTGAATGGAGAAGGAGTGCCACTGTTTCCAGCACTTTTTCCAACTGTTTCTGAGCCATAATGAGTAGGATAAGCTCGTCCATCAGCTGGTTTTCTCTGCTGCAAATTGGGTGGTTTTCCATGAAGTTGCTAGCATTTTTCGCGAGTATGACCAGGTCTGTTACAGTGGTCGCACCATGGTCGTTCGCCTCGTCTGTTGCTTCGATAGTCCTGCACTGGTCGCCCATGGGAAGAGAAATTTCTGGTCACCAAGGTAGAGCCTTCTTGTGCAGCAGAAATGTATGGATCATCGTTGAGCATCACTTTGCGACGACCCTCTTCTCGGCGAACTTTGGCAAAGGCTTCCTCCGGTGAAGGAAATGGGGCTCGGGCCACCACTTGGCCACGCACTTCATCAAGATTTCGATTCAGGCCCGCAAGAAAATCATAAACCCGTTCGTCTTCGAGTTTGCGACGCTGTTTGATGCTACACTCTGGGCAGGAGGAATCTTCTTCAAACAACAAATCAAGTTCGTTCCTGAGGTCTTGAAGATCAGAAAAGTACTGAGTCACAGTGTTTGAACCCTGTTTCATTTCTTTGAGTTTAGACCGAAGTTCAAAAATTTGGGAAGCATTACCAAGATCGGAGTACATACGGCGAGCAGCATCCCAGACCTCTTTCGCTGTTTTGAAGAACAAATATTGACGACTGATTTTTGGTTCCATTGAGTTGATCAGCCAGGCGAGAACAATTGAGTTTTCCGTCAGCCATTTGTTGTAGGTCGGGTCTGTCGAAGGAGGAGCGGGAAGGTCACCGGTGATGTAGTCAAGCTTTCCACGACCACATATGACAATTTTGACCGATTGGGACCATTGAAGATAGTTTTTTCCATCTAGTTTGTGGGCTGTGATATGAAGAGAGGAAGCATCACTGTTGGAAAAAGCAGTGATAGAGACAGAGGTAGGACGCTGGTCGGACTGGATTTGGCTGGAAATGGCCGGTCCGGCGTTGTCGCCGGTCATGACTGTCTCATTATCAGTCATCGAAGAGGTTTTTTTTTTTTCGAATTTTGTTTTGCCCTAAGGCTCTGATACCAAAATACGAAATGTGAGAGAGAAAGAAAATGTTTTTTTCTTATTCATTCAACAGATTGTACATGTATATATAGGCTAATTACAATAAAGTCCTACAATCAAGCCTAATTATGATAAATCCCTACAATCAAGCCCTATTTACACTAGGAAATATTAACAGCTTATTTTTTACAATTAAAGGCAGATTTGGTTCTAGTTGACTAAATCAGAAAAGATTTGATTTTTTTTGTCTACAGTGTTCTTTATACTTGATTGTACATAGGCTAAAAAAATCCAGTTGCCTAACATAAGAAACTGTATGACATCATATACATGTCTGTGATTTTCTCTTCTAGCTCATTATGGGCAGTGGCTGTAATAACTATGACTTTATACTTTGTTACTTTTAGCTCTCAAGATTTATATATTTGCACTGATAAATTATTTAAAATATATATCGTATGTAAATCCTGATTCCTTTATTACAAATATATCGTAAGCTCGTCAAAGTCCACTTGCATTATTGCTGCCTTTATTCCCCCTCTCTTTACTTTTATCTTTTTCTATCGCTTGGTTGATATCAGCACTTGTCATTTTAATCTGTAGTTTGTCAATTTGGTTTTCAGACTCACAGGCATGCATCTCCTTCCTTCACTTGAAGCTCGAAAGTAACATGAAAGTTGTTTGTATAGCCTTATTTTGTCTTTTAATCAAATTTTATGCCTTTGCTTTGTGTTTCAATTTTGCTTATGGTCTCTTTTTTGCGGCTGCATTCTGCTCCAATTATTTTTTCGTCAATGCACGTAATTTTCTGTTGCATTATAAATCAGATACCGTGATTATGTCTAATATATGATGAACTTCTACTTTCATTTGATTGTTTTTTGATGTAAAATTTTCTTTATTTGTACAGCTTCGTGAAAGCATTGCTCAAGATGAAGAAAAAACAGAATCTTTGAAAAATCAAATGGATGGGTTGGAAAGAAACATCCAAGATGTGGATGCTAAGATTCATTATACTGAAGCAACATTGGAAGATTTGCGAAAAATACAAGACCAAATATCAACCAAGACTGCTCAAAGGAGCACTTTATTTAAGGAGCAGCAGAAACAGTATGCGGCTCTTGCTGAAGAAAATGAAGGTTTATCAATGCACATTAATTCATCTTCTGCTCTCCATCTGTCTGTATGCATGCATGTATATGTGTGCTTGTGTTCTTTATTGTGTCCTTGCTTCCATTTCTGGAAGGGACTGTGCACATTCTGCATGGACGAAATCTCTCTTAAATTTTAAATGTTTGACCACATAGTTTTATCTTCTTTTTCACTTGGTCAGATACTGATGAAGAATTGAAGGAATGGAAAACCAAGTTTGAAGAAAGGATTGCAATTTTGGAGAATAAAATCAGCAAACTGGAGAGGGAAATGAAGGACAAGGACACAGAAAGTTCAGCTCTTAATAAGGCTATAATTAATTACATCTCGGAGATAAGCAAGCTTGAAATTGAAGCTAAAGTAATGTCAATGAAATTACAAACTTTCATTTTCTAGAAGTTGTCCAATTCAGTAAGAAACTGATTCAATTTTTTTTCTTTTCATTTGATTTTTTGGTGTTTTGCCTTTAGGCTCATATGGCCTTGAAAGATGAAAGAGATTCCACCATCCAAAAACTATTTGCAAGGCATAATTTAGGGTCTCTTCCAAATGCCCCCTTCAGCAATGAAGCTGCTTTGAGCTTCACAAATAGAATAGAATCAAGGTTAAAGGATCTTGAGAAGGATTTGGATGATAAAAAGGTGAATTTTCCCTTTTATTATGGCAGATATTTATATTTCTTATATATTATATACATATTTATGGTGCTCAATCCTCTGCAACTTATTACAATTTTTTGTTTATTTAAATTTTTAATCAGCTCACCTCAGAAAATGAGGTTATTCTTTACAAGTTTCTTAAATATATTGGCTTAATTACTATGATAATGAGGGACATTGATTGCTTTTTCAGAAATCAAATGAACTAGAACTTAAGATGGCATGGGATAGCTACTTGGCTGCAAATGATCGTTGGAATAGTATTCAAGCTCAACAAAAAGCTAAAGTGGAAATTAAGGTGCGCCTTAAGATTGCTTGTTAGGTAACCATGTCAAGTATTAATGCTTACATGTTTCATGAAGGATGTCCTTAAAATTATGGTTTCATGCAGAGTGGCATTTTGAAACGCATCGAAGAGAAGGAAAGTGAACGTGATTCATTTGAGCTTCAAATATCTAATGTCGATATTTCTCGCATTGATGAAAGAGAAAATAACATGGTGAGGTTGCTTTGCTGACTAGTCTTGCTCAGTGACACTAAGCTGTATGCAAGCAATCTTTCTGCTTTCTTATATATAAATTTTGACAGCGAATTGAGGTCGAACGAAAGACTAATCAGCTTGCTGAAAGAGAATTTGAATCAAACATTTGCCAGAAGCAGAGTGAGTTGTATAGCATAGACCAAAACATTAATGCTCTTAATCGAGAGAAAGACATCATGGCTGGTGATTCTGAGGACAGAGTAAAATTGTCTTTAAAGAAGGCAGAGTTGGAGAATCACAAGAAGAAACATAAAAAGATGTAATTCTGCATTTTCTGTTTGATCAGGGCATCATTTCTATGTTTCCTTGTCTATTACTTTTGTTCATTTGTTGAAGCTGTCACTTTTTCTTTTATTTTATTTTACGCAGAATTGATGATTACAAGGACAAAATCAGAGGAGTGCTAAAAGGGAGGCTTCCTCCTGAAAAGGATTTGAAAAAAGAAATTACTCAAGCCCTCAGGTTGTTTTTTCTTGCTATAATTTGATATCCAAGCAAGAATTCCTTGTTGATGTAACTCTGGCCTTCTGAATTAATTGGATTTAGTATCTTATAATATGTTTAATATGCTTGCTCTCAAGTTATTTTTTTTCCGTCTCTTCTTTTTATGTCTTGGCAAAGTTATGCATGTATACAGTCATAACATTCTTCTTTCTACTTCATGTTAATTTCATTGAAAATTCTGCGATGTTTACACAAGCATTTTGCTGCAAAAAATGAGAATTTTAATCAAGTTACTATTGTTGCCATCTGAATTGGCATCATTTAATCTATATTGGGGAGAGCGGTTACAAGGATTGATGCAGGACAACAACACGATTAAGGAATGACAAATTGTGTAGAAAAAGTGTTTTAGGGTTGGAGATTTATTTAGATTTCAAAGTAAATGTGTTTGATTGTGACACTACGAACATTATGAAGTAATTAATTGTAATAAATAGTGTCCTTTACATTACTATAAAGTAACGTGACTAAAAACTTGAGTTATAAATAGAAAAGAGAACAATAAAGAAGAATCAGAAGATCAAAAGCATGTAATAGGAGAAGAAAAAAAGAAGAGGGCTTCAGTCTCCTCTGTTTTTAGAGATGTCTATTTTATCTTCATTAATCCTAATTTTGAGTCTGAGGTGGTTGGGATGGTTGTTGTTGTTCTTAATTATTTTTTAGTGGTTTTTTGTTTTAGACAACTTTTCTCATGCTGATTATACATTCTGTTTGATCAATAAAGTTACACATTTGTCTAAAACAAATGGGAAGCATTTTAACAATAAAACATAGACGATCAACTAAAACTAAGTAAACACTTGATTACTTGAATGGGTCTACATAACCAATATACCATTAATTTGCAAGAGTTGCATAACTTCATTGTTCTGCCTGTGCAATGAGCATTCAGAAATACTCGTGACTCCTAAATTACTAAATCTTGGAATTGCATTAAGATATGCAACAAAATATTTTTTTCAAGCATCAAACTTTTGAGGAAATATTTTAAACATTTAGGTTTTTTTCTTTTTTTGGTTTTATTTGTATCGACTTTGAAGTTTTGAAGCTTTCTATAAATTTGTTCCCATTGTTTGTTCTCTCTCCGTTCAGAGAATTTTTGAGCTTTCTTCTGTTCTCTGTCCTTTCAAATAAAAATTTCTAGTTGTAGTGTCTCACTATCATATACTTAAACTGTATCGAACGAATCAATTCAAGTCAAACCTTGAACTGAATTCGGACAGGGAAAACTGCTAGAGAGCAGTAAAAACATTTAAGAACTCTGAAATTTATTGTTATAGATTGTTATGATTAACATGGTTCTGATAGGTGTTGCATCTGCAAGATTCATTCTAATGTAAATTAAATCATTCTAGTTCTTGCTCTCCCCAAACCACCACAAACGACACCACAAATTCCAACTGCAACAACTTTAAGTGCATCAACTTCTTCCTTATTAGCACCAATTTTACCTGCAATACGTCATGTTAAAAATTTATCACCCATAAACCAAGAAGAAAGATGTTCCAAGGGCTTTTGTTTTATTTGTGATGAGCAATTCAAGCCTGGTTATTGCAAAAGGTCCCAACTATTACTTTTACCAATTGATATTTCTTGGAATAAAAATCATTATGGGAAAACATTTGGAATGGAAGTCCTCATAGATGCTGGATAAATCAATTTAAGAAAAAGCTTTGTTTGAAGGGAGGGTGAATGTTAGGACTCCTTGCTTTAGATTAGAAATGAATTAAGTGTTTATATAAAAATGTTCTAGATTGTGTTTGTCTTCTTAATGAGTTAAGAGTTTATTACTTGAGTTGTTGAGAGCCACTATAACTATGTAGTCTATTGAAATAGTAAGATGAAGTTAATTCTCAAAATCTTTCTTAATTTTTTCACTCATTTTCTGGATATCTTCTCTATTTCTTTATGAATATATTCCGCTTTTTTACTCTTTCCTCTATCAATTTTATTTGGGTTAAGAACTGTAACATCCTGGAGTTTATAATGCTTGACATACTCATCATATTATAGATTAATAAACAAAGCACTGACTTGATTATTCTCAGCTTATAATGTCATGGTCTGTTAGTGTGGTCATTGGTTCTCAAGTTAGAGGTGTGTGGTGAGATGGATGGGTCTCTTTGGTAGATTGTAAAACATTGTGAGTTTGTCATGAAAATGATACCATTCCTGATGCAGGGCTCTTGTAATGGAGTTCAATGACTTGAACTCGAAATCCCTGGAAGCTAAGAACGAGGTTAATATGCTACAGATGAAAATACAAGAAGTTAATGACAACATGTCCAAACATCGCAAGGATGTGGACTGTAAGTATCACTTCATAGCTCGAATAAAGTTATATATTACTTGAAGAATGAAATAATTCTTCTTCTTAGTATTTCATTACTGCCTCAACGATATTAATACAGAATAAAAATACCTAACTACCTCTACCTTAGTGATAGGGATAGACTAGGAGACTAGGAGTTTAACTAAACTAGAAACACCTAAGTTATTATCAGAAAACATAAAAATAACAAATATCAACATCACTATTATAGCCTACCAGCCTCTTTTCATAAATAGCCCTTAAATTAATGAGAATATTAAATTTATCAATTCCCAATAATTTTTGTTGTTTTTGTCAACATTTTCATTTTATGGACAAAAATACCCTTCAATCGGTTTTAAATGAAAAAAGAAGAGAATTTGTATCACAAACCTCCATTGTTGAAGGTTTGTTCAACAATGGAGGGGCAGACCTCCATTGTTGGAGTTTTGTCTACAACAATGGAGGCCTGTGGCAAACCTCCAGATGGGAAAAAAAATTAGTTAGTTTGTAAATTATAATTTTTTTAATTTTAATTTACAAGCTGGAGGGGTATTTCAGTCAGATCATGGTTAAATTTGACAGGATCAATAAAATCTTTAGGAGTGGATAAATTTATAATCTCCCATAGTTTTTTTGGCTACAACTAGCAATTTCCTCATAACTTTATTTGCAGCCTTTGTTCATGCGAGCACTATTACTGATGCATATCAGCTTTATGGCTTCATCTTGGACTTGCAACAAGGAGCCTAAGTTCATTTGCATAATATTGTCAACTTGATTAACAATGGATTTATGTTTGTTTCATGAGGATCGTAAACCTCATAATGGAAAAATACCAAATTAGTATATATTCTGTGACTTATAAATGCCAGCAACTGTATTGTTATTGATATTATTGACTTTTATTTTTATTATTATGTATGTTAGCCATCCATTTACTTCCTTGCTTTCCCAAATAATCCGTTCAATTATAGTTGTTTGCTCCATAGGGTTTACTGATATTCGTCTTGTGATTAATGCAGCAAGGAAAAGGTTTATTGAATCCAAACTTGTGTCCTTGAATCAGCAATTTATGAGCATTGATGATTATCAAAAAGTCTTGGAATCGGCCAAGGAGAAACGAGATGTTCAGAAAAGGTTTTTGATTTTGACATTAGAATTGTATATGAAAGGAAAGGTCAAATGTCCTTTTTTATGGTTATGAACGTACTAATGTTATTCTTTGGTGCATCACCTGCAGTAAATACAACATTGCAGATGGAATGCGACAAATGTTTGATCCTTTCGAAAGAGTTGCCCGTGCTCATCATGTTTGCCCTTGCTGTGAACGCCCATTCGCTGCTGAAGAGGAAGATGAATTCATTAAAAAGGTGAGTATAATCCATCATTTAAATTGTTAAAGCAGGGTAAGCATTAACTTTTTCGAGCAGAAGAACATGTAGTATTTCCTGATGTCCTCTTTGATTTGTTTGTCCATAAATTCTGCTGGCATAAATTCTTTGAACTTCGTTTAGTTGTTTACTAGCTGGCTAATTTTATGTTGTAAATTACAGCAAAGAGTGAAGGCTGCTAGTTCTGCTGAGCACATGAAAGTGTTGGCTAGGGAATCTTCAAGTGCTGACTCTCTTTTTCAGCAGTTGGACAAACTTCGTATGGTTTATGAAGAATATATTAAAATTAGCAAGGAAACAATTTCTCATGCTGAAAAAAATTTGCATGAGCTTACTGAAGAGCTGGATCAGAAGTCTCAGTCGTATGATGATGTAAGCACCTGTTCTGCTGCATATTGTTTTTAGATGTCTATTACATTGATCCAGAGTTTTAAACTGGCTAAGCTCTATCTTAATTGATCATTTCATCTATGGACTGAATAGTAGTTTTCGACTTACCAATCTGACTCTGTACCAATTCCTGTGGAAAGCATGGGACACTATACTCCTTTTGCAACTAAACCTCAAAAAGAAGAAAACGGGAAGGGTGGGAAGATCCTTTGCGTGGCAGCACTTTTTCCACTCTGTGTGCTTGCTCAATATCTTGTCATTCAGATATTATATGGATGAAAAAACTATCTGTCACATCTCCGATTGATTATTACTTGGTTGTGTATAGAGAAACTTACGTAATAAGCAAGATAGCATACCGGAATGTTTTGGGATGTAGTAATTTAATTCTTTTTTTGTAATTGATGGCCGGTTAAAGTATTAGCATTTACTTGAGTAATTGCATGCAATTCTCATTATGCTGCTAGACAAACTATCTTAGCTTCGACAATTGGGTAAGTTTCTTAAAGGTGTATATTTGGCATGGAGATGTTCCCTCCTTTTACTTGACTTTGGATGAGGAAATCATGGAAAAAAGAGATCTAGCTGTTGACTTTTTTTATATCGTTACGTTGAGTGTACACATCCAGTGGAGAAGAGTATTTTGTGATTTTAATGGTCAGATCATTATTGATTTAATGCTGAAATCAGTTCCAAGTTTTATATCCTAATTAATCTGGCAAAATTGTAAAATTTCTAAAGTCCTATGCATTAGCTTATGTCAGGATTTTTCATAATTCAAAGGAGTCTAGTATCTTCAAGAGTTCATAATTGTGTTCTTCTGGGTACAAAATATTAGGACTTTTATCGCTGTCAAAGTTGGAGTCCTGGTTCTAATTAGGTAAATGAGAATGCAAGAGACCTATATATAAGGAGGCTTTAAATTTGAACCTTGACTGCTTTAAAGCAACAAAGGTGAGTTAACCTTTCGGTTTTTCATAATGTAAGAAGATCTACCAAAGGATACTAGATGCCCAAAGCAGGTTCAAGAAGCGTAGGATTTATTAAGCAGATGCTGGGGTTTAAAACTTGTCTTAGGGTTTATGATTTTTGTTAAGTTTTTGTTAAGGTTGTATTAGAAAATTCCAAGGGTTGTAACTGGGTAAGTTTTACGGGTTTGTGGGTTGCACAGTATCAGGTTTGGTTTTATAATACTCAAAATTAATTTGGCACTTGAATCTGTTTCTCTGCGTGCAAGAACATCATGTGAAACTCTACTTTTCATATTTAGACTGCTCATTGAAGTGAACTATGGTAATTCTATAGTGTGTGCGAGTTGATGCTTTGGACATGTCCAGTGGTGTGGCAGATATTATGAGAATCATTTTGGAGAAAAAGCATAGTGACCCACTATCTTAAATCATATCATGATATCTGCCAATCATTCAAGGCATATCCAAAATGGGGTTTATTATGTATTTGTTTCTTGATGTACTGGGGTTGATGAGAAGTTAAGAGTAGAGTAACTGAGTAAGTGAAAATTGCTTCTTGAAAACATAGTTTTTACAAGCAAGATTGGCATGATATGTAGTAAGATTAGTGAAATAAGAGCCACTGTGGGGACTAGTGAGTGTCGCATAGGTGTAAGTGATAGGGACTTTGAATTGATTGCTCTTGGGAGAATCTGTAGATAACTAAGAGGTTGTCATGTGCATTGCAGACCTATGATGTGAATGGACTCTGTAGACTTAATCTTGGACATTCTCTATGAACGAGAGAACTACTAGGATAATACAGTCCAACACCTAACTGAGGATTTGCCCCTAGAAGGGCAGAATGGTAAAGAATATTTTTTGCTGCCAATAAAAATTGACTAAAATGAGGCTCTATTGAGTTGATTTTGTTGTTAGTTGGTTATGTAATGGCTACAGGTTAAGATAGTAGGTAGTCAGAACTATATTTTACTCTATTTTATTTTTTTCTCTCCTCTATTTCTGTGTTCTGTGCTGCAAAGGGAAATTTTTTGTGCAATTATGGCAATTTGTTCTTACTAAAGTGGATTGAAGGAGTGCCTCGTAAATTGAAATTAGTTATTCTCAATTCAAGTGTAATTTTTCCTGTTTATAATATGATATTTTCTTAATGTGCATGCATGACTAATATTTAATTTTTGACAATGTTGGCCAATGTAATTTCTGCAGGTTTTAGGTGTTCTAGCTCAAATAAAGGCTGATAAGGAATCAGTTGAGGCATTGGTGCAACCTGTTGAAGCTGCTGACAGACTCTTCCAAGAAATACAAACTTGTCAGAAGCAAGTTATTGATTTGGAGTATATGCTTGATTCTCGAGGGCAAGGTGTGAGAACTATGGAAGACATTCAGTTGGAGTTAAATAGTGTGCAGAGCACAAAGTACGTTATTTTGACTTGTCCACCAACTATCAGTCATTATTTTTCATGTTTTCGGTAAATTGTTTTTGTTTAATACAGTATTCTATTTTTGTCAAATTAATAAATAAATAAAACGAAGGCACATAAGCCCTGGTCTCTGCACCTGTTAAACGCAGGATCTTTTGGATCCCTTGGTAATCTCTATCACCCATTAGACTAATTACTCTATTGTGCATGCACATTTGTAGTTTAGGGTGTTCATAACTGAATCCGTGTCCATACTTTAATCTTTATCCCTTTATGAGCTTTTATCTGATTGTTCCATATCTTTTCTTTTTATTTTCACTTATTCTATTTATATTGCTTCCCAGGGATACTTTGCATAAGGAACTGGAAAAGTTAAGGTATGAGCAAAGGTACATGGAAAATGATTTGTCAAACATTCAGATAAGGTGGCACACTCTAAGGGAGGAAAAAGTTAAAGCAGCTAATACATTGCGGGATGTCAAAAAGGCAGAAGAAGAGTTGGAGCGTTTGGCCGAGGAAAAAAGTCAAGTTGAGCTTGATGAGAAGGTTACTGTTTCTTTCAACATATATTATTGATATTATTGATTGTGCTTGTCAATATCGTCGTAACAGCATGATTATAAGTTAAAAGAATGCTTCATTATTTTCATCTAATCTCTCAAGTTGAGAGATTAAAGAATATAAATACTGAAGGAAGATATTTTCTTCCTAATACACAACACAGTAAAAACAGTAAATGTACAAACAGCCCTAAAGGATTGAGTAACAAACCTACTCAAATCCCTTTATTATAGCTAGCTAATTAATACACGGCTAACAATACTAACACTACTTTCAACACCCCCCCTCAAGCTGGAAGGAAAATGTTTTTCATTCCTAGCTTGTTACATAGATTTTCAAAAATATTCCTAGGAAGTGCCTTTGTAAGTATGTCAGCAGTTTGAATAGCTATAGGAGTGTATATGAGTTGCACACTCCTTTCTTCTAGTTTCTCCTTGATAAAGTGCCTGTCAATTTCCGCATGTTTAGTCCTGTCATGATGAACAAGATTTTTAGCAATACTGATAGCAGCTTGATTATAACACAACAACTTCATAGCTTTATCCATAGGTGTCCTGAGTTCTGTTAACAATCTCTTCAACCATATTCCTTCACAAATCCCATGTGCCATAGCCCTAAACTCTGCCTCGCACTACTCCTAGAAACCACCAATTGCTTCTTACTTCGCCAAGTAACCAAGTTACCCCATACAAATGTGCAGTAACCTGAAGTGGACCTGCGGTCTGTGAGAGACCCTGCCCAATCTGCGTCTGTAAAAATATTGATATTTCTGTCCACACACTTCTTGAAAAATAGACCCTTTCCTGGTGTCATTTTCAAATACTTTAGAATCCTAAACACAGCATCCATATGTTCTTCTGAAGGGTTATTCATGAATTGACTAACCAAGCTAACCGAGAACCCGATGTCCGCTCTTGTATGAGAAAGATAGATCAGTTTTCCCACAAGACGCTGATACCTGCCTTTATCCACCAGAACACTCCCTTCAATGATACCCAACTTCATAGTATAATCCATTGACGTCTCTGCAGGTTTACATTCAAGCATCTCGGTTTCTCTTAGCAAGTCTAACACATACTTGCGTTGAGAAACCACAATGCCTTCTTTAGAACGGGCTATCTCCATGCCAAGAAAATACTTGAGACTTCCCAAGTCCTTGATTTCGAACTCCTTAGCAAGAAACCCTTTTAACCTCTGAATTTCTTCATCATAATTTCCTGTAAGAATTATATCGTCAACATAAACAATGAGTATTGTTATTTTACCTTCTGAACTGTGCTTCACAAACATGGTGTGGTCGGATTGAAATTGAAGGTAACCGAAGCCCTTGTGAACCTTTTAAACCAAGCTCGTGGGGACTGCTTGAGACCATAGAGGGATTTTCTGAGTCTGCACACATTTCCAGTCTTCGAGTATGCTTCTAAACCCGGTGGTACCTCCATGTAAACCTCCTCCTCTAAATCTCCATTTAAAAACGCATTTTTTACGTCTAATTGGTGTAAGGGCCAGTCCAAGTTTGTTGCCAATAAAAGCAACACCCGAATTGTGTTGAGTTTTGCTACCGGTGCAAACGTTTCTTCATAGTCAATGCCGTAGGACTGAGTGAAGCCTTTTACAACCAATCTCGCCTTAAAACGTTCAATGCTACCATCAACTTTACGTTTGATAGTAAAAATCCACTTGCAGCCGACTGAATTTTTACCTTCTGGCAGTTTGGAAATCTACCATGTTCCCTTTTTTTCTAGGGCAACAACTTCCTCATGCACAGCAGCCTCATATATGCTTTTAGGTACAGCAACTTCTTCTGATATGTTAAAAGTAAAAGCATGATAATTTGGAGATAGAAAATTGTAGGAGATGTACTTACACATAGGATAAAGGGGTTTGTCCCTACATTCTCTTACACCCTTCCTCAAAGTAATTGGCCAATCAAGGTCATCAACAATATTCTCTTTTGGAGAAGGGACTGTGTCACTGTCATCTGAACCTTCAACTTCTGAATTAATTTCATGGACTTCTTGTTCCGATTGAGAGTCATGGTGGTGTTGTGATTCAGCAAGATTCTCTACCTCCACATCTTTTTGTTTTCTAAAGTAAACATTTAATTCTTTTCCAGCTGGTTGTCTGGACTGATTTTGCTGACTAGGAATTTTATTTTTACTAATTGGAGACAGTGTTTGAACAGGTATGGAAGACTGTTTAAAGTTGGTAGGTTGATGATGAGTTTTAGTGGAGATAGGATGATAGGAACAGGTAAGGCTGATAGGATCAAATGGGTAACTCCTATTTTGAATTTCATTAATTGGGATAGGTGAAGAGATAAGTGGAGATATAACAGGAGATGTTATAGGAATGGAATGCTGATTTTTAATATTTAAATCTGCAGATTTTGAAGGAGTAAAAGACTGACTTTGAGAAGGAGTAGGAGACTGAATTTCTGCAGATTTTGAAGTTGTAGGAAACTGAATTTGAGGAGGAGTAGGAGACTGAATTTTAGTAGGAAACTAATACTGATTTTGAATTTCAAAGTCAGTAGATTGAACTTGTTTTGGATTGACATTAGCTAATTTAATTTGAATATTCAAATCAGTAGATTGAAACTGATTTTCTGGTTGATTTTGAATATTCAAATCAGCAGATTTAATGGGAAGATCAGGCTGATTTTGAATTTGAATGGGCATAGAATCATAATCAGTTGAGAGAGTTTCAAAAAACCGAAATTCATCACTTAAATTCCCCCCCTGAATTTGCGGTTTGGAATAAAGGGCTGATGTGCAAAAAAGGTTACATCCATGGAGATATAAAATTTTCTAGACTCGGGACAATTGCACTTATAACCCTTTTGAGTAGGAGCATACCCAACAAACATGCACTTAATAGATCGTGGGTCCAACTTACTCCTATTAACCGAACTAGTATGAAGAAAGACACTACAACCGAATATCCTAGTAGGCAAATGAGACATGAGATGATTATGAGGGAATTGTGAAAGAAACACTTGTGAAGGAGTTTGAAACTTGAGGACTTTAGATGGTAATCTGTTAACAGAAGAGAAAAGGAAAAAAAAAAAAAAAAGGAACATCAGATATGGGGTTTGAAAACAGCAACAATCTGTGGAAAGAAAAAAATAGATAAGAGGGAAAACAGAGAAGAAGAAAAAACATAAGAGGGAAAAAAATACCTTGTGAGGACCTTTCATGGATGAACTCTGTTTTTTGAAGAGGTTTTTATGTGAGATAAAAGAGGAAGAGAGAGGAAGTGAGAGAAAGAAAGAATAGGGCGGTTTAAGAGAGAGAAAGAGATGTTTATGGCTCAACGGGCAGAAATTAGGTTGAACGGCATAAAAGAGAAGAGTTTTGTTAAAAGGTAAACTAGGTTTTAAAAAAAAAAAAAAAACTTTATTTCAAATCGACCCAAGATGAGGTGAATTCTCGATTTTTTCCAAGTGAGGCGGCTACCTCATTCGATTTTTAAAACATTGGACATATATATACCCGTCTCTTACTTTGATGTTTCCAATGTAGATTCATTCCTATCTTATTTCTTGAGCTTCTGATGAGAACCATATTTTTATTGAAAGGAAAAAAAGGGTTTTCGCAAACAGTGAGTACCACGACCTTTGTTGCGACATACGGTCGCAATATAGAGGTCGCAACACTCACTGTTTTGGTTGCGAAATTTCAATTTTATTAGGTTTCCTTTTTTAGGTTTTTATATGTTATTAGGCTTCTATTTTATTTCTTATTCGAAATGTATTAGGATTTTATTATTATTTATTTCCAATTAGAATTGTATTAGGTTTCTTATTATTTATTTCCTATTAGAATTGTATTAGGCTTTTTGTTATTGTTTCCTATTAGGACTAGGTTAGGTTATTGAGTTATTATAAATAGACTAGGATTCTATTTATTATTCATTATTTAGATCATCAATAAAATTGAGATATTTTCTCTACTTTAGCTTTTCTAAAGCTTGGGCTAGTTCTAAGATTAATAACCTAGATCTAGATTAATCGGCTTTCTTGGGAATTCGTGCTTAAGAATCGCTTGGACCAGGACAAAGGCTAATTAACCCGCGTTCTAGAGAGTTGGTGATCCTTAATTAAGGTGATCTAACTCAAATCTATCGTGTGTGTGAGTTGATTGTGGTGCAAGTTAGGGTTTTTTGTTAGATCTATACCTAGGTCCTCAACAGCTTCACATGTGGGTGTGATCTCTATCATTACTGCTGGGTGTACATTTAGATTTATTGGATATCATTTTGCTCCAGTTGGCAACTTTGATATAAACCTGACATGGCTATATTCGCTCCAAATATTTAAATTGGTGTGCTTGTATGTAAGAGAGATGCTTCTAATCAATTTAATGGAAAAGGTGGAAAAGACAACCTTAAAAATTAATAGTTTGCTTACAAAAAGTCTTATTTAATAAATAACTGCGAAAATATACATGGGAGAACACCACAACAATTAGGAAATGGCTTCTAGAATACTGTGAAAAGATTCATAGGTTGCAACAGAGCTCAAATGTTCATTTTATAAGAGCTTGAAACATTACATGCATTGAAGTCATGTTTTGCCAAGAGCCAGGGGTTGAAGTTGTACTACTTAGTATTGTAATTATAAATCACTTAGGTGGAAAATGAGTAGGAACTACCATTGAATTAAGGTACCTTTTCAATTTGATAAACCATTATGCCTGTGTGTGATCTGTGTTGATGATAGCCATTCTGTTAAAATTTGGTAATTGATACCCATAGTTGTTGCTGAGGATTAGATAGAGTATGTTTTTCCTTTGTATAACACAATTGTTTTTAAAAAGGCAGCTTGAGGTCATATTTCCTGATAGTATGTAGCTCTCAACTAGTAATCCTTTGTGCAGATGGGTAGTTCAATTTACTTTATTTTTTCTCTTTTCTCGGAGTGAGAGACACGGCCTAGTGCAAGACACTGCTATGCTTAATAACAAGAGCTGGTGTTCGATAGGTTCTTGTAATTATTCAATTATTAAAACCTTATACATTTGCATTTTTTATTATACATTTAGCTTTCCTAAGTTTTTTCAACCATCTAACTAGATGTGTCCTCAGTGCTTATTATCTACTTGAAAGAAAGTTGGCTTCATGTTTATCTGCCATGTCTTCTTGTGGTACTCTTAATGACTTCATAATGATATCATGGTTGGCTTTAATATACTTGTCAAATGAAATGCACATCAGCAATATAGATAGCTCAACTGAAAATAGTATTATGGTGGTACATCTATCAACATTGTCATGATTTAGTCTTTTTGTATTATTATGGTTTGCTATGATTAGTCATAATTATCTCGAAGTACCTTGAAAATTTCATTTAAATCTAGAACTTGCATTCATAAGGTAAAATCTCTACAAATGGTGATTTGGAAGAGTATTTGTCTGGAATAAAGTCATTATCAATCTGTTAATCTGTACATCCAAATTATTAATGTTCAACATTCAGATGTAATAGATGGTTATATATATAACTGAGTTTTACATCTGTTATGAAAAACAATATTTGAATTGTAACAGAGGTATTATGGAAAAATAAATAACAACGTTCTTTATGGCTGAGGAGTTATGGGTGGTCAAAACATAAAAGATCGACTAAAACTGCGCAGTCCATAGAGTAGTAAGACAATCAATCTTTTGAAATTAACTTACATGGCTATAATTAACAGATGGAAACATATATTTGGAATACTACTTTTCTACTAATAAGATTCTAATTAGTTAAAGTTGATATAAAACTTAAAACCGAAACTTCTACTAAACTGAAGACTAGGGGAGGACAAATACAGAGAAAAGAGATTTATAAGTTGTTTGCTTTGATCAAGTGTGACACTTATCCTAGACATTCTTTTTCGCTCTCTCCCATTCTTGCTCTTGCTCTCTGAATTGATTTTGAAGAAACCCATTTCATGTTGAACCATATGTTGATGCATTCTAATTATAAATTTTCTAACAACATGTATACAACCATAATCTAAATTCCATGCCTACTAATCATCTCTCATTTAATTTATACATAGATTTCATATACACTACTATAAGGAACTATTTTCATTACTTGAGTTTTATATCTGTTATTGTTTCATGATATTGAGTTGATTAAACATTATATCCGCTAAGGCATTTCTTATTGCCTTGGTTATTGGTTAATACATTTAATCCTCAATCGATTATCTGGAGTATAAAACTCTGATTAATATGAGTAAAAATCAAGTAAGCTTGAAATTTAATCAATTTATGCTACAAGATCAGTGACTAAGTGCTCTAAGCTTTTATTGGTTTACTTATTTATGATTTATGAATTAATGCATTTTAGTTACTTTGTTGTTTCCTTGGTAGTAAATTTTTTCTTTATTATGTTCTTAAGCATAATGTATTTTCTTGTCGGTTTCTCAGCATTTAGCAGAGGCTCTTGGTTCTCTATCCAAGGAGAAAGAAAAATTATTGAATGACTATGATGATTTGAAAGTTAAACTTAGCCGCGAAAATGAAGAGCTGGCTGAACAGAAGAGAAACTACCAACAGGAAATTAAAACACTGCTCGAAACTACTACCAAGATTAAAGAGTATGTTGTGAACTTGAGAATAATATATAAGGTTCTTGAATCTCATATTGAATCATCAGTTTCATTCTATCAGGTATTATCATTTGAAGAAAGGTGAAAGGTTAAATGAACTGCAGGAAAAGAAATCTCTATCAGAATCCCAGCTTCAAAGTTGTGATGTTAGGAAGCAAGAGATTTTAGCTGAGCTTAACAAAAGCAAAGACTTGATGCGAAATCAAGATCAACTAAGACGAAATATTGAAGACAACTTGAATTACAGGACAACAAAAGCTGAAGTAGATGAACTTGCTTCTGAGATTGAATCACTGGAAGAAAAGATATTGAATATTGGAGGGGTTTTAACTGTTAAATCTAAACATGAAAAGCTCTCACAGGAAAGGTTGAGACTTCTTTCAGAGGTAAATATGTTCCCTGCATAAATCGTCTAATATTTATATTTTTCTTTATAATGATGGCATAGGTAGTATTTTTTTCTGTAGGATGGAATTGAAACCTTAAGTCAATAAATGAATTTGGGAAAGAACAGCCATTTATTTATCGTGCATTTTTGTTTCCAGTTTTTGGTCTCCTGTGATGAAATTTGGTGTTCTTTATTATAAAGTTGATATTGCTTTTCTCTCAATTCTTCTTTGAATTATTATGAAAAGAAAACATGAGTATTGTTTTTTGGCATTTCTTTTTGTCTCCCCAACCCAATTAATTTTTTTTTCAGTAGTACAAAATATATAATATTTTCTAGTTAATTCACTCTTGAGCAAAGATTGGTGAGCTCGGGTGGTTTGAAGACATAAAGACTTTCATGAAGTGCTTTGATCTCAAGAAGAAATTAGATTAGTCAATATATTGGAGTGTAGAAGCTCATGTGTAAAATTAGTTACAAAGAACAAAGTTTTTTGTCACTCCATTGTTTCATCCGCAATGCTAGATATTTGGGAAGTTAACAGTAATTTTAATTTCCTTACAAGTAGTCAAGTTTTTTTTTTTTTTTTAAAGATTCTTTTGTAGAATGAATTAGGTTGGAACTGAACTCTCAATATATACTTTCATTAATTTGAAGGATTAGTGACAATGTTGCTGTTGGAGAAGGTTGACCGAATCTTACCAGATTCGGTTGAGTGTTATTTTAGGAAGTAGATGTTGTAGATTATTGTAATCTATAGAAATTAGGAGTAGTTATTACCTAAAATTAGTCCCACTAGAATTAGTAGTACTTGTGTGTGTGTGTGTATATATATATGGCTGTGTATTTACTAGAAATCAATTAATATATATTTTTCAGAAAACTTCAGTTGCATAGATGCCTTTATGCTGGAACCATATCAATTCTGTCTCTACATTGACTATGATACATGTCACATATTCTTTATGCCTCTATTAAAATTTATAATTTTGAAGTACAGCTTTTTGTTTGGGTCCACCTGTAACTATCATGACTGTAATACATAAATATTTGATAAGTGAAGAATGTAAATTTAACAAGCTAAAATGACTTGAGCCTTTTAGTTCAAGTGTATGTAAAAATTCTTTTGAAGATTCCCCAAAAAGTAGGGAAAAGAAATCAAATCTATGTTGGATCACTTAGTTGAAGCCCTTTGTAAGGAAACCTGGTCCTACGTTGTAATTTTCATTTGAAAGTAGTTCTCTGTTTGGATCTTACCATGGTTCATTTACTTTATATTGTATTCCTTACATTTTCATCTTGTTGCTGCTTCTCGTTGTCAATTATTCACTCTATTACCTCTTCTCTTGGCTGATTGGTGATCTCATTGCTCTTTGACCTCTACAAGACCATTTGCAAAAGTTCCCTCCAAGTACAAATCTTTGTTTGGTCTTTAGTTCACACTAAGTTAAAACACAAATGTTATTGATCGAGCCTACAAGTTGTCTTCATCCCCAGTGGTGTGTAATGTGAAAAAAAAAAAAAAAAAAAAAAAAGAGCTGAAAGCATTGATCACTTTTTCCTTCATTGCCCTGTAGTGCTGAATCTTTGGAAAGGGTAGACTAAAGTAGGTTAGTCCTTGTTTTGCAGAGACATTCTGGTGGAGAATTTGTTTGCCTTTGGAGTAGAAGCTCTTTAGGGTTGTGTTGTTATATTTTGGGTCATATTTTTGAAAATCCTTGTTAAAATGGATTGGGAAGTGTTGATTTCTGAAATTACTTCACTAATATATGTGTATATATATCATATGAGCGCACCCATACTTTGATACAATGAGCACTTTTGATTAACTTTCATGAAATTTAATGTAATTTGATGCGAGTTTTTGTATGCATCATAAAAAAAAAAAAAAAAAATTAAATATACATCTTGTAAAAATTTGGAAATTTTTTGAATTAATGAACTATTTTTTCCAATATTTTCCCTTCTTTTAAATATTTTATCTTCAAAAAAATCGGGAAAAAATAGGTCATATAATTGAAAAAAATTTCAATTTTTTCACAAGAATATTTTTTTCTTTTTGTCATCCATACAAAAAATCACATCAAAGTTAAATAAATTCCCTTAAATTTTACCAAAGGTACTTACATTATACATTCTTACTTAAAGAGGCCTGAAATGTGATTCTCCTTTTCCCTAACAGTTAGACAGGTGCCGTGGAAGAATGTCTGTTCACGAGAGCAATATTTCAGATAATAAAATTGATCTTAAGCAGGCAAAGTACAAGGATATTGATAAGCGATATTTTGATCAGCTAATCAAGCTTAAGGTGGGAGTGATTGAGTGATTTCATTTCACTTTCATTGCTTGTTCTGTTTGTTGCTTACTTTGAACATTTGGTGACAGACAACCGAGATGGCAAACAAAGACCTGGACAGATACTACAATGCGCTTGACAAGTAAGCTATTAAATAAGTTTGATGGACTTTGTTCATATGTTCCTTTGTTTTTTCCACCCACCCCATGCACAAGCGTAAACTAAACTAAATCCCTTCCCACGGTTGGTGTGAGGGGGACTAATCCCTTGACCTTTTGCTCCCCTACAATAGATCTAACCAGCTAGGCAATCAGTTTGGGGGTAGGTAGTGTTTGATTTACCTTTTTATGTGATGTAATGGAAGTTTGGTTACACAACCTTTTCTGGTAGCCAGCAATGTTTCACTTTTCTCTTTTGTTTCTTCACAAAAGATCTATATATGTTGTGAACTTTTAGATATACCAGTTCACTGTCCTGGTTTCTATATTTGGTTGTCAGCTCATCTGATCAAATGGTCTTTCATATCTGTCACATACGCCTTCCTTACCCTGTGCTCGATTATTTTTAACTTTTTCTTCTTTCAATCCATGTCCTTTAGAGCACTCATGCGATTCCACTCAATGAAAATGGAGGAAATAAATAAAATTATAAGAGAATTGTGGCAGCAAACATACAGAGGACAAGATATAGATTACATTTGTATTCATTCAGATTCAGAAGGTGCTGGAACTCGTTCTTATAGCTATAAGGTATAGGAACTAAATATTATCTTCTCGCTGCACCTTTCCATTGTTACTTCAAATATCGTTCTAATACTTCCATTGCATCCTACAAAGGTTCTCATGCAGACCGGTGATACGGAACTGGAAATGAGAGGAAGATGTAGTGCTGGTCAGAAGGTGGGTAATCATCAAATGTAATCAGCAAGAACTGGGGATAGAGATTTACTTTTACCCGATAATTTTGTAAATACTATTAATGTTTTTTTATTTAAAAGAGACTAACTTTTTGATTTGGTTTCAGGTCCTTGCTTCCCTTATCATTCGACTGGCTTTGGCTGAGACTTTTTGCCTCAATTGTGGCGTACTAGCACTGGACGAACCAACAACAAACTTAGATGGTCCAAATGCTGAGAGTCTTGCTGCAGCTCTCCTCAGGCATGGGCAAATTATATCTGTTTAGCAACCAATTAATTAGGATAATAGCTTTACACTTTTACCCATTTTATTGACTTTACTATTTCTCCAGGATTATGGAAGACAGAAAGGGCCAGGAGAACTTTCAACTAATAGTAATTACTCATGATGAGCGTTTTGCTCAACTAATAGGTCGACGGCAGCATGCTGAAAAATATTATAGGGTCGCAAAAGATGATCTGTAAGCTAATTCCATCCTATTTTTTACGTTACTTGACTATCATTGAACTTCATGTAGTCTCTCTGACAAACTCGTCTATATTTTCTTTTTCAGTCAGCACAGTATAATCGAAGCTCAGGAGATATTTGATTGATGATAACTTAATGAGTTGATGGACCAATCCAACATCAAGGTTATGTTTGAAGTGGTGATACAAGCCGAGAAGGTAACGTGTTAAAAATGTAAAACTTGTATAGTGAGAGTTAATTTGCATCAGCCTTCCTTGAGGCTTGGTGGTTTGGACTTTGGCAGCTCCTGCCGCTTGATATCAAGGACTGCCCACAAACCACTCAAAAGATAAAGAGAATTTAAATATCATTTCAGTGTTTTCTTTTCTTTATTTCTGGATTTTCCATTTGTTTTTTTTTTCTTTATTTATGGATTCGGTGCTCACTAAGAAGATTTATTACGAAAATTATCAAAATAAAACATTCGATGATGTAAGGTTGTTTATCTTCATCTACTTGTTCTTCAGTCTTCACAGAATAAGCATCGATCACAGGTTTATTAGTTGCTGTTTTTTCTTTTTCTTTTTCTTTTGTGGTCTGATGACTGGATAGAACTAAACTTGAGTAGAGGATGAAATTTGAATGTAGGTTTATTATTATATTTTTTTTATTCCAAAAGTCTAATTACAAGTGTTAACAGTTGTTTATTTTACTTTCACTCCGAGAGAAATTTATGTGGAACGGTCTCACCATGTCATCTGTGAGACCGTCCAATTACATTATGCCTCATCCTATTATTTATATTGGGATTTAAGCCTGTTTTATTCTCTATGTAAATAATGAGATATGAGATAATGCAATTTGACGGTTTCCTGTGACGTCATGAGATTGGCCCCTGTAAGTTTTTTTTTTTTCACTCATAGTTCAAGTGGTGTGCAATTATCAGCATGTGGTTCAAGTATTACGATGTGCAATTATTATCATGTGGGGAGATTTTTTTCCAGTATTTGTGAAAGTAGATATCTCCCGATTATGGGAGTAGATATTCATGTTGTCAATATAATGTTTAATTTTGACAGGTCTCGACTCACTTATGTCACATTCAGTGTAACTAAGAAAAAGTTGTCTATTTTTTTAAAAACGAAACACAATATTGATAACATAAATAATTTGACATTTATATACTTATAAATCAAATGTCGAGAATTGTTATTTGATATGATTTAAATAATTAAAACCAAATAATCTAATAAATCTCAAACCAACATTGATCATATTTAATAATGTATTTTTGGTGATTAATAATAATCAGTAAAATTTTAAGTCATTTAATGATCCTTTAGAAAATTATTGCACAAAACATCCAATTTTCTAACTTCTTTTGAAATATAATTTTTTAGGGTGATTAGAATAAGATTTGTAGTATATACCATAAAGATAAAATTGGTAGAATATTATTTTTTAAAGGACTATTTTGAAAAAAGAAATATTTTAAACATAAATTGAATATTTTCAATTTTTTTTTTTTAATTTTCAGTTGTTTTTTAAGGCCTTCTAACATGTTTGATCATTTAAAAAAAATTAAACAAAAATAATTTATTCCAAACCGTTTGAATTTGGAAAATACAAAAGACAAAGCAACAGCAATGAATGAAAAATGACAATGCTAATAGATTTGATTTGCATATTTTCCAAAAACATATTACTTGGCTTATTATTGAAAGAGTGAATAATAACATGAATCGTAAAACCAAATACATAAAAGTCGTCGGCAACATGAGGACCAACCAAACACAAAAGATGAAATATAAAATTGACTTCTAACCTACCAAAATAAAAACCCAAGATGGAAGCTCTTTCTTCTTTTCAGCAGACCGGCATTGAGTGACATGAATTTCAAGGCCCCAAATGCTGATGATAGTTATAATGAATTTCAAGGCCCCAAGATGGAAAAAAAATTACTTTAGATCTAATCCTTGTACTTCATTTCGGACATGGCGAATCCGGGCATGTCAAATGAGCCTGAAAACTTCTCAACATCAGCCTTGAGGTCCTCAATATCCTTGTTGTTCACCAGGCCCTTGTTGAAGTCCTTCAAGAGTTTTCCATACTGCTTTTGGATGCTCAATGTGAGGGTCACAGCTCGGTGAAGGAACTCTGCTATCTGCTCGAAGTCCTTCTCAACCAAACCTCTTGAAGTCATGGCAGGTGTACCTGTCAACATTAACCCACCATCACTAATTCATTCCTAAAGTAGAGAGTTACTTGGTACAATCAATGGGGTGACCACAATATCGGTAACAACAAGACTAATTTCCCTTTCTAGTTGTGAAAGGATCAGCAGAGATTGGGTATATAATCAAATATATACATCAAGGGAGCTTCAAATTAAGCTTATCAATCATTATATTCTGAAAAAGATGGTTGTATATTGGACCATAAGTCGCATCACAATCCAAGCAATTTCTCTGTTAATGTCATCTTCTTTTTTTCTTTTTTTGTGGACGAACAAAAAAAATAATAATACTGGGTTAAACAAAGAAGTAAAATTTACGTACCAATTCTTACTCCTCCAGGAGATAAGGCACTGCTGTCACCAAACACAGCATTCTTGTTCACAGTAATGTTGCAAAGGTCACAGAGCTTCTCAACCTTGTTGCCTGCAAAAGAAAAATAATCAAATTGTTAGAATTGCGTCTATGAAATCAATGAATAACCAGTAAGTTCCTCAAAAACCAAAAATTCAAATCCGTACCTGTCAATCCAAGAGGACGAAGATCCCAAAGAACAAGGTGGTTCTCAGTTCCACCAGTGACAAGCTTGTATCCCTTGCTCATCAGGTAGTTCCCAAGGGCAACTGCATTGGCCTTGACTTGCTTAGCATAGGCCTTGAACCCAGGTAACGCTGCCTGTTTCAGGGCAACAGCCAGAGCACCAATCTGGTGGTTGTGAGGACCACCCTGAAGAGAAGGGAAGACAGCAAAGTTGATCTTGTCTTCGAAGTCGTATGCAGCATCTTCTGGCTGACCCTTCTTGGGTGGTTTAGGACCCTTCCTGTAGAAGATCATACCAGCCCTAGGACCCCTCAAGCTCTTGTGAGTTGTGGTTGTGACAATGTCACAAAATTCAAAGGGGTCGGCAGCTTCCTACACCACAAAATAATAAATTTTAGACTAAACACAACCCAGAGTTGAAGTTCATCATTTCAATATGTAAAGATAGAGAACCTTAAAAATCCCACAGATTTGCAATTAAATAAATGACATTAACTGTACAAATCCTTATCCGATATTAATTTATGAAATCGAACATACTTCAAAATTGAAATCGGATTTGCAATGCATTCGGACACTATAAAATTAAAACATATAATTAGATTTTAGAGAACCCAAGAGTTTAGAGAGGTTTCCATGTAACCTCCCCAGTACCCAACAATACATATGAAATTTCACTAGCAGCCAAATTCAACCTAACCCTGCTTTAAAATACCATAAAAATACAGACACGGATCTAAGTCATCTTCAATTAAAACTAATGGAATACATTGCAAGCTCAATATATATTTTAGATCCATACCTGCATGTTAACGACATTTAATTAATCAGGTTACTACAAGATCAAAGCACAAATCAAAGACCTCTGATTCACTTCTATTTTTATTTTTTTTTAAATGCTATTTTTCTCTTATAATGGCCAACTCTAATAATGTACTCAATCAACATCCAAATCAATGTATACTCATCTATATTATATACCGAATCGTATAATCATAAAGCATTGCATGTGAGAGTTGATACATGAAAACAAGTTTTTCGAAAACGAAAAATGCAGATCTGCACTACCCATTAAAGAGAAAAAGAAAAAAAACAAACGACAATAAAAAATAGAAAAAAAAAACGCAGATCCAGGAATGGAAATGCAAGATCCAAGATCCTGTAAAGAAGAGATTTTTTTTTATATACCTGAGCAGCAACAAGTCCACTGATGTGAGCCATGTCACAGAGCAAAAGCGCACCACACTTGTCAGCAACAGCTCTGAATCTGGCGTAGTCCCAGTCACGCGGGTAGGCACTGCCACCACAAATGATCAATTTGGGCCTGAAATCTAGAGCCTTCTCCTCCAGCTTATCGTAATCGATGTAGCCAGTAGTGGAATCGACCTTGTAAGGCAAGCTCTCGAAGTAAATGGAGGTGGCCGATATCTTCTTGCCACCGGAGGTGTAGTAACCGTGGGTGAGGTGGCCGCCGGAGGGGAGGTCGAGTCCCATGATGCGGTCATGGGGCTCGAGGACGGCGGTGTAGGCGGCGAAGTTTGCGGGGGAACCGGAGTAGGGCTGCACGTTGACACCCCACTTGGTTGGGTCCAAGTGGAAGGCCTGGAGAGCCCTGGAGCGGCAGAGATTCTCGATCTCGTCGATGAACTCGTTGCCGCCGTAATAGCGGTTTCCGGGCATGCCCTCGGAGTACTTGTTGGTGAGGGCGCTGCCGAGGGCCTCGATGACAGCGAAGGAGGTGAAGTTCTCGGAGGCGATGAGCTCGATGCCACGGCACTGCCGCCGCTTCTCCTTCTCGATGAGGTCGTGGATTTCTGGGTCCACCGACTCCAGGGAGGAGTTGCCCCACACATTTACTGGATCCATTTTCTGAAGAAAATAAAAATATGCAGAGAAAAGAAGAGAAGAAATGCAGAGGTGAGCGAGTGTTGGCAGAGCAGATTTTGGGATTTATATAAAGACTCTGTTTCTGTTTCTGTTTTGTGATATTACGCTTTTGACCTTTATTTTATGATTTTTTTTTTTTTTATAAGTTTTATTTTATTTTATGATTATTGTTTTTACTTTTTAGTTGGTGGTGTTGGTGAGGACTGTGGAGCGCACACCTGGCTTTTTCTTTTTTACTTTTTTTTTTATTTTTTGCTATTTTTTAATATTCTGTAAATGATGAAAATTTAATACAACAAATTAAAATAAAGAACCCTTATATTTAAATAAAATATAATAAAAAATGCACTTTTATTAAAATTATAATAAAGTACTCTTGATTAACAATTAGAGTAACTGATTAATTAATAGTTAAAAGGAAAATAAGGTTATTTTTTTCAATTTTTTTTAAAAAAAAAATCAACAATGAAGGTTCAATCTGATCGAATCTCTGCTTTTTCTATTTCTTTATTTTTTTTTAATATGATTTTTATTGTCTAATATCTATTTAAAAAGTTTAATTTTTTAATTTTTTATTATTTTATTATTTTAAATTCTGAAAAAAAAATTCTTATTCATCTATGTCATAATTTCTTTTTCCATTTTTATTTATTTTACTGTTTTAATATTTTAATTAAAAAAATTAATTTATTGTAATAATTAATATTTAGGGATAATTTAAATAATCCTGACAGTCACCCAATTAGTTGTGAATATTTTGTTATAGAGCAAATAATAATTAGACCCTTAAGATTTATTTATCTACAAGCGAAATCAAATTTACGTTTATCAACGAAGACCTCCCCTATTGTTAGTCAAACCTCATCCAATTTAATGATAGCCTGTTAAAAAGATTAAAATACCTTCAAATAATATATAAAATTAATAATACTCATTAAATAAAAAATATAAAAAAACAGTTAAAAATATGAGATGGACAGTGGAAATTTTAATATTTTTTATAGTTTTTTTATTTAATAAATATTAGTAATTATATATATATATATATATTATTTGGGGGCACTTTAGTCTTTTTAACAGCCATACATGGTCAAACACTAAATTAGATGGAGTTTGACTAATGCCAGGGGAGGTCTTTATCAATAAATTAAAAAATTAATTCCGCTTGTAGATGAGCAAATCTTAGGGGATTATAGGTGTTATTTGTTCTTTGTTATATAATTTTGGTAACACTATGGTTTGGTTTTGCCCAAATATGAGGAGACTTTGGGCTAGCTTGATATTGCTATAGTTGTAAAATAATTAATGTTAGTTGTACTGAGATAATCAGCTATCAAGATAATTAGGTAAACGATTGGTTAATTGTATTTTAATATTGTTGTAACACTCAAAAACAGTGTGCATATTTTTGATAAAGTTATTTCATAACTATTGTAATTGTGTATCGAAATAAACATAATATTGTAATGCATTTTCTTACAAATTTTTTTTATTATTCTAAGTTTTAAACTAAATTAATTTTTAATTATAATATTATATTAAAAATAACAATAATTATATCCATTAAATATATATATATATATATATATATATATATATATATATATGAATTAGTATAGATTGTCGTTCTTATTGAGGTCACTCTCCCTCCTAGTTGAGGAGTTGGCCTCTCGTATGTTATAAGTTCTAATAGTTTTTTTTTAAAAAAAATTATATTTAATTTTAGGTATTTTAGTTTATTTAAATTTTAATTTATTATGAGGATAAATTTATTTAAATATTAAATTAATAAAGATAATATAAGCAATTTAAATCTGATTATGAATTATTCAATAACCACTTTAAAAAAGTAGTTTTCTATCGACAGAAGAGAAACTAAAATTATTTAATAATTATTTTTAAATAGGGTGAATTGCACTCAAGTACCCTGACTTTTATCATAATTGCACGCTTAATGCCAGTTTTGCCATAATTGCACTCTAATACCCGGTAATCCGTTGACCACCGTTAGGGTAACAGTTGACCAAACGGATTCAGGGGTAAAATGGTCTTTTACGTTTAAATTTATTTTTAAAAAATTTAAAAAATCATCCAACCAATAAGAACATGCCACGTCATATTTTAATTAATTTTAAAAAATATTTTTTAAAAAACCAAATCAAAAAAAAAAAAATTTCAAAAAATTTTCGAAGAACACGAACCCAGAAACTGGGTTCGACCGCGAACCCAGTTGTTGGGTTCGCGATCGAACCCAGTTTCTGGGTTCGATCGAGAACCCAGCAACTGGGTTCGCAATCGAACCCAGCAACTGGGTTCGCAATCGAACCCAGCAACTGGGTTCGCAATTGAACCCAGCTGGGTTCGCGATCGAACCCAGTTCATCTGGGTTCGAAGATCTGATTTTTATTTTTTTTTTTTTTGTTTTTTCCTTTGAGGGGCATTCTCGTCATTTTGCCGGAATCCGTTTGGTTAACCGTTACCCTAACGGTGGTCAACGGATTACCGAGTACTAGAGTGCAATTATGGAAAAATTGGCATTAAGCGTGCAATTATGATAAAAGTCAGAGTACTTGAGTGCAATTCACCCTTTTAAATATTTTAACAAAAACTTTTTTATGTCAAAAAAATAATTAAAATATATTGTCCAAAATCAATCTCAAAATGTCCTTTCATTGAAGTTTGCGATTTAATATATTATGATGGATACATCATACATTATTCAAAGGAGAAATTACGCGCCAAACTTATCTGAGGTTTAGCTTTCTACATTTAAAAATAACTTTATTAAAAATTAACAGTGAACCCCCCTCCATTTATCTTTGACCATTAAAAAATAACGGTTGATCAAATTATACAGTGAAAAGATGAAAATACCCCTAGAAAAAGATAAGGTCATGGGTATTTTTGTATTTTTAGACTTTTTAAATTTAATTTTATTAAATAAAAATTAAGAAAATTAAGAAAAAATCTCATCCCTCCATCTTTAAAATAACGGACGGTTAAGATTTATTTAAAAAAATTAAAATAATAATAATAAAAAAATTAATTAAAAATAAAAAATTAATTATAGTTATGTAAATTCATTTTTCAGATTGAATCTCAATCGTCCATCAAGATTAGTGGACAGTGGAGATCCAATCTGAAAAATGGATCTCCATAAAAAAAAAAAAAAATTTGGGGGAACCGAAGAACCCAGTGAGGGTTCTTCGAAGAACCCAAGGGTTCGAACGATTAGAACCCTTCTGGGTTCAAACGATTCGAACCCTTTTGGGTTCGATCGAAGAACCCAGAAAATGGGTTCTTTAAATTTTTTTTTTTTCTAATTCGTAGAACCCTCTCTAGGTTCTTCGCGAAGAACCCAGATTGGGTTTGGGTTCTGCGGCGAAGAACCCAAATGGGTTCTTCCCCGAAGAACCCATTCTTTGATTCCCAAAAATTTTTTTTTTTTTTTTTGTGGAGATCCAATGGATCTCCACCGTCCACTAATTTTGATGGACGATTGAGATTCAATCTGAAAAATAGATTTACATAACTATAATTAATTTTTTATTTTTAATTAATTTTATTATTATTATTATTTTAATTTTTTTAAATAAATCTTAACCGTCCGTTATTTTAAAGATGGAGGGATGAGATTTTTTCTTAATTTTTTTAATTTTTATTTAATAAAATTAAATTTAAAAAGTCAAAAAAGATGAAAATACCCCTGACCTTATCTTTTTCTAGGGGTATTTTCGTCTTTTCACTGTTTGATTTGGTCAGCCGTTATTTTTTAACGGTCAAAGATAACTGGAGGGGGGTTCACTGTTAATTTTTGATAAAGTTGTTTCTAACTGTAGAAAGCTAAATCTCAGGTAGGTTAGGCGTAATTTCTCCAATTTTAAATGGAATGATTTTTTTTTCTTAATAAAAGGGGGATTCGAACTCGTAACTTCAAATTCGTTAAAATTTGTAATTACATTACGGTTGCGACCACAAATGGAATGATCTTATCATGTCACTCGTATAGTCGTATGTCCACCAAATAAAAATGTGTCATATCTCTCTAGATCTTAAAACAAATCACTTACCCAATTTATTCCTGACCCACTTTGTGTTAATGGTAAAAAAAAAAATTCTTATATAGTAACTTTTTAATTAGGCTGTTGCAATATGACTGACCCCTATAAAATTTTCTTTATATTAAAATGTGGACTTATATTCTTTGGAGCGTAATTTAATGGATGTAAGTTGTAATTAACATTCACTTCCACTCATAATTCAAATCCTTAATGCATCTCCCTCATATTTTAGTGGTGCGAGTTCAACTCCCATTATACGTATTTACCAGCATATATGGGTAGTTTGGACCTTGATCTCGACAGGTTCTGACAATATAAGATTATAAAACAGCTGAACTTTGGAGTGATATTCTCCTTTTATTCTCATACTTTTAATCTAGTAGTTCAAGTTGTTAGTGTACATCCTTTTCATCTCAGTAGTAAGAGTTCAAGTTCAACTATATGCATTTACAAGTATGTATAGGTAGTTTTCTCCCTTCGTTATCTGAACTGTGCGTTCAACCCCACACATGTAATATTTGATCTTGTTTGATCTCGATAGATATTTGATTGTATTCACATGTAATATTTGATCTCGTTTGATTTCGATAGATTCCAACAAAAATTTGACTGCGTTTAGTGATAACCACTATACACATTTATCACCACGTGCGGGAAGATAAATATCTAGATCAAACCCTACATATATAATATTTGATAAATATCCAGATCAAACCCCACACATGTAATATTTGATCTCGATAGATTCTGACAGATATTTAACCTATTTAATTTTAAAATATAAAAACAATTAGATTGTCATAAGATATTGTCAACAGGTGTTCAATCATACATACTTCTTTTTACATATTCTAAAGATTTTTAAAACACATGCTAATTATCCATATTAGGATGTGATATTATATTGATAAGAGAATGTAAACTACATTGTCTTGGGTTTTGCTAAGATCGCATTAGAATTGGCATCTACGTTACATTACAATTAAATTCATAAAACTATTCTTAAATTTGCTCAAATTTTAATGTAAGTTTTATAAGATAAAATTGAGATTATTCTAATGATAAACCTCTCATACGTACGTTAATGAAGTTATAAATTCAAATTATATTTTTTTTCTTAACTCTCAAATTTATAATAATTAAAAAGGTGTATATATTTTTAAAAATTTTAGACTAATATATGAAATTACAATTAATATTAAAAGCCTAAATAGTATTTTGTGACACTAATTATAAAACTTTTGCAATTTGTTGCAATTTTTTTTTTTTTGAAAGAAAAATACAATTAAGAAACAGAACCAAAACAAAAGAGCCTTTCATCAAGCCACAACTGATCCTCCATGGAGGATAAAGCTAAATAAGCTAACGAATGTGTCAAACCATTTCTAGACCTAAAAATAGCCTGATATGAAGAAACGCCAACAGCCTTACAAAAAGCTTTAATATCACTATAATAAAACCAGCTTCACAAAACATTTGTTGCAAGTTTTTAAATAGGAGATCGTATTATATATTCTTTTCTTTGAACTATAATTAAATAAAATTTTACCTTATTTTTTAAAAAATTGTCATCCCTACAGCCCTAGCGCGGCTTCGCCCATTAAATAAGAGACTACGACCCTATTTGGCAGGGCTTTTACTTTGAACTTTTGGCTTCTTGTAAGTTCTTTCTTCAAAAACCATATTTTTTTGCTTTAAGTAGAATAGCTTTTAAAACCTAAAAGCTTTTCTGCGGGAACATCCAAACGAGCCTAAAAGTAGCTTTTGAACCTAAAAAGTCAATAAATCACTTTTATAAGCTATACCAAACAGGCCCTATATAATTATATATTATCAGCAACAAAAAAGGTGAATGTAAATGAATTTCAAACTATATTTTAATGACATATTATTTGTAAAGAATAATTTAATTTATATTATATGAACACAAATTGGTTAAAGAATTGAAGATTGTAAATAATGAATGTACAAGTTGTGATAAATCAAGAAAGCTAGAAAACATATACATATAATGCACATTTGGTGCACGGGATAAAGCCAATCCCCCGTTTGTGTGTGATCAGATTGGATAAAAGCCAATCCGACCGCTTACAATAGTTCTACGTTGTGTCCTACCACACTAGGTAGGACAAATTTCTCACATCTACTTTTACTTTTTTTTTTTAAAAAAAAATGTTAATAAAATATTTATATATAAAATATTAAAAATATTTTATATTAATATTAAAAAATAATATATTTTCATAATAATTTTTAAATAAATTAAATATTTTATTTTATTTAAAATTTAATTTAAATAATTTTTAACAAAATTTGATTTAATTTTAAATAATTTGATTTTATTAAAAGTTAATTTAAAAAATTGTATTTTTATTGAAATTAAATTTAAAAGATTTATTTTATTTAAAAATTAATTCAATATAATATTATTTTAACTAATTTATATTATATTAAATATAAAATATAATTATTTTTATCCAATCTCATCTAATACTAAATAAGTGTCAGTACTATTTTTAATTTAATATGTATTATATCAAATATATTACAGTACTAATTTAATTTAATCTTATCTAATTATATTCAATCTAATTCTATCTCATAAAAATAATTTAATACAATCCCGCATAACAAACGTACACATAGGCTAAAACGTTTGAACGAATGATGATTGATGTGTTCACGATGTCGTCGTTGTTAAAGTTGGTAGTGTTAGGAGATATATCATATATATGGTATACAAATCATTTTTTGTTTTTTACATGGAAAGTTGGTGGTTTTCTTGACTGTGGGTGGGTTGTTGAGTGGCATTTTGGTCATTTTGACCATACCAACCCCCCATTTTTTTATTTGATTTTTGTAATAGCCTTGTACCACCAACTGCTGATGACGACATTTTCCTTCCACAAATGCGACTGACGAGACGACTACCAAGAGTCTGAGAGTTGGTGTACTTAGGAGAACAAAGTGGCTAGATTCGGACCACACACAAACCCAAGTGTATGCCTTTTGTCTTTAGATAAATTAATTAAACTAATGTAATGTAAGGTTGTGGATTATAGTCTATAGAATCCTGTCAAGGCCTCACCAAACACTCACCAACCCAAACTCCCAATGTTGCCTTGTCAACAAGCTACGCCTCTCCAAAATACTTGTTGCCTACTCTTCTCCACTTACATTAAGTGATTGGTATAGTGAAATCAGACACATAATGGATTAGAGGCTGTCAGTATTTATCGATATTAAATTATATTTGTACAATTCAGATATCTACTTTTTATATTGAAAGCAGTCCACTTTTAACACTAGTTAGTAGTATAATATTTATAATTTGAAAAAGTTTATAAAACTTTAACTATTAATATCAATTACAACCGCCTAGTTAGTAGTATATAACATTGACCCTCCAAAAATGTAATTTTTGCGTGCAGAAATGTACTTTTACAGGGAATAGAAATAGTCCTAAAAAGTAGGAATTTGTGGAAATAATTGCTCTATAGTCACTAGCTAGAGTTTGGTACTGTGGTCTTTATTGCTACGATTAGGGGTGGGCAAAAATTCAACGATTCGAACCGAATCGATGATCCGAACTGGTCCGAATCTGATTTTAATCGAATCTAATTTTTTAACGGATCGATTCGGTTTATTTTTTTAGGATATGTCATTACCGGATCGGTTCGGTTTATTTTTTTAGGATCCGTCATTACTGGATCGGTTCGAAGATCGGTTTTAGGATCCGTGAACGGATCCGCTAACCCAATATATAAATTAAAAAAAACCTAATATACAACCCTCCACTCTCCCCTGTGTATAATTATTTATTTTAAATGTGTAGATTTATGATTTTGAGCAATGAAGAATGATTCGAAGAGTCGTTGAACGTTAATCGAACAAAATCAAGAATGAAGAATTTTTATTGTTTATTTAGAATTTTTATTATTATTTATGGATTGTTATTTAGATTATTATATATTATTTAGTAGTTTTTGTGGACTGTTATTAACGGATTGTTAACTATTATATTTGTTAATTATATTGAAGACATGAAATGTTATTTGAATTTTGAATAGGTTTATATTAACTATTAAGGACTTAAAATGTTACTTGAATTTTGAACATATTTATATTTATAATTTGTTATTTATAATGCAATTTGTATTATTATACAACTTTTGTACAATTTAGGACTTGAGACTTAAATTAATAGACTTAAAATATGAATAACAATATTATAAAAATTAAGTCTATCGAACCAATAAATCGAATTAGATCGAACCGGTTCAATACGATTCGGATTGGTTCGGATTACTTTAAACTTTTCGATTGAATCGGATTATTTTTTGAAAAACTAATCAATTGTCAGATCAATTCGGATCATACAAAAAGTGATCCGATCCAACGAACGCCTACCCCTAAGTACGACTGATCCATTTTACAATTTAAAATATGTATAGTCGGGTGTTGAATATTGTTGATGGTGGACTGTTTTCTTCGAAACAAGTGGATTATTATTATATTATTTTCATAATAATTTAATTATATTTCACTTTTGCATCGTGCTCCGAAATGCACAACGATGATGTGCTGCTAATTAAATTGTTTTTTATTTTAATTTAGGCAGCCTCAAGTAGTCAAGTGTGCACATTCTATACACATATAGCGACAAACACAAAGTCTACCTCACCTAATATGCTTAGAATTTGGATCTTCTTCAAAGAGTTCAACTTTCAAGTAAAAATAACAATAATCCTAACTATGGGTTACTTTTCAGTGATGAAAAATGTATGAAAACTCAATAAAATATAAGTATTATTGAGTTTAAATGATTATCCGAATATGAAATTCCTCGCACCCACGTCAATAAAATGATGGGTTCAATTTCATTTTTAACTTATATTTAAATTAAAAGTAATACTAAACATCTCATATTTATCTGAACTAATAATATATTAATTAGTGAATTAATTTATATAATAAGTAAAATAAATAAACATTTATTATGAATTCATTCATTAATCGTCACATCATTTATTAAAATACAAGTGTGTTACAAGAGGTGAGATATTTAGTATTACTTTTAAAGTAAATATAAGAAACTTTAAAGGTAAACTATTTTCTTAAACACGGAAAATATTCTACGTTAATAAACTTAAAAGGATTAAATTAAATCAACTTAAAATTTTAACTTAAATGTGTAATTTTAATATCTATCAATTTATTTATTTATTTAATTCAAGGGTTATCATATACTTTAATTCACTTACTCTTTTTTTACCTTTAATGCTAAGAAAATAGATAGATGAATGTTAAAATTTTAAATTAATATAGTCTGATTTAAATTAAAATACCATAAATTTGTACAATGATAAGTTTACTATGCAAAAAAAAAAGAATAAATTTATATTGTAATAAAAATCATAATATATATATATATATATATTTGTTTAGTTTGTGCAATACATTTGAACAAAAGATTTTATATACAAAACACAGATACCATAATTTTGGATTCAAATCCACAAAGACTAGGGACGTGGGGATGGGAAAAAAAATAAATAAATAAAAGACGGTGGTAACCCAAAAACCCCACAAGCACATGCTAATATTCCCAGACTGTCACTTGCTCGTGGGACCGACCTGTAATGTTTAGTTGATTTATGTATGTCAATGTCATTCTTAGATATTTTAATTTCTTCAACTGCATCACCGACGCTATGTTTCTCTTCTCTCTTTCTCTTTACTACTATGATACATTGATACAATCTAAGCTGTCTAAGCGAGTGGGTCCTACCAATCGTTTTAGCGATCCAAGATCTTTGATGATCATATTTTAAAGGAGGTGTGCGGTGCGGTGTGGGTCACCAAGTCCTTGTGTGACCTGATCGAAGTTGCAATCACGTCTACATTACTCAACAGTAGTGATGAGAGATGACATTATGATTGTAGGCGGTTTTTTTTTTTCACATAAAAATTTGGGTAAAGTGTAATCCACAATTCTAAGATTTTTTTTTTTTGTCCACTCGCGAGGTGTTAGGTTTTTAAAAAAAAAAAAATTTAAGATTTTTTTTTAAAAAAGATATGAATAATATTAAATTTACTATAATTATATAAAAATATATTTGATCGTATTAACTACGTTAAAGAAAACGATGGACCCAACTTAAAATTATAAAATGTTCATATTATTCCTAATTTATTTATTATTATATTATATTTATTTAAATAATAATAATAAAAATTTTAAAAAAATAAAAAACAAAGTCTCATACAAAAGGAGGAGGAATCTCCTCAATATCTCTAATCTTATATGAAGGAAATCCAATTGGACGTCGTCCATTTTGAGCGTGATTAAACTGAATCTCTTATATAATCCAACTAAATATTCTTTATAATCTAACTGAATCTCCTCCATTTGAAGATCTCCTTCTTACATTATTAACGTCTTTGTGTAAAATTTTAGGGTGTTGGTTAACAATTTACCCTAAAAAATTTAAATATTTAAAATAAAAATAATATTAGACATCTTACTTTATATCTCAACTTGTATTTCAACTTATGATGTGATAATTGGTAAAATGATACATATTAATAATAATTTAATTCACTTGTCATACATTATGTGAATCCAATTATCATATTATAGGTTGAGATCAAAGTAAGATGTTTAGAATTACTTTCAAAATAATATTTGGAATCATACTATAATTTCGTAACAATATCGATAGCACCTTTAAATTTGTAAGAAAGAACTCTAAATATTAAATTTTTGATGATGATTACAAAATACAAGAGTTTTCTTACGAGTTTTGTGATTAATGGAATTGATACTAATTTGTGAAATTCAATGCTAAATATTTGCTATTTAATTTAATGGGAGTTTTATGAATCTTGAAATAGATACATTGAAGCTATGCGTGTGCATATTATTTGAAGTGGGAGAGAATGCAAGAAGAGTGATTGATTTTTAAGTGCATTCCATTAAAAAAAATATCACTTTGCGAGTGACATTTGTTTCATCCATTTTGACAAGTGTGTTCTATTAAAAATAAATTCAAACTACTTGATTTATTTACAATCGGAAATAACTTTTCTAAAAATTGACAAAGACATCATTCGTCGTTAGTGTTTGAATGTTAACTTTAATAATTGACCATGTAAAAAGGGTAAACACATTTAAATATCCACAATACCATTAACAAAACCATAAATTAAAAAGACGGATCTCCACGGTGAAGATTAAATAAAAAAAAATATAAATTAAAAAAAATGAAGAAAATTGAGATAAAAAAAGGCTTGGAAAATGAAAAAAAAGAAGAAAAGAACGGATAAATGGATATATATCTCCAGTAACCCATCTCTGGATTATATCCATAAAGATCCAAATGAGGCTTGCCTCCCCCACTATTCGTGACAAAGGGGAGGCTCCAGCCTCCCATAGAGATTCACCGTCCATATTTGAGATGGATGGTGAAATATCAATTTGGATCTCTATCCATCATTTACTTTCTTTTCTTTTTTCTTTCTAATTTTTATTTTTAATGAATCTTCAACTATCCATTTTTTTAATTTATATTTTTAAATAAAGTATTTAAAATAATGAAAGAAAGAAAATACACTTCTAATCGCCAACTTTAACAAACGAAAAGAGACGTCATAGGTAGATTTTAAAAAAGTTATTTTCGCTTGTAAGGCCATTTTTAATGTAACATTAAATTGGTGTTTTTGGTGGTCTTGCTACAATTTCATACCAAATTTGATGTGACACTGTAGCAAAATACTAATTTTTTTTATTTTCATAAATTTCCTATTTTATCATCCTTTATTTAGTTCAAACAAATTATATTACATTTCTATCTTTTTATCAATTTAATATATTTATAAAATTTATAAATAATAAAATTTATAAATTAAAATATTATAAAAAATATACTGTTGAAAATATCTCGTCGAAATCTTCAAAATGAACATAATATTATATATATAATTTATTTATGCAATACATGTTATATATACAGGGTTGCTCTTCATGGCGCAAGCTTAATAAGTGATTGTTGTTTTTTTAATTCTCTAATTGATTCTTTACTTGTGTGTACTCCTGCCTTACATGAGGCAAGTTATAGAAATAAAAGGGCTCTTTTATTCATTTATTTGTATCAAATCATTATTTTCTTGATGATTATTTATCGAATAAATCTATTTTTTGTCTATCTCTAATTTTTTTATTTTAAATTAATTTTTTAATAATTATAATACAAAAATTGAGTAACATAATAAAAATAATAACATTAAAATTAAATACATATTCAAAATTAAGCTATAAAATAAAATAAATTAAAACATAATTTAATAATAAAACACACGATAACAATAATTCCAAATTCCTTCATAACTACAAAAAAAATTGGCCAAAGGTATTCCATTTCCTCCTTGAAATTGTTGATCATGAGCCCTTTTACTATAATTCTCATTTGTTCACTTTAGAGAGCATCACGTAGCATTGGATTATTTATAGAATCTACATCTCTTTTTAAAATTTTATTTTTTTCGCGTCGTTCTTGCAACTCTAAATTTTTTTGTCTCATTTTGAGCTCATAATAGTTGGAGTTGATAATCATTTTGCAGTAAAGACTGAGTTTGTTGTATACAGACATTGCTTTCTTTAAACATATTTGTCAGTTGCTGATTTTCTTCTTTTATGGATTTGTAAAATTGTATCATCTCTTCACCTTGATCCTTTTTCATTTTTTATTTCTTCACTCTAACAGGTCGTCCAAATGAATCATTATTATTATGAATTAGCTCTTCCCTTTCAAAGTCTGTATTTAAATCAATATAGAATGACGATGCTCTCGGTGACTTTGATGAGGAAGAGTCTGATTGTAATGCTTCGTTGGTGTAATCATTTCGCTTTCGATGATATGGAGTTATCATAATATTATTAGCATATTTTTCAGTATCCTTAAGGAGAGGTCACACTTGATCCAATTTAAATTCTGTTTTGAAATTATGATCTTGTGTTAGTAAGGCTTTGGCCTCATTTAACTGCAAAAAGAAAAAAAGAAAAAAAACAATTTTCAAAATAAGATCAACATAAGAATAAAATGAATTTGATAAAATAATTTAATTCAAATTTAACAAATACTTACGATATCTTGTTCTGAAGCGCCCATTGGTTTTAAATTTTTAATTTGCCACACACATCCTCTTAATTTGCCAATTGATGTTGTGATTACTTGTATTTGAGATTGTAGAGATCTTCTGGGTCGAATCTGAGTGATAAAATATGGTAAAGCTTTATGATATTCAGTCTCAATGTGAGACCAAATTTGTTTATACCTATAATCGAGTTTTGAGAAACATCAATATATATATATGTGTGTGTGTGTGTGTGTGTGGCATACGAGTTGGTCTTCCTCATTTGAATATGAAGTACTTCATAGAGTATTTTGAGACTCTTCTCCTAAATTCATATTGAAAGACATTTCTGCAGAGGGAAAGAGAGATAAATATATTTGAAATAGTATTTAGAATTGAAAAGAGAGATGGTTTGATTTTCATGAGAAATATACATTATTTATAGATAAAATTTGCAAGATGTAAGAATCAAATCTAACGGTTAAAATGAATATCACTTTTCATCCAACAGTTGATAGAGATAATATTAGATTTTGTGTCATATATTGGATAACGTGTGGAGTGTGAAAGAGGTAAAAATCTAATTTAACGGTTAAGATTAATATTCCATTCAACGGTTGATCTCTAAAATGTTAGATTTTATGTCATACATTGGATAGAGTGTGGAGTGTGAAAGAGATAAAAATATAATCTAACGGTTAAGATTAATATTACTTTTTATCCAACAGTTGGTCTCTAAAATGTTAGATTTTGTGTCATTCATAAAATAGAGTGTAGGGTGTGAAAGAGGTAAAAAATTTAATCTCATGATTATGATTAATATCAATTTTCATTCAATAGTTAAAATGAATATCACTTTTATATTAGAAAAAAAGGAAAAGTACCATCATCTATTTCCATCATTCATCCTTCCACTAAAGTTTATTAAAGCCATTCACATTTATATTTAACATTAAGTTTCGAAGCCGATCCATCTCATATATCATCTTCATTTTCCTTTTCGTCTTTTGATTCTGAGGATGAACTTCATCTTACTCCAGCAATACAGGCACACATTCAAGTGACTAATGAGCAATAATCAGCATTACTTTCGGTAATGCTAACAATAACCTCCTCATAGCTTACCATCTCAATTAGAAGAGAACAACTAACCAAGTCGTGGAGGCTCAATTCTTGGTCATAGAATGATCTATCATGGGCGGGCAGATGCTTAATGTAATTTATGGGCTGACTATTTTATGGATAACCCACGGTATAATGATTCAATGTTTCGTAGACAATTTCGAATAGGTCGAAGTTTATTTCTCCGTATTGTTAATGTTGTCGACAATCATGACAACTACTTCATGCAACAGAGTGATGCACTCGGTAGACTCATATTGTCTAGTTTGCAAAAAAATAATCTGTAACGCACCTAATTTTTCATAATTATGAAAAGTATTATTATTAATTATTATTAAACATGCAAAAGTCAAGTATGTGATTTATATTAGTGGAAATTATATATATATAGATTCGGTATATGGTGTATAAATAAATAGTAATTTTAATCGAGTTAAATCCCATTAGAGATATTATTTTCATTGTGCATTTGGATGATAATGGGTTCAATTGAATATTAGTGAAGTCCATCTGGTGATTGGATAAGTGTAGAATATTTTTGGAATATTATTGAGATGAAATGTGATTGGTGGGTTAGTTTGATAATTAAAGGAGGATTGGTAAATCACATGTGATTAAGAGTAAATTTGTGCCATTGTAGGATTTTAAGAAGCTCAAGGGTGTATTTTATAATTAAGAAGATATTATATATATATATATAATATTGTTAGTGGAAGAATAAAAAAAAAAGTTAAAAAAATCAATTGGCACAGCAACGAGACGAAGCAAAAGCAATCTCAAAAACAAAAAAACAAACCAGAGAATGAAATTGGCGTGAGAGAAGAAAGAAGAAAAGAAAAGAAGAGAGAAGGGAGAAGCTTGGTGGAGAGAGAAGGAGAGGAAGAAAAGAAGGAGATGAAGGAAAAGAGTAGGAAAAAAGGGTGATCCAGGTTTGGTGATTTTCGTTTTTCTTAATTTTCAGATTTTTCAGAATATTTCGGAATTGTTATATTATATTTTTTTAGTTTATTTGAGTTATATTGATTACGATATATTGTTTGAAATTGATTTTGGGATATTTTGGATTATGTATATTTGGAATATATTCTGGATCCGTAATATTGTTTACGAAAAATATTCTGAATTGATTTTCGATATGTTTTGGTTATAGTAATATTATGAAGAATATTATTAAAAGCGATTTTGTATATATTGTTTTGCGATTTGTTTCGAAAAGTGATTCTGGGCATTTGAATTTACTATGGATTTACGATATATAATTGCATGTGATTTGAAGCGATTTCTGGATTCAGAAATATTTTCGGAAATGATTTTGTAATTTGCTTGTATATGTATTTTGATGCGATTCGAATTCCGGAAATGTGTATACTGATTTGGATATGATTTCAGAATTTAAATTGACGATTCTGTTCTGAATGAATTATATGATTTTCCAAAAGTGATTTGACTCTGATATATGTAAATATAGATATGAATATAGGAGATTGATATGTCAATTGGGTTCTCTGAGTAGTACTACGCCTATATGTTATGATAGAGGTACCACCCTTTGCGGGTTGGGAAATCTGATCTAGGATATACAGCGGGTCCTCCATTGGTATCCAACTCTGTTCTGATATATCTGGGATACGCAGCGGGTCCTCCGTTGGTATCCATCTCTGTTCTGTATAGCTCGTAATCCAGTCCGAAAAGTATGTTTAGTATATCAGGAGCCTGAAATGGAATTAGAAATGTGATATGATCTGTACATGCTTTGAGATGAGAAATGATTTGATTTGGTATTATTATGTTTTCATAAGATATTTATTCTGATTTCCGATGGATTTATTGATAATTGCTTCAATATGATATTTGTTTCAGTTTTCCGATGAATTTGTATATTCGAAATGTTATTTGATTTGAAACGTATTTTATATTGGGAAGTGATTTACGAATATTTGACTTGACTTGTTTTTAATGTGAATAAATGCTTTGACTTGTATTTGATTTGAATTGAGCCCCAAATTGATTATTTATTTGTCAGTGTATTTTTTATGTTGATTTAAATGATATTATAGTGTAAGTGGAAATATAGTTTTCTGTACACCCACTAAGCTATATGCTTAGCGTGTTGAGTTTTCTCACACGCAAGTAAAAGAATTGTTGAAGGAAACAAGGATCAGAAAGAGTAAAATCTACTGGGATAGTGTTCGGAGTCACATCACTCCTGCATTTTTGGTAGCCCACTACATATTTAATGTTTTATATGTATTATATCGGTATGCATGGACAATAATGTTTTTGTAAATATTTAAAATAGTATTTAGTTTTTATGTATGTCTATAAAGTTTTGTAATATTTGGGCCCATGGATTTTAATGCTTTTAAAGTTGAAAATTTATAAGTATTTTGATATAATTTGTTTTGGTAAGTCGCACCGGATATGGAAGGGTGCGCAATTTGATTTGAGATTATAGAAGTGTGGATTTTATGAATTATGAAAACAGATTATGAAAAGTCAGAAAAACAGAGGAAACTCTGGCGAAATTTTCAGAAAATCATTTTAGACCATAATTTTTTAAATATTTACTTGGATCATTACTTAAAGTTCTTATTCTGAAATTTATTTTTCGTATACGGTAGCGCTCCCCGATTCGGTCTGAGCGGATTCGGGTCGAGGGGGTGTTACATAATCTACTGTGTTCCAAATGTTGGCATATGGTGCATCAACAGATGATACTGAGGAATATATTAAAATTGAGAGTCTACAACAATTGAAAGTATGAATAAATTTTGTCGAGCTGTTGTGGAGGTATTTGGAAAGCGTTACCTAATATTACCTAATGACAATAACGTTGCAACTTGCAAGGCTGCTCCACATATGTGAGAAACTTGATTTTTCGGGAATGCTAGAGAGCCTAAACTATATGCATTGGAGTTGGAAAAATTGTCCAATGGCTTGGGCAGGACAATACAGTGGACGCAGTGGATCCCCAACTGTTATTCTTAAGGCTATAGCTGATTATGATCTTTGTATATGGCATGCATATTTTGGATGTGAAATTATTAATTGAACATTTGTGGAAACAATATAGTTATCTTCAAATATTAATTGAACAGTTGTTAGAGCAATATAGTAATTTATAAAATTAGATGTGAAAATATTCATGAGTTATAGTGAATAATTGAATAAAGTGCATTTATTAAATTATAAAAATGCTTGTGTTAAAGTATGATTTGATCGACCATTGAAAAAAAAAATATGTGATTAATTATTTTTTAATATTATATGATTAATTATTTAATAATAATATTTTTAAATTAAAAAATTAATTAATCTTAATAAGTTATCAAATAAAACTTAATTAATATTATATAAAGAATAGAATATTCTTTAAAGATACTCTTTACACAAATTTAGTATTAATAATATTGGAGTGCAAAAAATTTGGTATAAGTATATTCCATAAAAATACTTTTTTAACACTAAAATGATATAGGGTTTGTTTGGAATAGCTTATAAAAGTGGCTTATTGGCTTTTTAGGTCCAAAAGTCACTTTTGGACTCGTTTGGATGTTTCCATAGAAGAGCTTTTAAAATTTAAAAGCTTTTCCAGACAAAGTCAAAATATATGATTTTTGCAGGAAGAGCTTTCAAGAAGCCAAAAGTCCAAAATAAAAGCCATGCCAAATAGGGCCATAACATTTGATGTCATACATTGAAGATGCTCTTCGATATTTCATTTTAGAACATCTTATCTCACCAACTAATTAGTTAAATATTCATAATATACGAGATTAAAACAAATGTATAAAACTGAAATAGTATTAAGAATGTAAATATATCTAAGATATGCGCCGGTAATGCAAATATTTTTTTTTTCTATATGATTAAATTAAATGATTTCATTTACAATTTTGTCAATCAATTGTAGAATTTAATCAAGTGTTGTAAAATCATATGATTAGAACTCAGAGCTACAACGCACCAGACACATAGGACCCGTAATTTTCTCTTAAATTTACCAGATCCATCCACCAACCCCTGAAAAAGTGAACAAGTAATAGCCGTTTGACCCAATCCGCAATAAAGAATCGGGACCGTCCATTTGGTACTTCAAACCTATTTATACATGCTCACTCTCTACCACAACCCTCGCTTCACACACACACACTCTCTCTCTCTCTCTCTCTCTCATCTGTGATTGTGTTATCTTCTGTTTTGGAGAGAGTGCTCAGTTGTTTGATTGATTGTTTTCAGATCTAAAAGCAGTTGAGATGGCTTTGCTTGTCGAGAAAACATCGAGCGGCCGGGAGTACAAGGTCAAGGACATGTCGCAGGCCGATTTCGGTCGTTTGGAGATCGAGCTTGCGGAGGTGGAGATGCCTGGTCTCATGTCCTGCCGCACAGAGTTTGGTCCATCTCAGCCCTTCAAGGGAGCCAGGATCACTGGATCCCTCCACATGACCATCCAGACCGCCGTCCTCATCGAGACCCTAACCGCCCTCGGTGCCGAGGTCCGCTGGTGCTCCTGCAACATCTTCTCAACCCAGGACCACGCCGCCGCCGTTATCGCCCGTGACTCGGCTGCCGTCTTCGCTTGGAAGGGTGAGACCCTCCAGGAGTACTGGTGGTGTACCGAGAGGGCTCTCGACTGGGGCCCCGACGGTGGACCCGATCTCATCGTCGACGACGGTGGTGACGCCACCCTATTGATTCACGAGGGTGTCAAGGCCGAGGAGATTTACGAGAAGACCGGTGCATTCCCGGATCCGGCCTCGACCGACAATGCCGAGTTCCAGATCGTTTTGACCATTATCAGGGACGGTTTGAAAACCGATCCCAAGAAGTACCACAAAATGAAGGAGAGATTGGTTGGAGTTTCAGAGGAGACCACCACTGGTGTTAAGAGGTTGTACCAGATGCAGGCCAATGGCACTCTCTTGTTCCCTGCTATCAATGTCAACGATTCTGTCACCAAGAGCAAGGTATACTCCTCTCCTTTTCTTTCCTACATCTTCATATTTTTAGATATTCATGTTTGAAAATGATACCTCCTTTTTGAGTTTATTTGTTTGAGATCTGATTTTAATTGCTTTATTAGGATCACACCCAACTATCACAAACTTGTTAGATCTTTGTTTTGTAAGAATCTATCTTATAGTTCATTTGTTAGCGTAGTTATTTAAAAAAAATGTTTGGATCTGTATGATTCTGTTTTGAATGTTGTGATCCAATGATTGATGCAATCTTTGTGGTGGACAGTTCGATAACTTGTATGGGTGTCGTCACTCTCTCCCTGATGGGTTGATGAGGGCCACTGATGTCATGATTGCCGGCAAGGTTGCTGTTGTTGCTGGTTATGGTGATGTGGGAAAGGGTTGTGCTGCTGCCATGAAGCAAGCTGGAGCCCGTGTCATCATCTCTGAGATTGATCCCATTTGTGCTCTTCAGGCTCTCATGGAGGGACTCCAAGTCCTTCCCCTTGATGATGTTGTCTCTGAGGCCGACATTTTTGTCACCACCACCGGCAACAAGGACATCATCATGGTCGACCAAATGAGGAAGATGAAGAACAATGCCATCGTTTGCAACATTGGTCACTTTGACAATGAAATCGACATGCAAGGGCTCGAGACCTTCCCAGGTGTCAAGCGCATCACCATCAAGCCCCAAACCGACAGGTGGGTCTTCCCCGATACCAAGTCTGGCATCATTGTGTTGGCTGAGGGACGATTGATGAACTTGGGATGTGCCACCGGTCACCCTAGCTTCGTGATGTCCTGCTCCTTCACCAACCAGGTGATTGCCCAGCTTGAGCTATGGAAGGAGAAGGCATCCGGCAAGTACGAGAAGAAGGTGTACGTTTTGCCCAAGCACCTTGATGAGAAGGTGGCTGCTCTTCACCTTAGCAAGCTTGGAGCTAAGCTAACCAAGCTCACCAAGGACCAGGCTGACTACATTAATGTGCCCGTTGAGGGTCCTTACAAGACTGCTAACTACAGGTACTGAGAGGCGAGAGAATGACAAAGCTGAGGAAAAAAAAAAATGTATTGGGACGGCTTGATTGTTTAATTTACAATTCGATGATGATTGCTGCTTGTTAGATATTAGGGTTTTAATTTTGAGTAGGAGTTTGTGTTGGTGGTTTCCGGGAATTTGTGTTGGCGGTTTCCGGGAATGTATGGAGGAAAGAACGGATCAAGGGGTCTCATATGAAGACCATAAATGGGGTTTGAATAAAGGTTTTGGATGGGGTTGTGTTTTGCTAGCTTGCTGCATCTTGCTCATTATAAAAAGAAAAAAAAAATGAACTTATTTGCTTTCAGTACTGCCATTTTTACCATTCTCCTACACAGTTTTTTCCGTTGTAATACACATATTTTCATTGTTTGGTTTTTTGTGCTAAACATTTAATGGTGTCTGAAATGTTGATCTTCTGGATGATATGATGAGGAAACTATAATTTTGATGAGGAGTTGTAAATTAAATTGTAAGATAGTTGTGAAAGTAAATTTGTGTTTGAATTCATAAATAATGTATGGGAAGTGTTTTGTTTACTAGTTGGGGTTATTTTTTAAACCGAATTTGGAATGGTTGATCTCGTTTGATCTAACTGTTGTTTGCCCTTTAAAGAAATGATAAAAAAATAAAATAAAAAATGATTGTGAAAATGAAATGCCTAAATAATTGGATTGTATAAATAAACGTGACAAATATCTTTAAATGGGGAGATATTTATAAGGAGAAATTACGCTGAACCTAAGGTTTGTAATTCTACAGTTAGAAATAACTTTATCAAAAATTGACAGTAAACCCCCCTTCAGTTAAGTTTGACCGTTAAAAATTGACAGTTGACCAACTTGAACAGTGAAAAGACGAAAATACCTCTAGAAAAAGACAAGGTCAGGGGTATTTTTGTCTTTTTAGATTTTTTAAATTTAATTTTATTAAATAATAATTAAAAAAATTAAGAAAAAATTTCATCCCTCCATCTTTAAAATAACGGACGGTTAAGATTTATTTAAAAAATTAAAATAATAATAATAAAATTAATTAAAAATAAAAAATTAATTATAATTATATAAATTTATTTTTCAGATTGAATCTCAATCGTCCATCAAGATTAGTAGACGGTGGAGATCCAATCTAAAAAATAGATCTCAAAAAGAGAAAAAAAAAAAAAATTTTGAAAACGAATTCTGGGTTCTTCAAAAAAAAAAAAAATTTTTAATTTTTTTTTTTTTTTTTACTAATTCGAACCCTTCTGGGTTCGTCGAACGAACCCAGAAGGGTTCGATTCGAATCGAACCCTTCTGGGTTTGTTCGAAGAACCTAGAAGGGTTCTTCAATTTTTTTTTTTTTTTTTCTAATTCGAACCCTTCTGGGTTCGTTCGACGAACCCAGAAGGGTTCTTCGAAGAACCCAGTTTCTGGGTTCTTCGAAGAAACCCAGAAACTGGGTTCTTCAATTTTTTTTTTTTCTAATTCCCTCCAATCTGGGTTCTGTGGTTCGCCGAAGAACCCAGATGAGTTCTTCGGTGAAGAACCCAGATGGGTTCTTCGGCGAAGAACCCAGATTGGGTTCTTCTTCTTCGTTGAAAACGAAGAACCCAGAGAGATGGGTTTCTGGGTTCTTCGTTTTCAAAATTTTTTTTTTTTTTTTTTTTGAGATCTATTTTTTAGATTGGATCTCCACCGTCCACTAATCTTGATGGACGATTGAGATTCAATCTGAAAAATAGATTTATATAATTATAATTAATTTTTTATTTTTAATTAATTTTATTATTATTATTATTTTAATTTTTTAAATAAATCTTAACCGTCCGTTATTTTAAAGATGGAGGGATGAGATTTTTTCTTAATTTTTTTAATTATTATTTAATAAAATTAAATTTAAAAAATCTAAAAAGACAAAAATACCCCTGACCTTGTCTTTTTCTAAGGGTATTTTCGTCTTTTCACTGTTTAAGTTGGTCAACTGTTAATTTTTAACGGTCAAACTTAACTGGAGGGGGATTTACTGTCAATTTTTGATAAAGTTGTTTCTAACTGTAGAATTGCAAACCTAAGGTAGGTTCAGCGTAATTTCTCCTATTTATAATTTAAAAGTTGTGTATAAAATGGGTAGTTGAGTGAATAATTGCAAGGTGGACCTAATCTTCAAAAGAAAAGTGGCATAGAATTAGGCCGCTAAGTGAGTGTCATGATTGGGACACCATATCTTATATATCTTAAATGATAATTATGTTTTGACGTTTTTATGAGCAGACAAAGATTAGGTGGTGGTAGCTTAACACCTAACCTAGAAATATCATAGCCGGTTCTTAACCTGTGTTGAACCGGGACTGCCGGTTCAGGTTCAAAATCGTCGGTGGCGGTTCAAACGGAACCGGCATCAACCCTAGTAAAAATAGATTAAAAGTAATATTTTTAAATACATTAAGGACCCAAATAATAATTATTCGAGGTATTTGGTTGTAGTTTAAGAAAAAATATAATTTCATTGTAATATGATCAAACGTGAGGGTATTTCATTACAATTTATTTATTTTTTAATTTTTTAATTATAAATATAGTTTCAACGAGTATAAAAAGCTTAACACTTAGCTATCTCAATTTTTGTCGACTTTATACTTTTTATTACTATTATTATTATTTTTTAATTTTACATATTAGTTTAAACTTTCATTTTCAATCAAAATAGATATACATGATCTTATTATAGAAATGAGACGTTAAGGATAGCATCCAAGTAGTTATTATATTAAAATATTAGAAAGCTATTTCTATTTTTAAATATGTTTCTTTTAATAATTTGTAATGTCATGCTCAATAGGTCTTTAAAAAAACAGTCATACTAAAATAGGTTGTAAAACAAAATGTTAGTAATCTCACCTTCAATTTTTTTTTGAAGGGGGTATAATTATAAAATTAATAACTATCGGAAACTGCCAAGATTAATCACTAAAGATGCGGTCCGAATATCTACTCACATAACGGGAGATATCTACTCCCATAATAAGTGGAGAAAACTACCCACGTATACTGGTAAATGTGCATAGTGAGAATTGAACCTTCACCACTGAGGTAGGAGAGAAGTGTATTAACCACTTGAGCTATGAGTGGATGTGTGTAATCTCACCTTCAATTTTAGCCGACTGTCGCTGCCTGAAACATGTGCTGGATAGCTACGAAAGAGCTTCTGGGCAGGCGGTGAACTATGATAAGTCCGCTCTTAGTTTCAGTCCGAACACTCAGCTTTCGGTAAGGACCTTGGTGGGATCTTTGTTCAATATTGGGGAAGTTTCGTGCCACGACAAGTATCTTGGGCTCCCCTCGGCTATCAGTAAAAACAGGAGAAATGTGTTCGCGAATATTAAGGAAAAAGTGTGGCAAAAACTCCAGCGGTGGAAACACAAACTTCTTTCTGTAGGAGGTCGTGAAGTTCTTTTGAAGGCAGTTGTGCAAGCTGTCCCTACCTACGCAATGAACTATTTCCGCCTCCCATCCTCCCTGTTGAAGGATATTCAAAGAATGATTGCAGATTTTTGGTGGGGTTGGAAGGGTGGTTCTCGCAAGATGCATTGGGTGGGGTGGAAGCACTTGTGTGTTCCTAAAGAGCGTGGAGGGCTAGGCTTCAGAGATGTAAAGGCTTTCAACCGTGCGATGCTAGCAAAGCAAGGGTGGAGGCTGCTGACTACCCCCACATCTCTGGCTGCAAAGGTATTAAAGGCGAGGTATTTTCCCTCTTCCTCCTTTTTTGATTCGACTGTGGGTAACCATCCATTCTTCATTTGGAGGAGTATTTTGTGGGGTAGGGATGTGCTAAAATTGGGTACACGTTGGAGAGTGGGGAATGGATCAAACATCTTAGTGTATGAGGATCCTTGGATCCCGAGACCCTCTCTTTTTAAGGTATTTTCACCTCGTGTGTTCCCAGCAGGGGCTAGTGTTGCGGGTTTGTTGTCAGTTGGTGGTGTATGGAATGAAGAATTGGTCCGATGTTCTTTTCTTCCGGAAGAAGCTGAAATCATTTTGAGTATTCAGCTTAGCAGTGTTTCTTGCCAGGACTCTTTGTTGTGGCATTATGACAAGCGTGGTGAATTCACAGTTCGTAGTGCTTATAAGCTAGCGGCTGAAGCCTTTGGTAAAAACATTGGCTCATCCTCAGCTGGCCCGGATCCCTGGTGGAAGGCATTGTGGAGCCTCCATATTCCTAGCAAGGTAAAATTTTTTGGGTGGAAGGTTTGCAGAAATATCCTTCCTACTAGGGGTTGTTTAAAGAGTAGGAAGGTTCTTGAGCTTGATGCTTGTCCTTTATGTGGTGCTTGTTCTGAGTCTATTGATCATATTTTATGGAGCTGTGTGAAGGTGAATGTGTTATGGAAGGGCTGCCCTTTCTTTGATGGTCTGAACAAGCTGAAGGTGGGTGTGTTTGTGGATCGTTTGAGCTGGGTCGTTTCTGGGTTGGGAAAGGAGTCTGCTGCCATTTTTCTCCTTGCTGCCTGGTTTCTGTGGAGTTTGAGGAATCAGACCATTCACGGTGGTAAGGTTCTTCTTTCTCCATGTTTGTGGAGTAGGGCTTCTGCTTATTTTTCTGATTTCCAGAGTGCCACTACCTCCGGCCTTCCCATCAGCTTGACTCCCAAGCAATTGTGGTCTAGACCCCCTGATGGAGTTTTCAAGCTCAATGTGGATGCCTCGGTTGTTAGTGGTTTACGATGTTATGGTGTGGGGCTAATCTTCAGGGATGACTCTGGTTTTCCTGTTCTTGTTAAATCGCAGTTATGCAGTGGCTCTATCTCGGTGGAGGTTGCAGAAGCTAGGGCTGTCCTTGAAGGGGTTTCCTTGGCAGTGGAGTTAGCTTTCTTCCCCCTCTCTATTGAGTCTGATTCCTTGAGTGTGGTGCAGCTTTGCAGGGGAGATTGGATCTCTCGAGGTGATGTTGGTCATGTTATCGGGAATATTCTGTCCCTGCTTAATAATAGGGCTGCAGCTTTTGCTTTTGTTCATAGATGTAGTAACTCTATCGCGGATTTCTTAGCTAAAGAAGCTCTTAGGTTGAGAGCTTCCTTTCTCTGGAAAGACCTCTTTCCGGATTGGTTTGTTATTATGGCCCAAGCTGATGTTTTTCCGGCTTTTGTTTGAGTAAAGTTTGTTTCTCTTTTCAAAAAAAAAAAAAATTTTAGCCAACGAATGTGACAATTTTATTCAATTTGAATCTTAACTTAGAGCCAGTTTGGAATTGCTTTTGGACAATAGATTTTAACTTTTTTTTTCTATAATTTTGATATTAAAAAGTATTTAGTAAAATACTCAAAAATAATTATTAAATAATTTTAATTTCTCTACAATAAATTTTAAAAAGTAGGTAGGGGGTTACTTTTTGAAAGTAATTATTAAATAATTTATAATTAAATTTTAAATTGTTTATATTACTCTTATTAAAAAATTATAATTTAAAAGAAAGTGGCATAGAAATTAGGCCACTAAGTGAGTGGTAATACCAACAAGTTTATCAATTGAATCATGATTGTGACACCATATCTTATATATCTTAAATGATAATTACGTTTGACGTTTTTATGAGCAGACAAAGATTAGGTGGTGGTAGGCTTAACACCTAACCTAGAAATATCATATCTAGGTTTCTGTTTATAAATTTACTAATTTAGCAAAGTAATTTTTTTTTTAAAAATAAATAATACTGAATTTATGTAAAATTTGTTAAATTAAATTTTATAAAATTTCACGCTGAACTTTTTCAATATTAAATTTAATTGTTAAAAAATAGAATTGACCGATAAAAATAAAAAGCGAAGTAGAAAAAGAAGTGAGAGAGACATAGTAAATCCATTATAAATCTACAATGGATAGTGAAATAAGAGAGATTTAAACTTACTTTTTAACCGTTAAACTTAATGTCATGAGAGTTCAGTGTGAGTTTTTGTAAACTTTAATTTTAAATATAATTTTACAAACTTTAGATAATTTTAATTATTATTTGTTCTTTTTTTTAATTATTTAATTATAAATTTTAATTATAAATGTAGTTTCAACGAGTATAAAAAGCTTAACACTTACCTACCTCCCTCAATTTTTTGTCAACTATATACTTGTTATTACTATTATTATTTTACATATTAGTTTAAACTTTCATTTTCAATCAAAATAGATATACATGATCTTGAAATGAGACATTAAGGATAGCATCAAAGTAATTATTAAAATATTTCTATTTTTAAATATGTTTCTTTTAATAATTTGTAATGTCATGCTAAATAGGTCTTTTTTTTTAAAAAAAAAGTCATACTAAATAGGTTGTAAAACAAAATGTTAGTAATCTCACCTTCAATTTTTTTTTTAAGGAAGTACAATTACAAGATTAACAATTGTCGGGACCTGCCGAGATTAATCACTAAACACACGGTCCAGATATCTACTCCCATAATGGAAGACATCTACTCTCACAATGGAAGACATCTACTCCCATAATAAGGGGAGAAAACTATCTACACATACTGGTAGATGTACATGGTGAGAATTGAATCCTCACCACTGAGGTGGGAGAGAAATGTACTAACCATTTGAGTTATGAGTGGATGTACGTAATCTCATCTTCAATTTCAGCCAACGAATGTGACAATTTTATTCAATTTGAATCTTAACTTAGAGCAGTTTGGAATTGCTTTTGGACAGTAGATGTAACGCCTCTAATTTTTTTATAATTATGAAAAGTATTATTAATACTTATTATTAAGCATGCAACAGTCAAACATGTTATTTAACTTGGTGGAAAGTATATATTTGGTATATGGTGTATAAACGAATAGTGATTTTTAACCGATTTAACTCCCATTAGAAATATTATTTTCATTGTGTATTTGGATCATAATGGGTCCAATTGAATATTGGTGAAGTCAATTTGGTGATTGGATAAATGTGGAATATTTTTGGAATATTATTGAGATGGAATGTGATTGGTCGGTTAGTTTGATAATTAAAGGATGATTGGTAAATCACACTTAATTAATTGTGAAGTTGTTGCTATTTTAGGATTTTAGAAAGTACAAGGGAGCAATTTGTAATTAAAAATATATATATATATATATATATATATAGAAAAACATGAAAAGTGGAATTCCACATTCCACTTGTCCAAACCAAAAAAACAAAAGAGCACAATATGACATTGCAAGTCAAACAAAAACAACTTGGCACAGCAAAACAAATAAACAAACCAGAAACTAAGCAAGTTCGGCGAAGGAAGGAGAAAGAAAGGAGGAAAAGAAGAAGAAGAAAGGAAGAGAAAAAGGAAAAAATAAGTCTTGGGAAATTATCTAGGTTCGGTGTACATTAGTTTTCGAATTTTCAGTGTTTCAAAATATTTCGGATTGATTAAATTTTATTAATGTTGAGTTATTTGAATTATATTGATTATAGTTTATATTATGAAATTGATTTTGAAATGATTCTAATTACGTATTCTTAAAATATAGTTTATATCTGAAATATTGATTGTGAATAATATTATGAGTTAATTTTAATACGTTTTGAAATTTAATATTGTTATGAGAAATATAGTTGAAGGTGATTTTGATTATATAATGTTTGTGAAATGTATCGAAAAATGATTTTGGGGCATTTTGATTTAATATTGGTTTGTGAAATATATTCGAATATGATTTTGAATTGATTCGATGTGGATATTGGTTTCATATATATATTTGAATATATTTTTGGATTGATTTGATGTGATTATTGATTTGAGAAATATATTCGTATATGATTTTGTATATTTTTTTATATATGATTATTAATGAAATTTAGATTTCAAAAATATATTTATGGATTTAAAATATTTGAAAGTTAAATTTAAATATAAGAAAGTGATTTGTGAAATTGTATTTCAGAATTGAAATTACGAAATCGAAATTGAATGATTTGAAAATTGAATTTGTTGATTCTGAAAGAAATGAAATGTGTTGGACTTTGAGGCATGATATAGTAAAATGGTTCTGATATATATAAACATAGATACGAATATAGGAGGTTGACATGTCAATTGGGTTATATAGCAGTACTGCACCGAAATATTGTGATGTACCACCCTATGGATAGTACAGGCCCCGAGTGCCGGTCCTAGGGTAGGGAGTTGATATGATACATTTCCGATGGATAGGCACCAAGTGTCCGATGTCTGGATTAGATGCATGTGATACCATTCGACGGGTAGGCACCGAGTGTCCGATATCGAAATGGGTTCGACAGGGAGGCACCAAGTGTCCGAGGTCGAACAACCCGTAATCCAGTCCTGTAATATATGTTATGTGTATCAAGAGCCCGAAATAGAAATTGAAATATGATATGAAAATATTTGAGATTGATATGATTTTTATTTAGGTATGAATTGAATTGAGCCCCATATTTAAACATTTATTTGTTATTTATATTTCTGATTAATTGATTAAAATGTTATTATATTATATTTGTAAAAATTCAGTTTTGTCTACACCCACTAAACAATATGCTTAGCGCGTTGATTTTTGTCGCGCGTAGGTAAAAAATATTCCAGAGTTGATAAAGAAGTGAAGAATTGAATCTGCAGGAGTAGGGATGTAGCACCCCCCGACCCGATCCGGCCGGACCGATCCGGGGCGCGCCACTCGGACTTTGACAACTTTTCCAAACTTCATTTTTACATTTTAAAATCCTTGTGAGCCCATAAAACAATAAATAACTTTTTACAAAAAAAATCCGGCAGAGTGCCATTTGTTTTTCGGACTTTCCAAAAACCTGCTTTTACACAATCAATTCAAAAACAATTCTCATTTCACAAACACTTCTATCACTTTCAATCAGTTGCGCACTCTGCCGTTTAGTGCGACTTTCACAAATAGTTTATAAAATAATAACAAATCAAACTTTACTATTTACAGTTAAATAATAAAAGACAGAAATCATAAAATAATTAATTACAAAACGTTTTACAAAACTTATTTACAAATTCCCTGTATATGCATGCTTTCCGAATCTATATACACATAACAAAAATATAGCTACCCAACTGTACAATCCTGTGACTCAGTCTGCAACTTGCTCCTCCTTCAATCTCTAGCCTCCTCTGGATTCCTGGTACCTACGCGTTAGACACAAAACTAACGCGCTAAGCATAAAGCTTAGTGGGTGTACTAAAATCTCAATATGGAAACATATATAACCTTTAATAATAACAAATCACATTATATATATATATATATATATATATATATATATCAATTCAAATCATGTTCAAAACAATTAAATTGCAGAATCAATAATGAAGTCAATATATAATTTTCGATCAATAAAAGCATTCAATACACTTTTCAATTCCAATCAATTCTGGCCCACTAGAATACTAAACATATACGGACTGGAATATGGGTCAAGCTCCCAACCCCCAGAACGAATTCTGAGGAGGTACGTGTCTCCCAACTCTAGGACCGTGGGTACGGAACCTAGAGAGGTACATAGCTCCCTATCCCAGGAACGAATCCTTGGGAAGGTACATTAACTCCCAACCCCCAGGACGAATCCTGAGGAGGTACGTATCTCCCAGCCTCTGGACGAATCCAAGAGGAGGTACATTAATATCATCAATATCAATCAATCAATATCGGCGCAGTACTGCTCAATAAAACCCAGCTGGTATACCAACCTCCTATATCCTTTTCTATGTCTACGTATCCTAGGGCCGTTTCGATAAACCAAATTCACAATCAATTTCGCAATAATTACTCAATAATCGATAATCATTCAATAGTCATATAAATCACATAATAAACTTCAAGAAATATGAACAATATTCACATACAAGTCTAAATCAACTGTTTAAAACGAAATCGGAAATATTCGAAACACAAACAAATGCGATCTCGTATAAAATCTTTCCATAATCAACCATAAGTATATCAATCATCAATTTTTACACATCGAAAATCGAAATCGAAAACATTTAACAAAATCAAAATCGAAAACAATGAACGAAATTGAAATCGGAAACAATTAACGAAATCGAAATCTAAACGAAAACGAGAAACGTAACGAAAACAAAAACGTAAACGATAACGAAATGCTTTTCGTAACGATTTCGAAAAACAACGTACACCAACCTCGGTACCGTCTTTCGTTCGAGAAATTCGCGTTTTTACGATTTCGTTTCCTTCCCTTTCCCTTCTCTTTCTTTCTTCTTCTTCTTCTTCTTCTTCTTCTTCTTCTTCTTTTCTCGCTCTTTTCTCTCTCTCTCTGTTCTGTGATAATTTCTGGCTTCCTCGAGAAGCCACTTCTTTTTTTTATATTTTTTTCGCTACCGCGACCGCCGTCGCGACCTGTGGTCGCGGCACCAGGTCGCGACACTCACTGGAGTGCGCGCACCGCCTTCGTCGCGAGCGCACCCTGGTCGCGCGACTGGTCGCGTTGCTCTCTGCCTGTTTTTGACAATTTCATCGCGAGCAGTCCATCGCGACCTGTGGTCGCGGTGGCTGGTCGCGTTGCTCACTGCCAGGTTTTGCCATTTTCATCGCGAGCAAGCCATCGCGACCTATGGTCGCGGTGACTGGTCGCGGTACTCACTGCCAGATTTTGCGTTTTTCACCGCGAGCGAGCTGTCGCGACCTGTGGTCGCGGTGACCAGGTCGCGATGCTCTCTGGTCCAGTTTTCCAATTTTTCATTTTTCATTCATTTTTCACTATTCAATTCGGTCCGCTGGAAATCATAAAATAACCATACATTTAATTACATTTACACCCCCTCAAATAGTAAAAATTTATTTTTCACATATTTCATATATATCAAAAATTCATCACCCGAAATCCGGGATGTTACAAGGGATCAGAGTCACATCATTCCTGAGCTTTTGGGTAGTCTTTTTATGTCCATTAATATGTTTTTGAATAGCATGCATATATAGAAGGATTTTGTAAATATTTGTAAAAGTTGTGTTGTTTTTACATATTTTCTATAAATGTTTATATTTTACGGAATTATGGATTTTATCACTTTTGAATTGATTTTGATTAAATAGTTTGTATGAAATGTTTGAAAAGTCGCACTAAATTTGGAAGGGTGCACAAAAGTGATATGATAAATTCGAAGTGTTGATTTTATGATTTTACTAAAAACAGGTTTTGGAAAGTCAGAAAAATAGATGAAACTCTGACGAAATTTTTAGAAATTTTATTGGGTCATTATTAAAGTTTACATTTTAATTTTAAAAGTATGATTTTATAAAAGTGAAGTAGAGATTTCAGTATATGGTAGCGCTTCCTGATTCGGTCTGAGCGGATTGGGTCAGTGGGTGTTACAATAGATTTTAATTTTTTTTTTCTATAATTTTGACATTAAAAAGTATTTGGTAAAATACTCAAAAATAATTATTAAAATAATTTTAAATTCTCTACAATAAATTTTGAAAAGGAGGGGGTTACTTTTTAAAAGTGATTATTAAATAATTCATAATCAGATTTTAAATTATCTATATTGCCCTTATTAATTTAACGTGTAGACAATTTTATCATCATAAGAAATTAAACCTTAAATACTAAAATATTTTGTTACCAAAATTAAATACAATTTTTTTTCAAAAAAAGTTTAGAACTTACAACACATGGAGCCCAACTCCTCAAAACTAAAAAGGATGGTGACCTCTATGAAGAGGACAATCTGCTTAATTTATTAATATATATATATATATAATAATTAATATATAATATTTATTTTTAATATAATATTATAATTAAATATTAATTTAATTTAAAATTTAGAATAATAAAAAAAATATAAAAATACATTATAAAATTATGCCTATTTAAAATGTACTGTTTTTGAGTCTCGTAACAATTTTAAAATACAATTAATCAAACGTTTACTTTATTATCTTGGCAGTTGATTATTCTTTCAATACAGCTACCGATAATTATTTTAAAATTGAATAAAACTATCACTCCACAAATAAACTAATATTCTCTTTCAAAATTATATACACCTATTAAGAAAAGTATTCAAAAAATTATATACAAAGTGAAGCGTTTGAAAATTGGACATCATTAAAATTCTCTACAGTTTAGGCCGAGAAACATAAACTTGATAATCTTGGAGAGTTAAAAGAACGGACCACAATTGTTGGGCCACAATCTCATCTCTTTGCCTTTAAATTTTTTTTTACTTTTATCCACAGTATCCGGATCAAATCCGACTAATCCCGCTCAACCCGAGAGACAAGTACAGATCTAAATACAAAGTGCTCCAATTTCGGTTCAAACTCGGCACACAGTCTTTTAGTGAGTTTACGGTATTTAGCTACTACACCACACCTTAGTGGTTCTCTACATTTTATTATTGGGATACAAGATATATGTATTATAATTTTTTTTGCCATCAAATACATTCCATTCCAGTACAAGAAGCGAAATGGTAAAAGCCAGCAGAATGGAAAAGAGAAATGGCAGGCCAGCAAACTTGGCAGTGGACAATCTTTGCTCACAGCCCAAATGGAGTAGGCCTAACCACATTGCAACTATCACTATATGTTATTTAAGTTCCCATTTTATTCCTTAGGATACCGATTAGTAAACTCATAGTAAAAGTTTTACAGACATTATCATCGACACTCCCTGAAGTATCCCTAATTAAATCAAGTACTGCTTTTAAAATCTCAGAGGGGTGTATCACTGTCAGTGATGAATTTCCAATTTGTGGTAGCTGAGCTGACTGCAATTGGGGACCAACTTGGGGAAATGTTAGTGATAAGAACCCATGTGTGTTATGACATTACAATTTACAAAAGACAATACATATAAGTTTATAAAGTTCTCTAGGCATCAACATCATCTAGTGCTAACTTCATTAAATTCAGCATAGCTCATTAGAGAGGAGGACTCTTATATTATCAAAAAAAAAAAAAAGGGAAAAAAAGTGCGATTACGGTGAAGATAATGAAGTAGTTAGGTCTCTTGATCACAAGGTTCTTGAATGAGATTGAGATGCTTTGTTACAGACACATCATAAGAATCTAGAGAAAAAAAAAAAAACATAAACAAACTTTTCAACTTGTTCATTATCCTAAACTCTCTGTATTGGCACCAGAATCTATTAAGATGATATTTATAATCCGAAATCAACATTCACTTAACTGGGAATCTGTATGCTGTATTAGATTGGTGCTTGATGAAATTGAAGAACGTCTTTCCTTAGCTGCTCGCAATAAAATTTGAGTGGCAAGCACTAGTCATTTTGTAAACAAGCAGCAGCATTCAACTAGTCCATATATGACTACGAACATTATTGCTAGCATACACAACAATTTAAGAACCAGTGAAAAATATATGAGTTTGAGAACAAGAGATAAGTATCTAATACCAGCCAAGAAGATGAAGTTACATATTTGATGAGTTAAATATTATACGAACACCCTTCAAAAAAATAAAAATATTATACGAGCAAGATGAGATTGTTCTTGATAAAGTTGATGCACCTGATACAAAATCAGGCTGTACAAATGTTAATTCTACTAACCAGAACAGTAAAGAATTTTCTGAGGTAGCATCAAACTCATAAGGTAGCATTCTAAAGTACAGAGAAGTAAACGCTCTAAAATAATGAAATTAAACAGAAGGTGGAAATTTTAATCTAATTTGAAAATGAACATTTATCAGCAAGGATTTTTAGACTAGGGGAGGTCTACACATGTACACGATAATCGTGACAACAATAATAGCTGATCCAGCTGCTCTAGCAACATTGCTACCAACAAGTTTAAGCCGAGAAGACTTAAAGCAACTATAGTTGGATCATCAAATTGTTTAAATCAAAGTTGATATCTGTCTAAATTTTTAGATGAGCTCCTTGAAACTTCTTTTATTCTTGATATTTGACAATATGAGCTTATAACAAATATCATTCCTTAAAATTCAGTGAGGAAGAAATAGCCAGGACATACAAAGGCAGCTGGACAACAAATAAGAAGGCATATCTGGGTGAGATTGGAACGAATAGATAAATGTAATCGTAGCAATATATAGTAGTATATCATCAAGAATACTAAAACAACTTCTAGCCTTTTGCAGCACATAAAGGTTTCCGGTGAAATATTATAATTTAAGTTAAATTTGTCAAATAACAATTTAGCAAACTTGATCAGTATCTGATTCTCAGGCAATTTGATAACTCATCTCACCGAAGTTATGCTCATATAAGGTACCAAAATCTGTAGCATATTAGAATGCAATAATTAACACATCAAGTGATAAATTCAATTTCAGAAAAGGAAAACAGTCAGTAAAGAGCAACAGCACAGCATTTTAGGAAGCATGAAATCCCTGGTCAAGCATCTTTTTTCTTTCCCTTTTTTATTTATCAGAAGAACTTTTGATTTATATTGCAGAGTAGATATTCGGTCAATAAGAAGGTGTCAAGTTCAAGGCATCCTTTAGGGGTCTCTTCTGAATTCAATTAAGACCACATTTTCCGTTCTCCAAAACTAGGAAGTGGTGGTGAAATGAGAGGAATGTTTAGCATCACTCATTTCTAGTTTTGCTGTTCTTCCCGAGGGCGTTTTGTTCATAGAGGGGTTCTCAATTTGTATCTTGTATGCCTGAGCTTTTTGTTAGGTTCATTTTTGTGGGGTGCTCGTTCACTTTCCTTGTATCCCTTCTTTTTTTTTTTTTCCGGGTTCAAGCATTTTCAAGGCACCGAGCCCTTTCAAATTTTTTAATTTCAGTATACGGTTTTTCTTCTTTCTCTAGAATTCTAATAACACTTACTAAAAGATTTTCATCAAAGCCGTTCTAAGGAATCCCACTCTCGGGTTGCTAACTAATCAGATGTTTGAGATAGAATTAGACATTTCCAAGATAGTAGGACTACTGGTTCCTAGTCATATAGCATAAAGTCTGCATATCAGATGTTCCTCTTATAGCTAGACAAGCTATCTAAATGCAGAAAAAAAAAATTGATCTAACAGGCAAAGCAGACCGTTCTCCAGGGACCAGGGGGGTTTGCATTTTCAGCTTCTTACAAAGAAATCTGTGTATGGCTGGTATAAAATTAGGATACCATAACATGATCTGGGGGTGGGGTTGCAGAAATATTATCTACAATTTTTGGTTTATAAATAAACAAAAATCATAAAGCTAATAATAATTGATTTTTGTGGATGTAAACAAGTTCTTATGACAAAGAAGAAAAAAGAAATATAAATCAGAAACTTTAAGATTTCCACAAAAGAATGCCAGAGAGTGAGAGGCATATCATCACATAATTACTCTAAGTAGCAATTAAATTGATATTGAGATAGTCTTTGACAGACACCCCCCCAGATCTCCCAAAAATTGAAGCTAAAAACACAGAGCAGCAGCATTAAGCAAAATACAATATATATAAATTTAAGTGTCTTAAATATACAAACACAACTGACAGAAAACCCAGCAAGACAACAAATCTAGTAAAAAAAATCATCACTTTACCAGTTGCAGAAATGATCATGTCAATGTGGGTGGATTTTGTCTGATCAATTTTTGATGTCTCTAGCACATCTAGTGATGACTTCACAGCCTCTGCTGTAAGGATTTGCCTGACCACGATGACAAGCATAGTAAGAAGCACCTGGTTTTGTACAGGGAACCATGTCCCTAGCCAGTGTATCATAACTAATAAACCTCTTTTGCATCACCAGAACTCTCCTGCTGGTGTCTGAGTCCATTTCTGGATCAGTCAAACAGTCTTCAACCTTATTGGTGCAGTTCCTTTTCACCATGACATCAAATTCACTGGTTTTTTTCAGTGATTCAAGGCCTAAAGCTGAAACTGAAACCCCACTGAAGATGTAAAGGAAAAGGAGTGCTACGAGGAGGACAGTGAATTTAGGTATGGACATTTTTGTTTTGGTTTGGTGTTGATCCATGAGTTGTCTTGGTTTCTGTTTTGTTTTTCTTCACTTGTGAACTGAAAATGAGATTTTTGGGTAGTTGGAGGTCCTTGAATGAGACAGGACATGCAAACAGTTTTAAGTGGATTCATGTTCTGCTAACCACTGAGATCATGCCAACTGCGAAGCCAAAACATGGGCCCAAAAATATTAAAAAAATATCAAAAATCCATTTACTCCTTCAATGATCCAAATATGAAAATGTTTCGTTTTGTTTCGCTTATTATGTGAATTGTTTTATATTTTTTTACATTTTTTCAATTTTTTTATATATATTATTTATATGTAACGACTCGAACTTATATATTATAAAACTGAATAAATATTATTTTTTACTAAACTATATTAGCCGGTGATTATTATTATAGAAATTTTAGTACTGAATTGTTGAATTATCATTGAAGAAGATTTTTCTAATAGATTAATTGTTGAAATTTTGAAGTGTGTAAATTATTTAGTGCTAAAATTGTTACTAATACAATTGTAGTTTTAGAGTTAAAATTTAATTTGTTGGTGATGATAGTGGAACTAAATCTTAGTATTTATTTTTATGTCATCACCGAGAGTGTGTTGAGCATACTTGATAAATGTTCATAGCAATTAATAATAATACTTAATTTAACAAAGTTGGTTTAAGTGCACTAGGTTATTAAGACCAAACTGAGGAGGTGAGATTTCACTTGTTTAATTGGATACAAAAAGAGCTATTAGGGGTTGATGTACTACAATGGAGTTACGAATGGACTAAGGCCGTGTTTACTAATCAGGATTTGTAACGAGAGAAAATTTTTTTAACTAATTATTTAAAAATTTCAACATTTACGGAAACAAGTAGAAATTAAGTTGAGTGGACCTTATACACAAAAAAAGAAATTAAGTTTTATTTCTTCAATTGAACCGCAAATCTCTCTCACACACATTTATTACAAAATTCCCTCCATAAGTAATTCCAAATGTTATATATAAGGATATTTTCGAACAACAATTTTTTTTTAAGGATGTAATTCCAAAATGCGAGCCGGATATCTACTCTCATAACGAGAGATATCTATTCACACAATAATGGGAGAAAAATTGTTTCCTTTTTTAATTGGTAAAAGTTTAGCAAACATTGTAATATAAACTTGTAATTTAATTACGGTTCCCCTCCTTCCCCTTTTTAGTGGATTTCAATTCTTTTTTATTTTCATTCTTAATTAGTACGTGCCCTAAGATTATTAATATAAAGTTCAACTCTTTTGATTTTAGGTTAAAGAGATTATTATACGTTGTGGTTAAAGAATACGTATTTGCTTGTGATTATGAAAAGGTAATAAGTAAATTTTAAACTTTATACATGAATCAAAATTAGCATATGCATATGATTTTGATATATTTTGCAAGTAGATATTTTATGTGCTTTGGCACTTAATTATTGTTTTTTTAAAGATGACAATTTATGATTCTTTGAATAGTTGGATGTATATGTTTGTTTGTGCCTCTAAATATTATCTATACTTTGTTATATGTTTAATTATGTTTTAAGCATGGTATAAGATTTTGAAATTTTGTTTAAATATTGTATGTGTCTCCATATTGTGAGCATGCTATAAGGTTGTGAAATTCTGTTTTATCAACTCAACTTAAATTCATTATATTTAGTAGACACCTATACATCCATGGAGCAATATATGTGACATGTTGAGAATTGTCATCAAAGTTCCTTGGAAATTAAAAGTCTTCACATTTATATGTAGATAGTAGATGTATTATTACACGTGGAAACACTCCTTGATCAATTGTTCCATAAATTATTTTAGGATTCATTTTGGATTTCTAATTTTTGTATTTTTGACACGATACACTTTTTGGCGGTTTGATTTGAAATTATGGAAATAAATTTATTGGATTTTTGATTTTGATCATCCATGCAGTGTTGAACTAAGTTATGATTGTATGAAATAAATATTTAATGTTCATTCTTTGACAATCAATTGGAATTGTATAGATATATAACAAATAGTGGTTTAAAACTCCGTACTTTGAGATACGGAAGATGAATTCATTTAACTAGTGAGATTGAAATTTGATATTTAATATTTATTAAAATGGAAATGTTGGTTTCTACTAATGTGTGCTCAAGTGAAAAAAATTATATATAATGATGGTTCTAAACTTCTATTTAACAAGTGGTATCGGAGTCTAGTTACGTATTCCATTTGATAGGTGTTGGCATAGGGGAATCACCAATGATCCTCACCTTAATATCTACTACGAAACGAACACGTGACACTCAATTGATATAGTGATAGCTCACCAATAATTCTCCCATAACACTTATTAAGAGTTGAACACACTGTAATTCCACTTGTTGGATAAAGACTTAGAACCCATAATACCACTGTAAGTTAGGGTTTAGACTTAGATATAGTACCTAGATAGTTTAATATCAATTTAAATTAATTTGATGTAGAGTTAAGTTATGATATGATAATGGGGTGGCAGCAAAATTGAAAGAAAGAAAGGGAAAATGTAAAAGAAGAGGAAAACATCATGCCATTCCATTAAAATCCAAATGATAATAATAATTAATAATGGCAACACAATGATTGTGGGTCGGAAATTAAAGAAGGAAAAGGGTCAGTTTCACCTACTCGCTATGATATTTGTTGTTTTGTCACTCTTCCTTTATTGCTAAGTTTCTGCACAATGAGAAAAACTTTATGTGGGGACGTATAATCAAATTGTGAATGAGATCGTCTAATTATATTATTACTGATTTTATTATTTAGGGTAAAATTTAATTTGATTTTATTCTTTAGATAAATCATAGAATATGATAAAATGTAATTTGATGGTCTCGCCTGTGATATCATCTCGTACAAGTTTTTCTCCACCACTACTGGGTCCCAAATTTCAATCCATTCCCATTTGACTTTACAACACCTTTTACTCCAAAAGCCTAAACCCTAACTTATAATTTCAATCCTTTTAAAAAGTGATTGTGAAGATGTAACTAATTAATAGATTATTTCCAGAAGAGATGTCTTGTAATGTACATGGATTGCATCCAGTCCTATGTATATGTGATGTGTTGTGATTTGCTGGAGTATCAATATTTAAGTAAGGTTTTGTTGGAGGGAGTTCTCGACGACATTGTCAGGTCAGCGATACGTCATAAAAGATGGATCCACCAAAATATCAAATAGAAAAAGGACAAAAAGCTCAAAAAAGTTGATATCCGAGAAATCTCTCGTATAAATTCAACCAGCGGTCAATTACCGTTTAAACAACATTTATGATTATTGATAGGGGACATTTAACGCACGTACCATCGACATAAATGTAGAGTACATTTCGCATTAAATGTGAAACCCCCGAACAGTCTGAATCCTGACATGTCACCAAATCCCTAAAATTGCTCAATGGATCAGAAAGGATTTGATGGGAATAGACAGCCAAGCAATGATGGCCCATGTGTAGGTGCCACGTGACGACATAAGGTATCCGGCTGGATATCCCATCGAGATCGACGTCCAGCCCTCCTCTATAAATAGAGGGAAGTTTCTGTGAACAAAAAGTAGATAAACAAAAATTATAAGCAAAAACTCTGATAAATTCTCTCTAGAATCAATCATTTACTGACTTAATCGTCAAAGTGTAATCGCCGACTATTGGCCGGCACTCCTGACGTGTTTTCTTCTTATCTTGCAGGTAGATATTGATTCTTCAGATATCCCATCAAGATCGACATCCAACCCTCCTTTATGAATAGTGGGAAGTTTCTGTGAACTAAAGGTAGATAAACAAAAACCATAAGCAAAAACTCTGACAAATTCTCTCTATCATTCACTGAATTAATCGTTAAAGTGTAATCGCAGACTATTGGCCGGCACTCCTAACGTGTTGCAGGTAGATATTGATTCTTCAGATATCAAGCATTGCCAGTTTCGCATTCTCCGAGAACTTCCTCTTCCAGACGCATAATTTCTGGACGATTCATAGCTTGTAACTATACTTGTCTTCTTTCGCTTGAGTTATTATATTCAACCTGCCTTTTGATCATTCGATTAGACGGTAATCCAAAATAGCCATCGACAAGTTTACTTTTAGTACTGAGATTTTGTGATACAATAGTGTGATGCCTAAATTACTGTAATTTTTCTCTGTTTACCTGAAAGTTTAAAATATTGTTCACAGCAAATTGAAAAAAAAAAAAAAAAAAAGGAAATAGAAAACAGCTCATAAATGATTAACAACCAGAACCCAAATTCTGTCCTGCATCACGTTAGCATAGCTCCATTTACTTTTAGACAACGTCAGAATTGATCCATAACATCCTAAATGAAATGCAGCAGCAGAAACTAATAATGAGACTACAAGGGAATCATGTATGACTTCTGCACAGAAAATATAAACGATTTTTCATCTCTATAGAATCTTCGAGATGCAAACTTGACCACAATTTCGAACAAACTAGACGTACATCAGGAAGAAATCACAAGTATATGTACTTCACCTCGAGCAAAGTAGAGGGCAACACAGAATCATGGTTTAAAACGAGTTTATCACTGAGATGCAATTCAACAAAAATTGAAATATACAAACATCTGTATGATAAAATTACAAGATGAGGCATTCATGCCCAGACAACCATTGCATTCTTCAGAACCGTACCACTAGCCACGAACTAATGACACGTGACATTATCATATTGACAATAAATAGTTTTATGCCATCTAATATATCTTGTCAAAATTTATGAATCACCGAAAAAAAAAAAAAACTGGAGAAGCTTTTCTATACCTATCATTGAGCTATACAACTCGATGCTCAAAGAGTGAGCTGCTCCATACTCTTATCGCTTCTGGCAATTCCATGGCTGGATCTTCTATCTTCTTGCTCTTCATATGGGTTTGCCCTATAACTAGAACTGGCCTCTTCATAATCTGAAGAACCTGGTCTTTCAGTAAGAAAATTTTCCCAGAATACATCATTTACTCGAGCTGGGGCAGCTGAAGGTTCTGAATTGTTATTTGGGGGAGCAGCCGAAGGCTCTGAATTGTTATTTGGGGCTTCTTGTGAAGAAGACAGAGTAGCTCTCTCAGTACCCAGATTCTTGCTCTTAGGAAAAGATCTAGTATTATTTTCTTTATCATCGGAATTATACCTTGACTCTAGGGCTTTGCCAATATCATGATTCAGTTGCGGCATACTCGATGAACAAAGGCCTTTACTGAATTGCAGAGAAGAAGATGCCAGAGTTAAATTGAGGTGGCAGGAAACAAGACCCTCAACTTCCTCATTAGAGGTCAATCTCTGCTGCGAGGAATGCACACTTGGGCTATCATTTGCTGGTACTTTTTGAGGGAATGATGAATCCCTTTTAAATGTAAAAGACGTCCCAGTATCTGCAAGATCAAATGTTTCAAGCACAAATAAATTGCCTTCTGTTCTTGTATGTGCATCTTTTCGGTCACCGTCAGATATTTTCCTTTGTGGACTTCCCCCATCTTCATTGGAACTCTGTGTGCTATGTGAAACAACATTAATATCTGAAACAGCAGGTGATAATTCTAGTCTAAGCTTATTTGAGAAATCTTGTTGGAAAATATTCCCAAAATCAGCTCTAGAATTACTATTGCTGTCAAAATGACTACTTTCCACAACTGTCTTTGGGTGATCAACTTGTGGCAGCCGTCTTTTCTTACTATATGCTGAAAAATCCATGGACTCAATTTTCCGAGTAAGATGTTCAACAAAACTAGGGTTCTGAATAACCTTTTCCAAGAAGTTAAACAAATTCTCCTGTCTCTGCTCCATACTATCAACCCGCTGTGTCATATCTTCCAAATGAAGCTTTGCAGCTGACCACTGCTGTTTAACTCTTAAAATATTTGCATCTAGCGCAGCTTTCTCACGTGAAAGCCTGTCTATTTCTTCCTCAAATGCTGCTCTTTCTGGATCCACTAAAGAACCTTGTGGGTGACTGTGGCTGTGAATAGGTTTCCTGCGGTGGATATTCTTAAGAAGATGCTTTTGATCTTTGACAAATTCTTCATTAGAAAACTCCCACTTCTCAGGATCAATCTTTCGGAATCCCTGTCACAAAACCACATCCAGATATGCACAGTTAAAACTTAAATCAAACTCAAAAGGTAAGATCCATGTTATGAAAACCGATCGGCATATAATAAATAAAATTTCTTTTCTTTCTCCTGTGTGAGGAGAAAGAGAAGGGAGCAGACGAAAACCAAAGCATAGGAATTTTACAAGCTGATGCATGCATGTGATATGAATATGTGAAAACTGAAAATAAAAGAAACAAAATATTTATATAAACTTTATAGACGTCCAAATTAATCTATGGATGGGAAAAACCTGTGCACTAGAATACAAAAGATAGACCTAGTCATTTATATAGGAAAACTAATAACCGAATGATAGTTCGAGAATACTAAATTTCTCTTCATAAAAAAAAAAAAAAAGAAGCAGAATCAAAAGTTTACCACTAAGCACATAAGTTTTAAGTTATTTGGTGGGAGATATGAACAATGTTTGACTAAATGAACCAAAAGATAAATTTAAAACTGAAACTACAAGATAAGACCAAAGAAAAGAAAACACAAACAACAGTATTATTTTTTCTTCAATAATATAGACCAAGTCCATGCTATGGAAGTAACAGATTCTTGAAATATCTTCACTTCCTTTTCAAAAGAGAATACAGGCTGCTAGTGGAGCTGCATTGGTAGAAAGGCATGCTCAATTGACGAAGTCCAAGTGTAGTCTAGTAAGACACTTCTCTTAAGTCGCGTGTATAAAAATTACATGCGTGACAAGTAAAGAATTGCAATACTATATGCATCAAAAACACATGTTTTTTTGAGCTTGTACACGTATAATACATTAATTGATACATATGGAAAGGCAGGGCAACTTAAAGAGGCGCCAGCATGGGTTAAATTTAGAGTCATGCCATCTGTAACAGATAGCTTGTTAAAGTATAAGAAACCTAGTAAAACTAATCTATGTGTGCATAACATTGGTATCATATTCATACATTAACGTGGAGTTTAGGAGAAATTTTCTGAAAACTAAATAGCATAAAAAGGCCATCAAGCAAGGTTATGAAGATTAACTTAATCACCCCACTTTGTGGGTATGTCTAGGGACCATGCATGGATCAAGTGATAATGTGTAACCACCATCAATTATCAATAAGAATTCTCTTAAATTAACTTACAGCTATACTATCATTCACAATCTCAAAGGATTGCTACGTAGTTCTGAAAGAATTTCTTTCCTTTCAAAATTGTAATTTCTCACCGTACTCCTTTTTTATATCCAAATATTCAATCCACCATCCGTTTCTCAACAACAAGATATTCATAGTTTCTTGAGGCCAAATGATCATTCTCTCACAGTTATCACCCACAGTCAACTCAGTCACAACTCACAACATTGGTTATTCACATCAATTTCGTATAGTTTTCACCCAAGTGAAAAATACATCTGACTAATAAAGCACATAGATGCTTTAAATTTTCAAATCAATCATTAAGTGAACCAAAAAGAATTTAAAAAAAAAATTGAAGCAAACGGTTAAAAAATCATGGTTTTCCTCCAATGGAGACTATGATTATGTGGTTCTCCTTATTGAAGGAACCCCCGCTGTCCTTGTAAAAATTGGACGTTCAAGTTTTGACTTCAAATTTTTATTCAAGATTTTGGAAATTTATTTAAGCAAGATCAGGAAATTATAGGATTAACCCAACTTAACGATTTCCTAACTAAATTGAAAGTAATAATAGTAATCAAAGAGAGCGCGCGTGCACGCGCACAAACACAGACGTTGCAAAATTATAAATTGCTTCTCAAAATACATATAACTTGTTGTGTTTATTGTTGGAAATTAATAAATAAATAAAAATTGAACAACTCACGTAGGTGTTGAGCTGTCTAATGAAACTGGAGAAATTATTGTGCTTGAAATAGGTAGGAAGAAGAAGGCGGGCGAATTCAGGTGGATTCCAGACGACGAAACTGTTGTTGTTGGAGCTCCAAGACACGATCTCATCAGTGGATGAGTCGTCAACCATCTCGTAGGTCTTCAAAAGGAAAGGCGCCGGCCCTCCGCCGCCTCCACCACCGCCGCTGCCGCTTGAAGCTCCTGCCGCCTCCATTCCGGTGTCTGTTTGGTGGATTTTTGGGTCGATTGCAGAAACTAAAAAGAGAGACAGAGGGAATTTCGGTCCGGTTCGGGCGTTGATTTTTCAATCAAATCCCATTTCAACTCAAATTGTAATTGTAATTTCTATTGCCACGTCATTTTGTGTTTTTTCGGCTGAAAGGAAAAAGAAAACTTTTTGGAAGTTAACCTGAGATGATCGAAGTCTTCTCATTACCTGTCTGATGCCCGGTTTCGAGAGGTTTTTAGGCTTGTTTTGGCATTGTTTTTAAAAGTTGGTTTTTGACTTTTTAAATTTAAAAGTTATTTTAAGAATATTTATATATTTTTGTTAAAAGTTTGAAAGTTCTTTCCGATAAAATTAAAATATATAATTTTTACAGGAAAAGCTTTTAAGAAATTAAAAATCTAAAGTAAAAGTCCTGCCAAATATAATCTTACTTTTAACTTTTGACTTCTTGAAAGTTTTTCCTACAAAATTTATATATTTTTGTTTTGCTTGAATGAAAAATCCAAACACTTTAAAAAAATATTTGAATTTGAAAAGTCAAAAGCAGACTTCGAAAAGTCCTACCAAACAAGCCCTAAAGCATAGGCATGCGGTTCTCATCTCTTAGAGCATCTCCAATGCTATTATGTATTTGGAGAAAATTGAGTGCCACATAGGATTTATATTGATAAAGTTAAAAAAATATTATCCAATGCAATTATCTAACTTTAATATTGATATGATGTGGCAAAAAAAAATTAGAGAATATCAAGTAGAGTTTATAATTGTAGATATCCTCCTTGATATGCTGACTAGGATTTCTAACTTTTTCCACCAATAAAATTTTAGCATTTTGTCAATGTATTTAATTGTCATATTGAATGGAGAGAGAATGTAACAAATGACTTGTGGTGATTGGTTTAAAATTACTATTTAAATATTCACATTAGAGAAGTGAATATGGATTTCTATAATTTTTTTGACAAGGTAGATCTATATTATTTAAAAATGCTGATATAACACTATTTAGATACTCAAAAATACATATTTGTATTGGAGATGCTCTTACTATACTGTTTGTATATTGTATGTTGTGTAATGTAATATTTACCGGTTTACCAGACATTTTGGCAGATAATTCAATTCTACAACTCACGCTTAATTTTGGAATAATTTAGGCAAGTTAATATTACTTTTAAAATAAATGAGTAAAAAATATATTCTACATACGAGAAAGATGGTATTTCTAACATTTATTATGCGGATGATGATTCTTCATGTCCTCCACCATCACCATCATGAACTTCATGATATGTCTCCATCCCACGACGATGTCCACTATCATGGCCATACCCATTTTGCCATTCTGATGTCCTTTTGCCTGATGATCATGTCCACCGCCATGACCACCACCGTGAGGTTGGCGATGATGATATTTTTGGTAGATATTTTACCTAATATACCAATCTCAATTATGTATGTGTACTATATATTTTTAATGAATCCATATATGCGCACGGCACACATAATTATATAAAGGAGAAATTACGCTGAACCTACCTGAGATTTGCAATTCTACGGTTAGAAACAACTTTATCAAAAATTGACAGCAAACCCCCCTCCAGTTAACTTTGACCGTTAAATATTGACAGTTGACCAACTTGAACAGTGAAAAGACGAAAATACCCCTAGAAAAAGACAAGGTCAGGGGTATTTTTATTTTTTTAGATTTTTTAAATTTAATTTTATTAAATAATAATTAAAAAAATTAAGAAAAAATCTCATCCCTCCATCTTTAAAATAACGGACGGTTAAGATTTATTTAAAAAATTAAAATAATAATAATAATAAAATTAATTAAAAATAAAAAATTAATTATAATTAAATAAAGGAGAAATTACGCTGAACCTACCTGAGGTTTGCAATTCTACAGCTAGAAACAACTTTATCAAAAATTGACAGCAAACCCCCCTCCAATTAACTTTGACCGTTAAATATTGACAGTTGACCAACTTGAACAGTGAAAAGACGAAAATACCCCTAGAAAAAGACAAGGTCAGGGGTATTTTTGTCTTTTTAGATTTTTTAAATTTAATTTTATTAAATAATAATTAAAAAAATTAAGAAAAAATCTCATCCCTCCATCTTTGAAATAACAGACGGTTAAGATTTATTTAAAAAATTAAAATAATAATAATAATAAAATTAATTAAAAATAAAAAATTAATTATAATTAAATAAATCTATTTTTCAGATTGAATCTCAATCGTCCATCAAGATTAGTGGACGGTGGAGATCCAATCTAAAAAATAGATCTAAAAAAAAAAAAAATTAAAAAAATTTAAAAAAATTTTTTTTTGAAGAACCCATCTGGGTTCTTCGAAGAACCCAGAAAATGGGTTCTTCAAAAAAAAAAATTTTAATTTTTTTTTTTTTTTACTAATTCGAACCCTTCTGAGTTCGTCGAACGAACCCAGAAGGGTTCGATTCGAATCGAACCCTTCTGGGTTCGTTCGAAGAACCCAGAAGGGTTCTTCGAAGAGCCCAGTTTCTGGGTTCTTCAAGAACCCAGAAACTGGGTTCTTCAATTTTTTTTTTTTTTTTTCTAATTCAAACCCTTCTGGGTTCGTTCGACGAACATAGAAGGGTTCGAATTAGTAAAAAAAAAAAAAAATTTCTTCAAAAAAAATTTTTTAAAATTTTTTTAATTTTTTTTTTTTGAGATCTATTTTTTAGATTGGATCTCCACCGTCCACTAATCTTGATGGACGATTGAGATTCAATCTGAAAAATAGATTTATTTAATTATAATTAATTTTTTATTTTTAATTAATTTTATTATTATTATTATTTTAATTTTTTAAATAAATCTTAACCGTCCGTTATTTTAAAGATGGAGGGATGAGATTTTTTCTTAATTTTTTTAATTATTATTTAATAAAATTAAATTTAAAAAATCTAAAAAGATAAAAATACCCCTGACCTTGTCTTTTTCTAGGGGTATTTTCGTCTTTTCACTGTTCAAGTTGGTCAACTGTCAATATTTAACGGTCAAAGTTAACTGGAGGGGGGTTTGCTGTAAATTTTTGATAAAGTTGTTTCTAGCTGTAGAATTGCAAACCTCAGGTAGGTTCAGCGTAATTTCTCCTTATATAAATGTAGAAGGTATACTGTATGAATTTCATCAGATATTATATTATTACTATATATAGTGATCTATCCACTTTTTATATAGAGAGAGAGAGAGAGAAATAATTGGAAAGATAAAAAAAAATGCATGAGATAATAAATAATAAGAATAATTACATAAATATCCCTAATTTAAGTCTAATTATATGTATATAAACTTTTTATCAAAATTAACACAAACATCTTCTACTTTTAGTGGTCGGCCGTTAATAGATATCAATCAAGGTGTAAAATAGTCTTTTATCACTAAATTTTATGATTAACTATTTAAAATTAAATAAATGAATGAAATATATCTAACCTCATGTAAAGTGGATTATATGATAAAGCTCATTCTATGAAGAAGCAATTGTTTCTCCATTGAAGCTGAGAGATCTACTCTAGTCCGTTTGATCAGATGGATCTCCTCCATCTGATCCATCTGATCAGACCGGATGGTGGAGATCCATCTGATCATATCATATGGGCCTTATCTGGTTTGATTAATGTAGAATTATTATTATTTTTTATATAATTTAAATTTTTAAATAATTATTAAGATAAAAATAAATAAAATTAGATTAATAGAAATTTAGACTTTTTGTTTAAAAAGTATAGTTAACGGTTAGTTTAGATAGTTGACCACTAACGATAAATAATGTTTGTGTTAATTTTGATAAAGAGCGTATATGCGCAATTAGATTTAAACTTGGGGATATTTATACAATTATCCCTAAATAATATATATATATATATATATATATATATATATATATATATATATATATATAAAGTTAGAAAATTGTGCAAGGATATTAATAGTCTTGAACTTATGATGAGTGCAAACAAAAATTGAGTGAATAGTTTATTATCTAATAATTTTCATTTTCAATTTGTTTAATTTGACGATATAATTTGATATATTCGCTTACTTTTTATTATATATATATATATATATAATATTAAGTTATTTAATTGATGTGATATGTTAACTGTAACTACTATGTAAGTTATGAGATGATACGGTGAATATATATTTTAGTTACTACTAACATACATATTATTTGGACAAATAATTTTGACCGACTAATATATTAATCAATACGTAAAAGACTTATGTAAATTGTGTTGGGTTATTGGAAGGAAAATGGTAGAGTTGGAAAAATGTCGCTGTTATGAAATCTAACCAAATTGAGTCGGACGTCAATTTTACTTAATATTTATTTCCTTGTAAGTGATTATTATAAAATCAAGTAATCAACTCTCAAATTAGAACATAAATTATGATTCCTTAAGAAAAATTGCTATATTACAATTAAAAATTAATTTAAACAAAAAAAACTCAGAAATTAATTTGAATACATTAGCTAATCCAGTTGAACCTCTTGATCATATAAATTTAATTTAATTTAATTTATAGTAAACATTTGTTTACAAGTTACAGCCTCACCCTGACCTGACCTCCCCCAATTCTCCCATAACAACTAATAAAATAATAATAATAAAGAATAAAGATTGAAGGAAACGATAAACACGTCATTCACGCAATTGATTTTAAATAATTAAAAATAAATAAATATTTACAATTTCGAATCAAATCAATCAACCTTTGGTTTTAAAATTAGAATTTTCCGTGATTTTCACTTCCCTGATTGCCCTTCGAAATGTCTCAATTTTACCAAGAATACCCTTCACTGCTAAATCAAATGCATCTTCAAACCTGGACGACGACCTTGGATCAGCATATACTATCCTTGGAATTAGCTTTATCACTTGCTCTCTCATGGCTTCTTGTTCCTCCTTCGAAACACCAACCAGGGTCTCATTTATCCTGTAATTCCTGTCCCTCAATCTTTTTCCTGGTATGAACACAGAGTACTTTGTATGGTTCTCTGGTAGGTGCCACACATACTGAGAATAGGCACTTCCAGGATGGAAAAAAACTGGAATACAACCTGCCAAAATCGAGTCGAATGTTGATCTTCTTGTGTATGAATCCCCTGGAGGCTGTAAGCAGAAAACCGATTTCTCGAAAACTTCCATGACACTTAAAGGGTTGTCACAGTTACTTGTTCCTGAACTACAATCCAGAAATTTACAAGAAGAGTTGGATTCCAGGCACTGGTTAATAATACTATCCCGGATGGAGCTTTTGTTTCTGGATCTTCGGGCACCGCCCGCGAAAGAGAACAAATAAGGCCGGTTCTGTCTTCTCATTCTGTCTTGCCATTGGAAAACTTCACTGTCTGTTGATGGATGGAAAGATGTTGGGTATGGAATTGCAAAGTCATTGTTGTTCCAGCTGGAGCTTGATTCTATTGACAACATTGACATGTTTTGAGACTCTGGTAGATACCTGAACTTGCTTCCCCACTCGGAGTTCTTGTCGGATTGTCTCCTGAAATCCCGAGAAATCCTGCCTGAAACCAAGAAATGGTCCATACCCCACATTCTCTTCCACTCAGGTTTTTCCTCTGCTGCCAGCCACTTAACAAGTTCAAAACCTGATGCATCTCTCACCGATGTTTTATAACCCCAAAGATGTCTTCTCAGATCTAAACCAGCGTAAAACGGTACGAAAATCGCAGAAGCAAGTGAAGAATCATTCGTCAAGCACTCGTACTTCTTCATCCTGTTGTGAAAAATCACTTCCAGCATGAACTGGTTTGTGAAATACCAACTTCTTCTGGTGTTGGACAAAACCCCATAATTTGAATTAATAATATCAACCTGAGGACCAAAACCTGAGTTGTTTGTGAACAAGCACATGTCGAACTTGTCAGTTTTTCTGGTAAGAAGTTGGCAATTCTTGAGCACATCTTCATTGAATTGGCTAGGGAGATCATGAATGTAAATGTATCGACCCCAGCATAAATCTTGCTCTCTGCTATTTACTTTTATGTCGATTTTGGTTCCATTTGTTAAAGATGAATAATCCAAAGAAAACAACAAGAAGCATAGAATATTAGTGATGATGAGAAGAACTAACCAAAGTTTGCTGCCATTTTTTCCGATGAATGGATTCTCCATTTCCTCTTGGTTCAACTTGTAAAAAATTTTGTGTTTTTAGGATCATAAGAATTAGTATTATATGATAATATGTATATAGATTAGTCATAAATGGAGGCTGTGACCTATAAACTCTAATCAGAAAACGCCTTCCATAATTATTATATATGCAAGTTAGTATATGATTGAAAAAGCAGCCATCACAGAAAGTCAACATGAATCCACATTAGTCAGAAGACGTGCCCGGAGGGCCACCCACCATCTTCCGCGAATTTTTCCAACATATTTTGGCTGGCCATGAACATGATCAGTGAGTTTCTAAGAATCTGTGTTGAAAAATGAAAAAGGGACATCATAATTGTTGACTTAAAAAGAGATACGCTAACAATAGTCATCTTTACCGTCAGTAGTATGAAGCGACAAATGGCGCACACCCTTTTTTTTTTTAAATTTATAACTAATTTTATTTTAGTTCTTCATATTTATAATTTTAGTTCTATACCACTAAATTATTATAAAAATTATCAATTTAATCTATATAATAAAAATTTTAATGTTTGAATTTAAATCAAAATCAAAATTAACTTTTATAAAAAATTAATACTAAAAGTAAGAATAAAACTTGATAATATATTTTTTTTAAAATTCAATACCTAATTGGTTAGAGGGCTACTGGTATCCACTGAGATCAAGCTCTATAGTACAGTTCAGATATCTTAAATCTAAATCAGAAGAAGAAGAAGTCTACTCCTAACACTGGGAGAGGTCGCCCTACACTTATTATGGTTTGCAATAAGTGTAGGGAGACCTTCCCAATGTTAAATATCAAACCACAATAACTAAAAATATCTCTATATATATACTTCTTGCAGTTTGATATTTTTAGTTTCATTACCAATAAATTAATATAAATTTATCAATTTAATTCATATGAGCAAAATTTTATAGTAAAACGAAAATGCAACTGAAAATTAATTAGTTTACCTATAATAATAGGATATTAATATTGTAGATGCTGAAATCTACACAAATGATCCTGAGACCTTAACTCGGATAGAAGAAGTGTCAACAACCTGCACAATAAAGTAAGAGAGGTCGTGCTCTTTGGGACACCGGAGTGGTGCCAGCCAAATAGTCTCTGACGCCCAAGTTAGATGGTGAATTCAGATAAAGAAAAATAGAAAAAAGATATTATCAATTGGAATAATCGTATGTCAAGCGTAACATATTCGTCAGTATGTCGAGCGTAGTTTAGAGGGCTCGGTGTTGACTATGTAGAACGTAGCTAGATTGTCCTTAGGTCGTGTGTAACTCTAACAGCTTGTGAGCAGAATGACGACTTTTTATTAAAAAAATGCTTGACCCCACTTTATGAAGCCATACGACTGTATTTATAACAGTATGTGATAGCCGTTAGAGATGTGACCGAGAATGTCGTGTTCTAAAATATTAGGGATTTCTGTTATCTAGAAGCTGTTGGTTGACTGATCATGTATTTGAATTATTAACTCAGTCAATATTTGATTTAGTCAATTTGTGAGTTAGCTCTTGGGCCCCATCGACTGCTGGGCCTGTCTCTTGAGCTTTGTTAACCGTTGGGCCTGTTTAGCCTTTATGAGCATTTTGGACCTGTTTTCTGGGCTAAACCTTTTGGACTATTTTTTACCACTATAAATGTTAAAAGATGAATTTGCCCTTCTACTTATAACACATGCTATTATAATATATATTGACAAATATATATATATATATATATATATATGTGTGTGTGTGTGTGTGTTTAATTAAATATAAAAAATATATATCTTTATAAAAAAAATTTCTCAACTAAGCGACGTCTTCCTACATTCCTCTATGGAGGCCACCTATTTTTAAAAAAAATATATATATTTTTTGCATTTGTAATTATATAAAATAATAAATATGACAATAATTTTGATAAATTGTTTAATTATTTTGTTTAATTTTAATTATTATCAATTTTGCCAAAGGCCCTTACCTTATTAGTTGAAACTTCACAAATTCTCACAATTAAGGTTCAAACATTGATATTATAAATATTATCCAATACTTCCCCATCAAACCCCAATAAGTGTAGGGAGACCTCTCCTAGTGTTAGGAGTAGACTTCTTTTTCTGATTTAGATTTAAGATATCTGGATTGTACTATAGAGCTTCATCTCGGTAGATATCGGTAGCCCTCTAACCAATCAGGTGTTAAATTTAAATATATATATATATATATATATTATCAAGTTTTATTCTTACTTTTAGTTTTAATTTTTTTATAAAAATTAATTTTGATTTTGATTTAAGTTCGAGCATTAAAATTTTTATTATATGAATTAAATTGATAATTTATAATACTTTAGTAGTATGAGACTAAAATTATAAACATGAGAGACTAAAATAAAATTAATTATAAAACTTAAAAAAATAAAAGGAGGATGCCACTTGTCGCTCTGTAGGAGCGACTGCTAGCAACAGTGGCCCATGGGCGACTGTTTTTTTTTTTTGAATCTGACACCTTTGCGAGTCAAAGGACTACCGAGATCAACCGAGATTAAATTATATAAGCACGGCTTGAACAACTACTCCCATGAGCAACTGTTGTCCCATGCTAATTGATAGTATAATTTCAATTGTATATTATTACGGGTGGGGTTATAGTAGGTTAAAAAATAAAAATAAAAATTATATCATAACATATAATTGTTCATTTTTTTTTAGAATTCAAGGGTCGGGCCGAAAACATTATGTCTTAATTAAAGTTTAAACAAATTACGTAGAATTAATTGTCCCAACATGTACATGTACATCCACTAATAATTCAAGTGGTCACTGCACTCTCTATCAAATTGAGTGGTGCTGGTTCAAATCCCACTATATATATTTACTAAGTATGTGTGAGAAATTTTTTCCCGTATTATGAGAATATATGTCATTCAATTAACAAAAATATATATTTAGACTACCATACAGTATGATTATGATCAATAGATCCGACAGATCTCCGACCTTTAAAAAAGAAAAAAAAATAAAAAAATGTCCCAACCTTTTTTATTCACTGATATGTTTACGAGAGAGCTTTTCACTTTTCCCTCGTATTGACTATTGAGTCTTTATGTAGTCTTCATATGGCCTTTTAGTTGGCCTTCTAAGTTCAGCATTCTTTTCTACTCTTATGGGCTATGGCCCATTGTTAATGATCGAATTCTGCTGTTATTGAACAAATAATTAAGGTTTTTTTTTTTTAAGTTATTACAATTTAAAAAATGATTATAAAGAAAAAAAACTAATTAGGAGAAAGATGGGTATAAATATTGAGAAAACTAGTTTTTTTTGAATTGCAGTCGACACACCCTTTCTCTTTTTTAGCGTAATTTTGGTTAGAATTATTGTCATTAATGGTGAACATATATAGTCATTGTATACTAAGTGAATACACTGCAAGAAATATGGTTTTCTTCTAGTGAAAAAAAAAAAAAAAACCTTTTTAATCCACAACAAAATAAAAGATATTGTAATAAAAAATTTTATCGCGGATAATAACTGTTGTTGTGGAAACGTTTTTGCTGCAAAATATTCACATGCAGTGCGCAAATTAACATTTTTCATATACAAATAAGTAACGACTACTTTTCATTTACCACCTTTATTTAGCTTTTTAGTACACAGCATAAACACGATACAATACAGACAGTCACACTAAAGCAAGACCACTGCATAGAATTATTGGTGGTAATGGGAAAGACCGTACGACCCCTCTAATGTGGACGATTTCCTCCCCCACCAGGACCGTGCCCATGTCCTCCACCGTGTCCACCGCCATGACCACCACCATGTCCCTGATCGCCGCCTTGCCCTTGACCTCCAGGTCCTCCGGGTCCTCCAGGTCCTCCGAGTCCTCCAGGTCCACCACCAGGACCGTGGCCTCCACCAGGACCACCACCAGGACCGTGCCCTCCACCAGGACCATGCCCACCACCTTGACCTTGCCCGCCTTGAGGTCCATGACCACCACCATGGCCATGGTCATGCCCCCCGCCTTGACCGCCAGGGCCTTGATGAGGAGGTCCTTGATGAGACATTTTGTTTAGTAATTTTTCAGAAGAAGAAGAAGGAAGATGTGTATGTAATATAGATTGTGTGGAGTGGTAGAATTAGAATGAGAAGCAAAGGTAGTGTTATATAATATGTAGATGAGCAACCAGAAGACAAGAAGTCTCTCAACTACTTTGAAGTTGGAATGTTAGATAGATACATAGATATTTTGATGGTGGTGTATGTGTCCTCAGCTATTTCTTTTAGATAAAAAAATCTCTTATCCATAATTAAATTTGCACTCATTTGTCAACATTTTTTGGTATCATAACACCAAGTGGAGCATTCTAATTGTATCTCATGAAAAGTTGAGAAATGAAAACGGTTTCATATAGCAAAGGTGTCGGCAAGGTAATTTTCATTCTAGTCAGAAAGCAACTGGTCAAGGTACTTCTGGGTTCTCTCAACCACATTTTTCATGGTCTCGTGTTTATCTATTACAAAACAAAAGATAAATAAATGAACAACAAAGAAATTCTTATCCGAAAAACTCATCTTCTAATCTTAAAATCTAATTTTTGTTTTTTATGTACCGCATGAGAATTCAAACTTGCACCATTTACCACCAAACTAATTTAGAATATTGAATTTTATTTATTTGGTTTGATTGTGTGCTTTTTGGATGAACATCAATGGCCCAAAGGTTAAAATTAATAAGTATGGGCTAAAAATTAGCACTTACAACTTTTTAAATTTAAAAATATGTAAAACCCTCCATGAAGCCCATTAGATCCAATAGATCTAAAATCAAAATGAATCAAACCAAACCGAGTAATAGTCTCTTTGGAAGAGTTTCTCCGAGTTAGAACTTTTAAAAATAGATCTTTTAGAAATAAAACTTTTACAAGTAGAGTTTTAAAGCAAAACTCGTTGGTCATTTAGTTGTTAATTAAAAAAGGTTTTTAAAATGATAGGATTACCAAAAAGAACATATTTTAAGTTAAAAGGGTATTGTAAAGTTAATAAAATATAATAGAGTTATATCATACATTTTTTTTTAAAGCTAAAAAAGATCTACTTAGAGAAGTCCAAATTTGAGCTTCTCTAAGTAGACGTAAAACAGTTTTTTTAATCGTTCAAAAACTCCACTGCAGTGGCAACCAAAGGACATAAAAAAAATGAAAAGAGCTTTGAGGATTAAAACTCTTCCAAACGTATACTAAAACTAGTTCCATTTAGTTTGGTTCATGTTGATGTACAAATTTGGTCAACGCTATAAACAGTAAAAATAATAATAAAGCAATCCAAAGGAGATCAAAAGCAAAAGGTTTTTAAAGTGGTTCGGCTGTAAATCAAAACCTACATCCACTGTTTATAATATTGCTTAATAGCTCTCATTAAGTATTTTCTCTCAAAAATTGTAATTCTTGTATCAGTAATGATCCCTTCCTTTTTTTTATAATGTTAAGGGGTGACACGAATCAAATAATATCCCTAAGTATTACAATTGAAAATTATGAAGTAAATACGAATTTAAATGTGGTCAACTGTGTGGGTAGTTTTTTTTTCTATTGTGGGAGTAGATGTCTCTTGTTATGAGAGTAGATATTCGGGCCACACGTTTAATGATTGATCTCGGTAGGTCTCGATAGTTATTAATCTTATAATTGTACTCCATTCAATAAAAAAAAATATATAAAAAAAAATTGTTTATAACAAAACTAATTGCAAATAGTAACAAATAAAGAACTAAAAATACCCCTAACTCCTTCTTTCTCATTTTCATATCTTTTTGTTTTCAACGCCCTCCTCATCTATCATTAAATCTAGGTAAATCAATTTATTTTTCAATATCAAATCTTTGACAATGCAATATTTTCAAGTTTAAAAGCATCTTTAAAAGATTTTGTTATTTCTAGCCTCAGCTACGTTAATCTCTCTTTAAATTTCGTGATATGATATACTGTATGGATTTTCTCGTGTTTGTATTATTTGTAAAAAAAAAAATGGCTGGCTTGTGTGAATTTAGGGAAATCTGATGTCTTCTTCGACAAACAACAATTTTTTATTTTTTATGACGAACCTTGAAATACACGTTTTCTGTCGCGTGCCTCACAATACATGTTTCCCATCACAAACCTTGAAATATATGTTTTCTGTGATAAAGTAATCTTGAAATACATATTTTCCGTTATAAACATGGAAATGCATTTTTTTCCATGACAAAATTTGTTCCAAAAGAACAATTATCAAATTGATACAAGACAGATGACAATAAAATACGTTGAACAATGCTTAAAGGAAAAATAAAATAAGAAAAAGTTACCAAAAAAGATGAAAATTTTAGATATTGACACATTCTAAAAGTACTTTTCTAAGAAGCTCAACTAAAAAATAAATTCCTACTAGAAGTTATCAACATCCAAAAATACCATCCAAAACCTAAAACAAATGAAAATGGACGCCAAAATGGTTGAATTGGACAAATTATGATATTTGTTCTCTTTATCTAGATAATTCCATCGATATATTTTGAACTTAAATTCGATATTATTTGTCCCATTAAAAACCTTTCAAAAGGTTTTCAAAAGAGTATTAAAAACCTTTTCTTAATGGGTTTATTTTTTAAATTAAAAAATAAATATAATTATTTTTGGGGAGAGAATTAAAAGTAATTTTAATTATGATATATAACTTTAATTTGGGATATAATTAAAATTATGGTAACTTACGTGGTTAGTTTATAAGATTTATTTAAGTGAATATAATTATAAAATATTTTAGAGTCAATATAGAATTAGTTATTTTATTTAATAACTAAAAAGACTAAACTACTATTTGATCAATAGGTTGTCTTGAAAGGCGGGGGGACCGTTTGTGCTAATTTTAAAACTTTGTTTATAAATTTTTTTCTGAAAAATTACAATTAATTCAGAATTCGGAAAGAGTGGCACGATTCGAATTTACCACATCAAAAGTGTAAGTGTGAGGGGTAAACCACCGAACCAACATCATCTTGTCCCTTTTTTTTTTTTTTTATAATTTTACTTATATTATTATTTTATTTTTAATATACCATATACAGTGGAAGCGACTCGAATATAGGACATTAATAGGCTGAATGAGTCTTTTTACTACCGAGTCATATTAGACACTGATAGCCCGGTAGGTACCACTTTATTCGAAAGGAGCAACATTTTAATATATTTTTTAAAGGTCATGTTAATATGTAAAGATTATATAATAAGAACTTAAAATTTAAATAAATAATTTATTTAAATTTTTTTAATATATCAATTTATAATTTTATAAATACATGGACTTATAATGTTTTATATATTTTAAAAGGTAAAAATTATTTTAATGCCTACCTTTTTTTAAATTATTACTTTTTAATCGATATTTTCTTTTTTAGCTCAGTGGTCCCTAACTTTTTAAAATTCATCAATTTAATCCTTCTATTAGTCAAGTGTGTAGTCCTCAAAACTCGCTCAGGGACACGGGGCACTACAACCTACAAAGATAGAACGCACGTGACCCGCTGGACATTTGGGACACCAGGGTGGTGTAGGCCAAAATTACTCCGACGGTTAAGTTAGTGAGTGATAATAAGTATATGATGATCGTAAATGGAGATAGGTGAGTAATACTTCCTGTTATATTGGCGATTGAGGTCTCCTTGATGGAAGGAGAGGTAAGATCCAAATAACGGAGTATAATCGGAGGGTGGTCGGAGATGATGGACAATGGCCGGAGAGTGATGTCTGAATATTGATAGTTCTAGGATCTTAGTTTTTTGGTCCCCCTTCTTTGGAGATTTATCCTTCATTTATAGGGGGATGATGATTCTGCCCGTTGAGGGACTTCATCATTACCTCTCTTTGTTGTCCCCAATCAAGGGGGTTTGTGGATGCTTCCCTTGATATGGCCGTTATAGATAGTAATTATGGTTTTGTAGGACGTCTTTGAATTAGATCATGATTTGGTTTCCCACAGAACCAAGGAGATTCTATGTCGTACGACATGTGAGTTTGACAATTGAACAGACAACCACTATCATATGTCGTGCGACATGTCGATTAGACATCGATCTGAGATGAGTATGTCGTGCGACGTAGGGGTTTTCTCAAACGTGGATACTGAGCTATTTCCCTTGTTGCTACTTGGATGTGTGGGGTATCGAGTGTATGTCGTACATCAAGTGTATGCCGTACTACATGGATAACGTATATCGAGTGTATGTCGTACTGCATGGACGTCATACTACATGGATGTCGTACCACTCTTTGACTCTGGGCCTGGTCTTTGAGATATACTTTGGGCTTTTGGGCTGAATCCTCGCTTATATTTTGGGCCTGATAGATTTTGGCTACTACAAAGTGTTAGTCAAATTTAATAGTGCTAGAGGTATTTCAGTATTTAGACATAAAAAATAAAAATTAAGGTTAAAAAATAAATTATAAATTATAAAATAAAAAATAAATTAAAAAAATAGAATAATAATAATAATTGAAAAAAATAAAATAGAAAAAAATAGTTTTTAAAAATAATTAAAAATTACTTTAATAATTTATTTTATTTACAAAAATAATAAATTATAATATTTAAATAATAATACCTCATTTCTTGACATTTTTAAAATATATTTTTTATTTTTTATTACTTTAATAATTTATTTTATTTTTAATTTTTAATCTATTATAATTTATTTCATACATAAAATTTATTTTTTTATATTTTAATATTAATTTGAAGTGTTATTTTAAATTATTTAATTTTCATAAATTAGTTATTATTATACTGATTTTTTTATTTTTTAAAGATTTTTAATTTAAGGACTTTTATTATAAATTTTGTGTATTTTATAATTTTAATTTTTTTTGTTAACACATGTTAGATTCTTATTGGATGTACAAATTAAAGTTAATTTGTTAAATTTTAAAAAATAAAAAGTAAAATCGTATTTTTAACTTAAATATTTAAAGTTAAGAGTAAAATAATCAATGTGTATATTCTATCATATTTGACTATTAAAAGTTTGGTCAGAAGGACTAAAATAATGAATCTTTGAAAAGTTAAGGACTACGTGAGTTAAAAAAATAAATATCGATCAAAACGTAATATTTTAATAAAAGATAAGGAATAAAATGAATTTTGCCCTTTTTAAAAGTAAAAACATGATTTTTTTTTTAATTTTTAATCCCAATTTTTCTTTTTTAAATAGCCAAATTTAATTATCCGTAGACTACTGTCGGCGTCAAGTGTCAACCGGGACACCCGAGAAATTTGTTATTCTTCCAAAAAAATATTATTTTTTTCCTCCTTTTTTCCCTATACGTGTCCCACCTTATTTACTTTTGTCTTAAATTTCTCAACAAAGCAACGGCGTTTGCGCCCTTTATCAAAATATGGGCACGGACAGATCCGAACAAAAGCTCTGTTTATCATGTAATAATAACATTTAATTCGACAATTTTCCTCCGCAGATAAAAATCTGCATCACAACTAAGATAATTTTCAATATAGCAAATAAATTAATATATATATATATATATATATTCATGTATTTATTATATATCATCGCCACCTCATCTCACAAGTTTGAAATATAAGTTTCACTATGTAAAAGAGCTCTATGTGCAGTTCATTTCTTGTCTGATATTGGCTTTTGGTCTCAGATACCGTTTTATTAGCAACAATTTCCGGAGATTGACGCGCAAAGGAAAAAAAAAAAAAAAACTGCACAGTTTTTGCTTTACAAGAGGAGTGTTCCTTGACTGAAGAAATTCATCAGAAGCATATGGAGAAACCCATGTATGGGAAGTTTTGTAGTCAGCAACTCTGGTTTGTAATTCTTGTCTCTTTCTCTTTAGGCGTCGTGTTACTCTGCTTTGATTATTCAGCTTTATTTGGTAGTGATAATGGTGATGTTTTGGTACTCAACAACTATGAAAATGGCGTAACAACCACTGTCGATTCAGAATCTAATCATTTCAGTGGAAATTATAGTGATGATGATGATGATATCATTGCTCCACTGCCTCGAAACCCACTAGTTGTTGTCGTGAATCAAACTGATTCTGTTGCTTTAGAGCCCACCAGAGAGAAGAAGGGAGTAGTGGAAGTGAAAGATGAGTCAGATTCTTCCTGTTTGGGTCGGTATATTTATGTTCATGATCTCCCTAGCCGATTCAATGAGGACTTGGTCAAGAATTGTCATTTGTTCACTAGAGGTACAGAGCAAAATATGTGTCCCTACTTGGTCAATTTAGGTCTTGGTAGTCGAATCCAAAATCATGAGATGGTTTTGTTAAATGACAGTTGGTTTTCCACAAATCAGTTCTTGTTGGAGGTCATTTTTCACAATAGAATGAAGAATTACAAGTGCTTGACGGGTAATTCTTCGTTAGCATCGGCGATTTATGTACCGTTCTATGCTGGTCTTGACATTAGTCGGCGTCTGTGGGGTGTTAGAACATCAGATAGAGACTCTTCTGCTGTTGATCTGTTGAAATGGGTGGCTGGGAAACCTGAGTGGGAGAGAATGTGGGGTAGAGACCATTTCTTGGTTGCTGGAAGGATCTCTTGGGATTTTAGGAGACAAACGGATAATGAATCCGATTGGGGTAGCAAGCTTAGGTTCTTGCCCGAATCCAAGAACATGTCGATGTTGTCTGTAGAATCAAGTTGCTGGAACAATGACTTTGCCATACCATACCCAACATGCTTCCATCCATCGAAAAAGGACCAAATTCTTCAATGGCAGGACAAAATGAGAAGGCAAAAAAGAAACTACTTGTTCTCTTTTGCCGGTGCCCCAAGGCCAGACCTTCAAGACTCTATCCGGGGCAAGATTATAGACCAATGTCTAGCTTCAGGGAGTGCCTGTAGATTGCTAGACTGCAATTATGGCGCAACTAACTGCGATAACCCGGTTAATGTGATGAAGGTGTTTCGAAGCTCAGTATTCTGTTTGCAGCCCCCGGGAGATTCATACACTAGACGATCAATTTTTGATGCGATCTTGGCAGGGTGCATTCCAGTTTTTTTCCATCCAGGTACTGCTTACGCGCAATATTTATGGCACTTGCCAAAGAATCATACTACATACTCATTGTACATGCCAGTGAGAGAGATTAAAGATTGGAAAGTGAGGATCAATGAGACATTGCTTGGAATTTCTGAGGATAGAGTAATTGGTTTGAGAGAGGAGGTGATAAAGTTGATTCCAAAGATAATTTATGCAGATCCAGTGTCTTCTAAATCAGAGACATTGGAAATGGAGGATGCATTTGATGTAGCTGTTAAGGGAATTCTGGAGAGAATAGAGAAAGTTAGGGAGTTGATTAGAGAGGAAAAGGATCCTAGTATTGGTTTTTCAGATGGAGATGATTACAAGTATACATTTTCTGCATATGGAGGAGAGTTGAATGTCACAATTTGAAATATTTGTGGTTCCTTTTCATGTAATATTGTGCAACTCTGTTTTGAAATATAGTTTATATATATACAAACCATATAATATCAAAAATTGTTCTGGTGAGAAATTGGATGGACATCTTCTTGAAGCCTTTAGTTTCAATGTTTGTCTTTTTTTTTTTCTTTTTTTTTATTTGTTAATTAGTCTCTAAAATTTAATGGTACTCATGATAATACGAATATCTAAACAGTAATGCTAGACAATCCAAATAATTAATTTGAAAGTGGTGCAGGATACTTTAGGAGAATTTTCTACTTTATTTATAATTATTTAGGTTAATTTTATCTTTTTAGGAAAGTTGTTCTATTTATCATATTTGGATTAATTTCTAGAAAAAATAATGCTCACACTTAGGCATTGTTTGTTTTTTCCACTTATAATTTAATGGGTCTGAATTGGACATATTAAATTAATTTTGTTTATTTTTTTAAAAATTTTCACTTATCACTTAATAAATTATAATTATAATATTTTCTTCTATAATTATCATTCTTATATTAATATATTTCTAAATTTATCTTTATTTAAATATTTCTATTAAAAAAAAAATCAATACTTTTATTTAGTGCACATCCATTTGTAGTAAAGTGGTTAGTGTACCTCCCTCCCACCTTAGTGGTGAGGGGTTCGATTCCCACTATGTGCATGTGTGGGTAGTTTTCTCCCCTTATTGTGGGAGTAGTATTCTCCCGTTATGGGAGTAGATATCCGGACAGTACGTTTAGTGATTAATCTCAGTAGGTCCCGACAATTATTAATAATATAATTGTACCTCTTTAAAAAAAAATCATTACTTTTATTTAGTTGTTAAAAAGAAAAGAAAAAACATATTACTCAGATTTTAATTTCTTTTTACTCTTTATAAAAATTCAAGCATATTTAATCTTCATATAAAAAAAATAATCCCTAAATTATTATTATTTTTTTTATCCAAGTAAATAAGAGATGGACCCTTTTTCTTTACTATAAAAAAAAAAATCAAGTGTAAAAATATGATCCATTGAAAAAGAAGAGTTTGGTCAAATCCAATTAAGGGGAGATTAAATAATAACTTTTAAACTAATTATTTTATGTTTATATACTCATTGCATCACTTTTTTATTTTTAATTTTTTTAATGATAATAAATAAAAGTTTGTGCACACTTTAACTTTTAACCACAACACAACATAATTTTTTTTTTTTTGAAAGTAACACAATATAAATGTTTTAATTACATAATGAGTGATCCTTTTGATTATTATATGATGATAAAATAAATAAATAAAAGACTGGTCGTTGGCTCGTTGCCGACAGTTGATAAAGGAGGGACCCATTTCCATTTACGTGTGTAAGTATGTGCATGTGAATGTTGATATCTGAAATCTGATCAAAGAACATGAGCTCCACTCAGGTTCAGTTGATGATTTGCAAGACTCATGTGTTGTGTCCTTGAGTTCGACAACAGAAATATGGTTGGTAGGGCCATTCAAATTAATATGTCACGGGAGTCTTTTTATACCATTAATTACTTTAATTACTTGTATCTACACCATCGTAAAATATAATTTGGTGAAAAATACGCTCATTCAGTCAGATAATAATCCAGGTTTAAGTCGTCAGCACCACAAATGTTATTTAAAAAATAAAAAAAATTACTTATATCTACTATTACTACTGTTGGGTAATTTAAAATATTTCTTGAATTTTAAGATCCTAGTAGATTTGATTTGGTTTTGGTTTGATCAATGAAAAGACTGTTATTTCATTTCCATAAAAATACGATTACATCTTAAAAAAAAAAAATACTATATAAAAACAGTAAATTCTTGTGAAAAAAATATAATAATAAAGTATTTATTAAAAAAATAAATTTTTTAAAAAGTATATAAAATAATTAAGGGAAAAATTCGATTGGGTCGTTAAATTTTTTCAAAACATCACTTTTTACTTACCTTTCCATTTTTAGACAATTGTGTTAATAAACCGCTAGTCATACTTAATGGTTCAATGCGTATTTATCGTTAGTCATACTTAATGGTTCAATGGGTATTTTGGTATTTTAGATGTGAAATTTTTTTACAAAAAAGAAAAAAAAAACTACCTATCCAATCAGACATGCCACACCGTCAATTAAATATTTTTTTTTCCAAATTTCTTCCTTTTTTACCTAAAAAAAAAAGGTCAATTTGCGTAAAAAGAAATATATTTGGAAATTTTTCCAGATCTCTTTCCAAAGTTAATCTCCATCGTAGATGGAGCTGCGTGGAGAAGTCCATCTCTATTGCGTAGATGGAGTGGCTCCATCTGATGGAGCAGATTTGATCCGCTGCACCATTCTTTTTTTTTTTTTCTTTTCTTGTGATTTTTTTTTTGTAGATGGTTGATAGGTTGAATGATGGAGATGGATAGATGGTGATGATGAATATAAAGGTTTTTTTTTTTTTTTAGGCTGAGGATGGTTTGAATAAGGGAGATGATGTGGGTTGAAGGAGGGAAATGTCTAATCTAAGGTTTTTTTTTTTTTTTTAATATTATACAATTTTTTTTAGTTATACTATATGATTTATTAATTTTTTTATTTAATGTATTTTAGAGTATAGAATTTTAATTTATTGATTTAATAAATGATAAAATAAACTTTTTACAAATTCTATGATGGTTCATCATAAAAAATCTGGTCAGAAGTATCAATTTGATCCACTTCTGATAATTTAGGGGACGAAAAGATAAGTATATATATATATTGAAAAAAGTTATGGACCCAATTAAATTTCCTCCAATAATTAAATAAGTAAAAACTAAAAAAAAGGAAGCTCCGGTGGCTAGTGGTCCAACGACCTCTACTAGTCTATGATCTCCTTTCGCGTGGAGAAATGACCTCCTCCTCCATGTGAAAGCTATCCCCTCCACGTGATGAGCTTCATCGATCTCCTTCTCCTAGAGGAGATCCAACCATCCCCTCCTCGTGCAAACTGAGAGATTGAGATCATTAAGATTTTTAAATTTTTTTATTTATTTGGAAATTAGCCTATTAGGAATGTATAAGTTTACCCTTACTATCGTAATAGAGAAGTAACGATTGTTACAATTCAGGAAAGTTTTTAAATTAACATATCTTTCTCTACCTACCCAATAATAATTGAAAGTTCATGTAAGGTTTTTGTATTTATGCCATTTGTGTAAATTGATAAAGATACACATTGGATTATTCCAACACAATCACATGAAAACAGTGAAAACATGTAGCCTATACACATATAAAGTGGAATGAGCCAACATTTTTAATAAACTTTTGTTTGATTTATGGCAAACTCAAGTTGAAGCTTCCATTATAGCTTGTTTTATGGTAATAGAGTGGAGCGTTTTCCCATTTATGAAGTTTAGAACAAGAAGATAATAGTGTCTCATGTTTTCGAAAGGCTATATAACTTGTCTAATATGTAAGAAAGGGGTAATGTTGTCTTTTTACTTGGTCAAGTGGGTTAGATTTAAAAAAAATAATAATTGAAGTTAGACTTCAACTTGATCCTCCCAAATGAGTTACTTTTCAAAATATATATATTAGTAAGATTACGCATCCTACCACCGCCCAATGTGGTTCGGTGATAAAGATACTCATTCAGCCTGACAATGACGCAGGTTTAAGTCGCTAATACCGCAAGTGGTATGTCAAAAAAAAAAAATTACGGATCCAAATTTGTATCCAATTTGTGATGTATCATTCCAATTAATTGACACTTTTTAAGTGAAATAATATTATAATTAATATCAATTAATATTTAAATGACGCTTTCTCGGATTGAATTTGTATTATTATTACTTATTTTTTTAAGGGTAATTATCAATTTGGTTCCTAACTTTTGAAAAATTATTAATTTTTTAAAGCAGTTTCATTTATTGATACCCTTGGGCCCTTAATTTTTGTAAATGTATCAATTTGGTCCCTCTAACTAATTTTTTAATAGTCAAACTAATTAAAAATATTAAAAAGATAGTTTTGCCCTTAACTCTATTTAAATGAGTTAAAATTATAATTTTACCCTCAAATATTTAATAATATTATTACTAATTAAAAGAGTAATATGATCATTTTATATTAATTTTTTTAAAATAAAAATTTTAATTTTTTTTTAAAAAGATTTAAATGGATCTCCCATTTTAAAATAGAGCTAATTGCACTCACACCCCCTGAGGTTTGGCTAACTACAGGTAAAATCAACTTTATCGTTTATTAATAATGACACCCCCCACCGTTAGTTGACTTTAGTCAAAGTTAACAGTATCAGGGGTATTTTCGTCTTTTTCAATTTTCAATTTTATTTTATTAAATAATAAATCAAAAAATTAAAATAAAATAATTTAAAAATTAAAATAATAATAAAATTAATAAAAAATAAAAAATTAATTAATTTAAATCCATTTTCCAGATCGAATCTCAACCGTCCATCAAGATTAATGAAGGGTTGAGATTCAATCTGAAAATGGATCTAAAAAAAAAAAAATATATTTTTTTTAGGATCTTCGAAGAACCCTCTGGGTTCGATCGAAGAACCCTCTGGGTTCTTCGAACGAAGAACCATCGAACCATGGTTCTCCGTTCGAAGAACCCAACTGGGTTCTTCGAAGAACCCAGTTGGGTTCTTCTTCGAAGAACCCTCTGGGTTCTTCGATCGAACCCAGAGGGTTCTTCGAACGAACCCATCTGGGTTCGATCGAAGAACCCAGAAGGGTTCTTCGATCTGAACCCAGATTGGGTTCTTCGAAGATCCCAAAATTTTTTTTTTTTTTTTTTGGGTGGAGTTCCAATCTCTAGATTGGATCTCCACCGTCCATCAGATTTGATGGACGGTGGAGATCCACACTTTAATTTTTTATTTTTTTTTTAAAATTAAAAAATTTATAATAATTTTTTTTATTTAATAAAAAGAAAATATTGTTTGAGGGGTAGTTTGGTCATTTTAAGGGTAACAGTTGGTCAACCGTTAAATCTAACGGAAGTCAACTAACGGTAGGGGGTGTCATTGTCAATAAACGATAAAGTTGATTTTACCTGTAGTTGGCCAAACCTTAGGGGTGTGAGTGCAATTAGCTCTTTAAAATATAATTTTAAAAAAATTTAATGAGATATTATAAAATTTTTTTAAATTTTAATTTTTTTTTTAAAATTAAAAAAAAAAATTTTAAATTTAATTTTTTTAAAAATTAATATAAATAACTATATTACCCTTCTAATTATTAATAGTATTTTTTAAAAATCTGAGGATAAAATTGTAATTTTAACTCATTTAATTAAAGTCAAGGGCAAAACTGTTTTTTTTAACATTTTTAGTTAGTTTGACTATTAAAAAATTGGTCAAAGTAACCAAATTGATACGTTTATAAAAATTTAGGGTCCAATGATACCAATAAACGAAATTACTTTAAAAAACTAATAATTCCTCATAAGTTAGCAGATAATCACCCTTTTTTTAATCAAGTAAGGACATTTTTTTTTTTTAAATTTTAATTGTTAGTGTTGGTCAAACTACAAAACCCATAATGACAGTTAACTCCAGGGGTGTAAAAGTGTAGAAAAACAATCTTAGGTCATTTAGTTGCAATTATAACAAAGTTCAGGTTTGTTAGTGCAATTTTTACATTGTTCGAAAGATTAAATAAAGAGTAACGACTACCCAAACATTTGCCCAAATAATGTGACAAACTAATTTATAACTACCACATTATCAACAAATTATCTAATAATATAATTAATATGATTGTTACAAATCAGTTTGTCACATCATTTGAGCAATAAATTTAGATACATTTTTGAACACTTTACCGTAACTCTTAAATAAATCATCCAATAGCGAAGAACTAATGCTAGGTTGCCAAAAACATTTATCAAAATTCATATCCAGATGACGTGGCATATAAGTTATCAACACTATGTATATGGTAAGTGATGTCGCGTTAACAACTCATATACCACGTCATTTGAATATAAATTTGAACAATTTTTTTTTTGATAAGCTAACATTACTTTTAGAGAATCCATGAGAAAACTCTCCACATAACATTTTAAAAACCTTAGAAATTGAGCACACAAGTAGTTTGAAATAAGAACGAAAATTCTTTCCCTTTATTGTTTTCGAAAATTGTTCTATGACTCAATGCACTCAATTGCTCGATTACATATTCCAGTCATTATCGCCTCCGGTCCATAAACCTGCAGAAAAGAAATTGTTGTAGTCAAATCAGAGATTTCATGCCAGAAAGCATCTAGCTTTAGAAATCATCTTGCCCGTTAATTGCAAAAGATTAGTTCATCGAGATGTGACATACGTATATTGATATATCTACCATTCTCTTATCTTTTATCTGATTTAATCTCATCTTCTTTAATTTCACATGCGGTTCTCTAAACTTGCCATTTACTAGATTTGAAGTATATACAGAAGAGCGAAGGCTTATTTGAATATATTTATTTTGTAGCTATTAGCGAGCTTAACCAGTAAAATTGCTTGTACAATGGTTTACTTGAATTTTGCACCAGAAAATCGTAAATTCATATTGTACCTCAACAGGAACGCCAAGCTCCTTTCCCACCGCAAGCATCTTTGCCAATCCTCTTCGATGGTTTTGACCTCCCCGCCTCACAAATATATGCAATTTTGCTAATTTTAGCTCGGATTTCTTTTATGCCATGGAAGAAACACACGGTTTTAGCATGTCAAAGAAAATGAAACTTAACTATCATAATACAACTTTATTATAACTTATAGATTGAATATACACTACCTTCTCCTTCAAGGCTCTAATAAGTCCATCATAAGTAGTAGCAATATTAGCTGTGTTGGATATGTTCCCTCCGATAAGAAGGGCTCTTTTACGACCATCTGGATTGGCAGTAGCACACTGCAACATGAAAGAGAATCTTATTTCCAGTCAGATTTGAAGTTCTAAAAATGAAAATAAAGTATGGGAAGTTCTTACATTTAGTATAGTCATGGCCAGCTGATACATCTCTTCCTCACTCGTACCTGTATAATCCGTGTAGTTCCCAAGTTCTGATGCATAACCCAAATGTCCAACCTAAAAAGTGTAAATTAATTGGTAATATATAAGCAGTAACAAATGTTGCATTAAAGCAATAACATATGGGATCAAACAAAGAATGCATGGTGATGAAACTAAATTTGATGTCATGACTGGTGAGGCACTGGAATACTCACAGCATCAACATAGATAAGACTTGAACCACCCCCAGGTATCAATTTCCAGATACGTCCTTTCCGATTCAGAAGAACGAATTTCAAAGTTGCATTTGACTACAAAATTGATACAAGACCTTAGTATATCATTGTTGTCTATAGAAAGCCTACCTGACTAATTATGCCCTACAAGTCAGGTTTCTCATCAAGCTACCTTCTCCTTTAGTGCATCAATGAATATTTCTTCAGGACTTCGCACTCTGCCAAACGGCATAGGAAACTCTACATCACCCCATCTGCATATTTCACAACACAAAACAGAAAAGAAGATTTTAACACTGATACAAGTGATTCCAAATTAGAAGTTAAAAGAACTTTTCAAGATATATACTTGTCTTCATTCCTGAAAGCAGCACATTCATCCAACTCCACCCTCATATCTAATGGATACAGTTCTTCATTAACCAAAGTAAATGGATTCATCTCGATAAAACTGAAGTCCAGGTCTGTAGGCATATGCAACTGTTTCAGTAACAAGGCCGAATACTTATCTAATATCAAGTCACTGAAAAAATATTTCGAACAATAGATGCAAATTATGTGTACAAGGATGTGATAAAAAAGGAACCAATCTTCCACTATTAAGCATTAGGTTTGCATACCCTGGAACACCGCGAACACACCCATAATGAGATTCCCAATTCTTCCACGTACCTGTGACAATAGAAATACAGTAAGCAAATGGTAGCCTCGGTATACAAAAGTACAATCCCAGAGAAAATATAATCAAGAAAAAGATGAGAGAAAATTACTCCGTTCTAGAAATCACAGAAGGTAAATTTATAAAACCCCCCCAAAGAAAAAGACTAGACAAAACCTCTGAGGGCAGTGTGGCAATCAGTGGAGCAATTGTCTCAACCGTCAAGGATTTCTCTGTTGGGACAAAAACAGACTTAACCTTCACAACATAGATCCCAAAAACAGATTAAGCCAGGCTTAGTTTTAAGCATATAACACATAAACATAGCATTCTTTGTGGTGACAAACCTTGTCCCAGTTGTCTTCAATTTCAATACCTCCGCAATCTGAGAAATTTACAGTGCATCCTAGCCTTTCAGAATTGATTGAAAGATAATATTCTTGGTCATGAGGGATAAATGGCTCGACGATAAATGTAGTTATAGGTCCCTTACAACCCTCTATCTCCACCTAATTAATAAGAATTCAACATTTTGTACATTTAGATATAATGATAATATGCATTTACAATTACAAGCAACTAAAAAAAAATAAAAATGGAATCCAATGAATCATTCACCTCAACACCAAGGTGCTGCTTAATAAATTCAATAACTTGAGCAAAATCTAAATTGAGAGCCACAAGGCCACTCTTTCCACGCTTCCCAAATAACATATCTGGCTTCGCTACTGACCTTGTTGATGATAACCATGGTTCTTTATTCAATAATTCAGTAAAGTCAGTTGACTCTGTCACCTAAACATCAGAAAGAAAAAAATTTAATATCTATTCCTCTCCATATATATGCAGAAGAATAACTCTGTTTTGGTTGTTTAGTGTTGTTACTTGAAATGTTCTGTTAATACATTCCATGTATTCTGAGTTGGGTGTGTTTGCAGCTAAGTTGCTACTTTGTTTAAACAAGAAGTTCAATTTTCATAAACTATATCAAGATTCAAGTGCATTGTAGTATTAATATCTATATTGAAAGTAACTGCTCAGTTGGTTTAGTGTAAAAATACCTGAGCAGAGCAGATAGAGAGGTGAATACCAGCAAGTCTTGGTAAATGATCTTTCAATAGTCTCTTGGAATCATACTCTCTAATCTTCTTCCTCACCATTTTTGGTTTCTATAAAGAAGAAATGCTGACTCTTAATTATATTTTCAGGTTGTGATAAGATAAGGTCCCACTGCTTCTTTGAGGTGGTTGAGGATGGTGGATGGAATCATACTGTCTGATGAGGTAAGGTTCAATTATTGTTTAGGTTCAACAATGTGCTGTTGAATTATTTACATGAAATCTTTAGGTCAAGCCTGTTTGTCCATTTTTTATCAGTAGTGAATCTTAAAAATCTAGGAAAACCTATAATTTAGTCCCTAACTTTTGACGAAATGTCATTCTTTTACTTATATTTTCATTTTTAGTTAGCATGGGATCCCTAACTTATTCTAAATAGATCAAACTGATCAACTTTTTGACGGTCAACTGTTACAAAATCATTTGAAAGTCAGTTTTACCGTTTAGGATTGAAATAGTAAAATTACTTATTTACCCTCTGATTAAAAATACATTAAAGAATATATAAAAAATTAAATAAATAAAAATCTATAAAATAATAATAAACTAAACTATAAAAAAAAAATGTAGAAACTGTTAAAAAAATCAAAGTAAGTTATTTAAATATAAAAATTAAATAAATAGAAAAATCTATAAAATTATAATAAATTAAACTAAAAAAATTGTAGAAACTGTTAAAAAAATAAATTAATTTATTTCACTAAAAAAATTAAAATTAAAATTAAAATATGGAGAATACAAAAGCTACAAGAAATGTTAAAAAAAAAAAAAAATTAGAAATCCAACCTGATCAGATCTCCACCGTTCATCCATATGGATCTCCACCCTCAGAAAAATAGCACCTTCACTTTCAACCTGCAAATTCATCTATGAAGAAATAGATGTGTATAACTAATATTTTAATAACATGATTATGTTTTTGAGGGTGTTTTTATTATTATTTGACAGTAATACTGTGTCCATTTTCATTGTTTAGAAAAACAAATTTCTCATAAAATTTTTTATTTTACTCAGGTTTACAAATTAAAAACTTTCCCTTAACACCAACTACCTTGAGTTTATTTCCATCCACATGTTTATAAAATAGGAGGGCAGCAGTTGCTCCCTCCCTTAGTCCATACAATAAAATTATCTATCTCCATAAGCACAAACTAAGACATCACAAACTAATAATTATATTATTGCAGGAAAAACAAAACCTTATAGCAATGAGAACAGCTGCTATGAACTCTTTATAACTACTACACGAAGAACAATGAACCAGATTTCAAAACTTTTTATAACTTGAGTCCATTCAGCTTCGCTATTATGAAGTTTTAAGGGTATTTTGGTCATTTCAAAGTTCAAATAGCGGCAAAAATGAAAAAACAAAAAAAATACATAAATAAACAAACGAAAGAAATTGATCATAGATTCTGATGTTGGTTGTATATCATAATCTACTATGTATTTTTTGATGAAAACTCAATTTAAGAGATGATTCTCTTCAAAATAGAAAAAAATAAATAAAAAAATTAAGAGATGATCCGAATTCCTCCCACAACAAGAAACTAAGATCAAATGAAGTAAATGGTTGTATGAAAACAAGCAAAGCATTTGTTTTTTTCTAGATGCAGTAATTCAAGAAGAGAAATAAAATGTTTGACAGATTGAATATTCATTTCATCTCCATTTGAGATTTCATGAGAAACTCCCCACAGAACATTGGAGAAAACCTTATAAATTAAGCCCACAGATGGTTTTTGAAATAAGAATAAAGATTGATTGACTTGCCCTTCTATTTTATGACTCAATGCACTCAATTGCTCGATTGCAAATTCCAGTCATTATCGCCTCTGGCCCGTAAGCCTGAAATTAAGGAAATTGAGGGTCAAGTCAGATATTTTAGCCGAAAAGCATTTAGCCATTTACTAGAATTGAAGTATGTATAAGAGTATAAGATTTATTTGAATTTTTTTACCAGTAAACATAAATTCATATTGTACCTCAATAGGAACGCCAAGCTCCTCTCCCACAGCACGCATCTTTGCCAATCCAATTTGACAGTTTCGACCTCCCCTTCTCACATAAATATGCATTTTTGCTGCTTTTAGCTCGGATTCCTTTTATGCACTCGAAGAAATTATGGTTTTCGCAAGTAGAAGAAAATGAAACTAATAAAATTTAATTAGGTTGTACACATGGGACTCTACCTTCTCCCTCAAGGCTCTAATAAGTCCATCAAAAGTAGTAGCAACGTTAGTTGCATTCGCTATGGTCCCTCTGACGAGAAAGGCTCTTTTACGACCATCCGGATTGGCAGTAGCACACTGCGACATGAAGAGAATCTCATTGCCAGTCAAAACAATATATATATTAGGTGTAGCTTTTCAGTTATATATTTAGGAAGAGTTGAAGTTCTACAAATGATATACATTGGTTAGAAAAATGGAAAATTTAGTATTACGTGGTTCTCACATTTAGTATAGTCATGGCCAGCTGACACATCTCTTCCGCACTTGTACCTGTATAATCTGTGTAGTTCCCAAGTGCTGCTGCATAGCCCAGTCTCCAACCTAAATGTCGATTAAGAAGTAATTAAGAAGGATCAAGAGTCTGTTTTAATAGATTTCTAGCCAGAGATAATCAGTAACAAATGTTAAGCAATAACAAGTGATCAAAACAAAGAATGCATGGTAATGAAATTAAATGTACATGTTCGTGACTGGTGAGGCAGTGAAAAACTCACAGTATCAGCATAGATAAGACTTGAACCACCTCCGGCTATCATATTCCAGATTCGTCCTTTCCGATTCAAAAGAGTGAATTTCAAAGTTGCATTTGTCTACAAATTGAAACAAAACCTTAGTAAAAAACTGACAATTATTTGCTAAAAGTATGCATCTAATTAATAAAATTAAGGTGCAAACAGGATGGAGAATGCATGTTAAAATCTTTTATTTAGATAACACAGAGACGTTTGGATTAGATGATATGGATTAACGTTTTGTTATCTAGCTACCTTCTCATTCAATGTATCAATGAGGATTTCTTCAGGACTTAGCACTCTGCCAAACGGCAAAGGAAACTCTATGTTTCCCCATCTGCATATCACAACACAAAGCAAAATAGAAGTTTTTATATGCTGATACAAGTGAGTACACATTAGAAAGAGCACTCAAATGTTAAAACTTCTAAACTATGGATCTATACTTGTCTTCATTCCTGAAAGCAGCACACTCATCCAACTCCCCCCTCATATCTAAGGGATACGGTTCTCCATTAACCAAAGTAAATGGATTCATCTCGATAAAACTGAAGTCCAGATCTGGAGACATGCAAACTATTTCAGTAATAAAGCCAAATACTCAGCGAACTTTGAAGTCTATCAATAAAATATTCCGAATAACAGAAGGCCAAAAATATCTGTCTATTGATGTGATAAAGGGGCATCATTTTTCTATTATCAAGCATTGCATACCCTGAAACACAGCGAAAACACCCATAATGTAATCTCCAATTCTTCCACGAACCTGTGACAACAGAAATTAATACAATAAGCAAACGCTAGCCTCAACACATCAAAATCCCATAGAAAAAATGTGATCAAGAAAAAAACGAAAGAGCAGGATTTTATAAGGGTTTCGCTTTTGCTTATGTGAAAAAGAACTGGACTTTGGGCACATCATATTCCATCCCGGTTATCACAGTAAGTAAGTAAATTTACAAAAAGACTAGAAAAAAACCTCTGAGGGCAGTGTGGCAAGCAGTGGATCAATTGTCTCAACCGTCAAGGACTTCTCTGTTGGGAGAAAAAAAGACTTGACCTTCACAACATAAATGCCAAAAGCAGATTAAAAGAGGACTTAATTGCATGCATATACCACATAAACATAAGTGTTCTTGTGGTGACATACCTTGTCCCAATTCTCTTCAATTTCAATACCTCCACAATCAGAGAAACTTATAGTGCAACCTAGCCTTTCAGAACTGATCGAAAGATAATATTCTTGGTCATGAGGGATAAACGGCTCGACAATGAATGTAGTTATTGGTCCCTTACAACCCTCTAGCTCCACCTAATAAGAATTCAGCATTTTGTACATTTAGATTTAATGTTAAGTTGCATTTACACAATTACAATCAAAATTAAAAAGAAATAGAATCCAATGAATCAATCACCTCAACACCAAGGTGCTGCTTAATGAATTCAATAACTTGAGCAAAATCTAAGTTGAGGGCCACAAGGCCACTCTTTCCACGCTTCCCGAATAACATATCCGGTTTCACCACTGATTTTGTTGACGATAACCATGGTTCTTTAGTCAATAGTTCAGTGAAGTCAGTTGATTCTGTCACCTATTCATTGAGAACAATATATATTACTTGTTCATATATATGTAGTAGAATAACTGTGTTTTGGTTGTTACTAGACATGTTTTGTTAATTGATTTTCCTTGTATTGTGAGTTGGGTGTCTTTGCAGCTAAGTGGGTGACAAAGAGTAACAATTAAGATACAACATTATAGAACAGAGTTTGAAAGCAAAAACAGAAACATGCACACAGCTGGGTTTGGAGTAGTGAAGAGTACCTGAGCAGAGCAGATAGGAAGGTGAATACCAGCAGGCAGCAAGTCTTGGTAAATGGTGTTTCAAAAGTCTCTTGGAATCATACTCTCTAATCTTCTTCCTCACCATTTTTTTTGTTTGTTTCTATAAACAAAGAAAAGCTGACTCTCAATACATTTTCATGTCCTGCTAATTAAAAAGTGCACCTTGGAGGTTGAGGTTGACGATGACGAGGATGGTGGTGGTACTGGATTATTGTTCAGTCATCAATTGACATACACGTGAGTCATCTCACATGTGATTTAACCAGTATTGAATTGTTTACACATTCAATCTTATTTGTCGGCAACTTTTTATTTTTCATTATTAGTTACTAATTTACAGTAAAGAAATAAGAAATATTGTCAAAAAAGAAATGAAAAATTATTACAATTACCCCATAGTTTCATGTTTCCCCAAACACGCCCTGTAGTTTCAATAAATGTCTAAAACCCCCTAGTATTTGGTTATTAAAACGTTAAATATTTAAAAAAAAGTAGAGGGTTAATAGATAAATTATTTAAAATCTAAAATGAAAATTATTTAACAAAATATTAAAATTAAAATTATAAAATAAAATTTTCTCTCCTCTCTCTCTCTCGTCGCTTGTTTTTCTTTATATGAATTTATGTATTGTTATGTTAGATTTTGGTTGTGTTGGTGGTAGTTGGGTGCTTAGGGGTGGTAGTCATGTATTCCGTCAGCCAGCAGTCTCCTCCTAGCGGATGAGATCGCCGCTCAATCTCCTTCACTAGAAGGAGATTAAGTTACGATTTTTTTTACTAACGATCGGGAAGAGATTAATTGTTCCTGTTGTCTTTTTTATTAATTATTTTTTTATATATTTTTATTTTATAAATATCTTAAGAGTAAAACAATCATTTTTAATTTATATTGAAAGGTAATTTTTTTTTTTTTTACTTCTTAAGTTGAGAGAAGTTAACATAAGGGAAATATGAGGAAAAAATAAAATTACAAGATGCATTTAGGATAATACACCAAATTATCGGCAAATTTTAATAATTTCCTTAAAGATAATAAACTAATTGTGTGTCTTAGGTGGGGTTTTGTTCATTATTTGATGATAAAATAATATAAAATAACAAAGCTAATTATTGTATATTCACTTATAGATTAAGTGTATATTTTACATTTCTTCTATATCAGTGATGACTGATGAGGGTTCAAGTTACAGCATATATATTTATTAGTATATATGATTAGCTTTCTTTTTTTATTGTGAGAGTAGATATCTTCCGTTATGAGAGTAGATATCCGAACCGTACGTTTAGTGATTCATCTTGACAGGTCAAAAACTATTTATTATTAATTTGTACCAACCCAATTGTCTTATACCATATGGTATGCATTTATCATATGATTGGTTATTTACGCCACATGACATAATATAATTGAGTTGGGTGTATATGTCAAGCGCATTGAAGCATTCACTCCACTAAATTATGGATAGTGGGAGTCCAAATTCTATAATGTGTAATTAATAGTATGTATGGATAGATTTTTCTTAATATTGTTGAAGTAGATATCCGAACATAGTACTTAATCTTAGTAGATCGTAGTAGACTTTTAATCCGATTAGTTTCAGATTTATTTTTAAAAAAGATTGACTTTAAATACTAGCGAATTGGGGTGTAATTATGAAATAAGTAATGCTTTAATGATTTATATAGTTATAACCACTCATATGTCACGTCATTTGGACATGAATTTAAATAATTTTTTTGCACAACTCAGCGTTACTCTTATAAAATTGGCGTAATATGGGCCATATCTCAATTGTTGATGGGCTTTAAGCCCGAGACTAGAATTCGTTTTTAGTTTACTTTTCCACATCAAAAGCTAAATGTAAAACCCTTCAAAGTTCAAACCCCTCAACTCCACTCCACTGCAGTTTGTGTTCTGCAACTGCAAGTATCAGCTGAAAAACAATGGCTTTGGACGGGAAAGGACTCGGGGGGTTATCTTTTCTTGATTCTCAGGACGACGAAACTCCTCTTCCTCCTCCACCTCCTTCCCTCGAAGTACTTCTCTCTCAGGTATATTTATATTTTCACTCTTTTTCCTTTTCTTTTTTTAATATTTTATTTTACATTAAAATAGCAAATTTAATTTATTCATTTTGATGCCATGCAGGTTTCATCGTCTGTCAAATGTACTGTTGAGCCTGTCAACTTGGGTGGACTCACTTTGCTCAAGGTCAGATGGTCAGATTTTTTTTTTCTTTCTCTTTTACTACACAGTGGACTATCAATATTTCACTCTTTTGCTTTCTTTTTTGTTTATAAGTAACAATGTTTGTAGAGTAACATAATCTTTCTTAGAATTTAAACTTTATGTTCTTGTTGTTGCAAATTGCAACAGGTAGTATTATAATTTAATTTGGTTTTGCTTGATAATAGCTTAAAAGGGTAATAGCTGAACTTAAGTTGTCATTTTGTTTTAGGGCCGGGTGAGTACTAAAGACGTTTTTGGGTTGCCCAACTCTGATTTAGTTCCTGGAGTATACGAAGGTCTGAAATATATTCCTTTTATTTATACCAATCTTGTGTTTTTTTTAATTGAAATAGTTTTTCTAGATAGAATTGCATTTTTTTTTTCCTTTGCTCGTTTTGCTTGATTGCACGTATTTGTAAATAAATATGTTTTTTGGGGTTAGGGGGACTGAAGTTATGGGAAGGTTCGCTGGATCTTGTTGAAGCTCTCCACTCAGAAATTCAAAATGGACGGATATCATTTACTGGAAAGCGAGTTTTAGAGGTGGGCTCCTAATTGTCAGGTGATTTTAAACCGTCTACAATGCTTAATTATCATGATACTTGAAATGATAAGATTTCATTGAATTTTTCAAGTTTAGTTCTGGTTCACACCATTTCGATTACTACTAGTTTGGTTAGGTTAATTTATGCCTTATGAGATCCTCTCTTCAAAGATCCATATGTTAATGTGTATGGGATATTATTTCTGCAGTATAAGTTGCCTATTAAATATGTTAAAGATGTAAGGGACCATGTGATGATCTACACTTTTAGTTTTACACTATATATGTGATCTTTTGTATCTTGACTTATATTCTATTTCAATTGGATTTCATAAAATGAAATTTGCCTCCAGTTTGGTTATAAAGTAGTGAATCTGATGAGGTTGAGATACTACTTCCATTTCATAAATATGTTAATGTGTATGGGATATTATTTCTGCTGTGGTGAATCTGTATGGAAAATGTTGTTCTTGACTTCAACTTGTGCCAGTTTGTGTTCTCTTAGTATGTGGATAAAGGTGGTAGAAGCTCAATGGAGTCAAATTTTGATCTATTCAGTTTTAAGCTTTGAATTACCAGTAAAGTTTTGGTCATCAATGTGGCTAAATATCCTGTGGAATTTATGAATTTTGGAATTGATTACAATGGTGACTTCCGAATTTCCAATTGGTTAAAAAATCTTATCTTACACTCCCAACCAGTGATTTTGATTAATTCCTTTTTTTTAGGTTTGTGGATGTATACTAAAGCAGAAGTCTATTATCTCATGATTTTAGCATCTGCTATTATCTTATTCCTTATTAGTTAATGAATTTTGTCTAATTGTTTTCAGCTTGGATGTGGTCATGGTCTTCCTGGGATCTTTGCATGCCTTGAGGTAAATTTGTGTTCTCATGTCTATATCATATGTTTGAAAAACTACGGGTTTTTTAATTTCCTTGCTTTTGTTTTTTTAGGGTGCAGCTGCTACCCATTTCCAGGACTTCAATGCTGAAGTCCTACGTTGTCTCACTATTCCCAATGTAAATGTAAATATTACAAAAGAGTTTCAGCCTGGAGAGACAAAGGAAACAAATAGTAATACTGAAGCAGAAGTGCGTTTTTTCGCTGGTGACTGGAGTCAAATCCATCAACTTCTTCCATATGTAAATGACAGCGAAAATGATCTTAACTCTAGCTCAGGGATGGATCCAACTTCTGGTTATGATATTATATTGATGGCAGAGACAATTTATTCAATCGCTGCCAACCAAAGTCTCTATGGACTAATTAAAAAGGTGTTGCTATATTGTGTTATTTTTTTCTTTATATTTTCCTTCTATATTCATTTCAAATTGCTAGAGTTCTAAAAGTTTTTAATTGGCAGTGCCTTAGCCGTCCTCAGGGAGTTGTGTATATGGCAGCGAAGAAACATTATTTTGGAGTAGGTGGTGGAACACGACGATTCCTGTCTATGGTGGAGAAAGATGGTGAGCTAATCCTTTGAATACATGATCATGACATTTATGTGGAACCATATTACACTGATAACTATCTTTTACTCCTCCCTTGGGTTGACACGGGGAGGGGCAGTTTCAATAAAACATTCCCTCTGTAAAATATGAAGTATGCTTAACTCATCTTCAGAAAATATCTTCGCACTTGATTTGGTTAATTGTCCTTGTTGCTTATCTAATTTGCTGAAAAAAAAAAAAAAAAAAAGTGCGGATCTGGGTGTGTTTATAATGCGTAATCTTCAGTTATGTTCATGGGAATATAGAAAGCATGTGTAGTATCTCATTATCATCCATGTATCTGATGGTTGTATATAGTTTCTGATACAGGACATGTGAAATCTTATCTGTTGGCCCTTTTTTCTTTTGCAGGTATTATGGCTGCAAGTCTAGTTGCTGAAGTAACTGATGGTTCTTCTAATGTCAGAGAAGTATGGAAGCTTTCAGTTAAATAGAGCTGGAATTGATCATATTTCAATTAAACTTTGTATTTGTCAAGTCGAGTTGTGACCATTTATCTTCACGTATGAGGGATCTAATTCCATAAATGTTACTCTATATACACGATGAGAATATTCTATAAAAGGGTAAAATGCCGTTCTCTTTTCTTGGTGTTCCTTTATTTACTCGTGCTTCTTTTGATTATTATGATTGTTTGGTTTGATATTGCTGATTTGTGCTAAAGATCTTGCATTCGACGCCAAATAGTTGTGAGTTGTAGTTGGTCTTCATATAGTCTTCGATGTTTGTGAATTGGACTTGAGCTGAAATGTCTCATTGGTTGGATTTTGTCCGACTGAATTAACTTCCCCTGTTGCTAGATATTGTTGTGAAACTAATTAAACACCAGGATGCCCAGTTGAGTAACACTCAAGAACGAAGGGATTGCATTGCACCCAAAAGACATGAAACCGATAATGATTATAACCAGTTAGAAGTTATGTTCTATTGGTCTGTACAGCTGAAACGTGTGCTAACTGGCCCTCGTTTTTATCCAGATAATAAAATTCGATAATATGTAAATTAAAAAATTATGCCTTATTTCCTCTTTATATTAAGAGATAAAGAGTAACAGCTGATTTGTGATTATTGTATTGTTATTCATATATCATCCTATAATTTACAATATAGTACAGATTAACTGTAGTGGCACGATTACTCTCAAAGCCTGATCACTATCTCTCACTGAATCCTCTTTACAATATTAAAGCAGTAAATTCCATTAGATTCTGATTATTGCAACTTGTCATCCTAGGGAAAGTCTATGTTGAATTGATTTATTATCTCAACCTGATAAAGTTTGTGTGCAATCATGCAAGTGTGGTAAAATAGCTGGATAAAAAAAACCAAGAATGAAACATTGAGATCCTAGTCGGTACTGGATCATTTAGTTTGATATATGTTTGATCATTCAAGAAAAACATATTTTGATGATAACATATACATATATTGAAACTCATATATTAAGTAGTAGATGATAAATTGTGTATGATTCATGAAGTTAATTAGATCCTTTTAAGCCACAAAAAAGTAGTGAAAATAAGAAAAACAAAATTAAGAAATCAAAACAGAGAACAAAGGAAGAGCTTGAATCACGAGCTGGACCTACAACGGTAGTAAGCAGGGCAACCTCGGTTATGAGGGTTGGAAGAGGGAGGAAGACAGCCTCCACTTTTACTATAAGCCTCTCCTCTGGGTCCGGCATTGCAAACTGGTTGGTCCGGCTTTAAAGCCCCAGGTGTTATATATTTCTTTTCTTGAAGAAACCTGCCACTGATCTCAGATTCCATTAACAGCTCAAATTTTTCATTGCACTTTGCTATTGAGTCGTTGCATAAGCTGCTCTTTGCTGTCGTAGCAGCTTCGCTAAGAAGCAGCAGCACGGCTAGGAGTAGTAGAAGAAGGAAGCTGAAATGGGGTGAGAGAATGGTATGAGACTTTGTTTCCATTGATGTTTAATTGGTTTTCCAGTTGAAAGCACTTTTTTTTTTTTTTTCATATATAGAATTTGAGAGTGAAAGCTTTTTCTTTCTAAAAAAGGTTTGGGGTAGTGGAAGTCGCATTAGTGATGGGCAATGCAGACCCCACTTCACCTAACCTCATTGTTTTCCACTTTGTTGATTAGTCATTGCATAATATGATTGAGTTTTTGGCATATAGTTAGGTCCAGAGTTGAAGTTTAGTAATATAATTCCAACTTGTCTTGTGGAAACTTGATATGTTTTGCCTCAAATTCAAGTTCTCATTTCATTTGTTGAACATAATTAATTTTTGACTAAACCTATATATTTACTGTCGGTAAGTTAATAAAACTTTGTTTTTCTTTTCTCAAACCCTTTTTACCTCAAAAAATTCCTCAACATAACTCTTAAGAGATCGGTCTAGTGGTATGGGTGGAGCCTCTATCCTAGGAACGTCCTGATTAGAGATGATGACCGGATGGATTTATCTTTTGAAACACCGTTCCCACTATGGACAGAATGGGAACAGGTAAGGCGGGGTAAAACGTGGAATACATTTCCATCCTCATCCCATATGCCCATTTATTGAAAATATAGATAAATAACAAGTGTTGAAATCATTGTATAAATATTATATATTATTTCTTTTAAAGTTCTTTCAAGTTAATTTTTTCTTTAAAATTACTGTAAAAAAATAAATATAATAATGTATAAGTGGGGCAGGTGCGGGATGAGGTTATAAAACCCGTTCCTGCCCCATATACGTTTCAGGTTTGGTTTTCATGTCCAATTCCCATCAAATTAATTCTTATCCTCGCCCTGCGGTTGTGGTTGGATGTGGTTCCTATGGAACCTATCTCCGCAGGGAAAATTACTATCCCTAATCGTCGTGATTTCTTCCTAAGCTACACCACCGCATTAGTGCAGTATGCGTTCTAAATTTGAAAATCATTATAAATCAAAATCAATTCTTGCAAGTTCTGAAATCATAAAACATGTTTTTTCAAGAAATATATATATATAGTTCATCAGGGTTGTTTCTAGCTCGATCAGCTAACATGTTTAGGGTCTGGTTTTATGAGTTTTCAATAACGATTTAAATCCTCTATAAATATGAAATATTTTCAGAAAAAATAAAACTGTTTTGGTTCTTTCATTTGTTATTTTAAATGAAAAAAACTTTATAAAAACAATATCAAAGATGTTTGAAATATTTGTTACATGATTTTAAGCCCTAAAATCATTTAAATGGTGACTGATTTTATTATATCAAACGCTATCGTATTTAATCAATGACACACAAGACTCCTTCAGACTTTAAAAACTCAGAAAGATAGATGGGACGAATACATTTCGAATTGTTTGTTGACACGGACAAACTGTGATTTTACATAAGATGTTGGAGATACTTTGGACCTGGAGTCGGTCAAGGTATTGCTGGGGGTCAAGCTGAATCTCTATCATTTCATATTCACAACCAATCACTAGTAAAGCCAACTATAATGAAGAACTGAACACAAATTAATCAACTATATTAGGTTGGAAAAAATGTTTCTTCATGAAACAACACATGCTACTTGTAAGATATTTCTGATAGTTATGCAATGTAGAATCTTCATACAATAATGTTAATGTTCTCCATGAACATAATAACATAATGGTAAGCAATTATTATTGAATTAGAAATTGAAGTCTTACATTCAATAGAATGAACCACACGTCCTTGCCCGTGTGCGCGCATATATATATATATATATACGTATAGGTCATCCCTTGCATCCGTAATACTTGGGACACCCTCTTTGCTGAGGGTTTACAGGGTTAGATATGCAGCTTTTACGATACGGATCATCCCTTTTAGCAGTGCCGCAGACCGGTAAATTGTTCTTTAGAGCCCCTGGAGATATGAAATTGGTTTTTGCTCTAAGAATCATTTTACTAGTAATCTCCAACTCCATTGACAATTCTTCAGCTATCTCACCGCATTCCACCATCGAACCACCACCGCCGCATGTCCCCAGCTCATAACTGTCCTCTGCAGCAGCAACTGTGCTAGTAAAGTTGAATGTTTGTAGAACTGGGACCATCAATAATAATGTTACAAGCACAACACAGAATTGATACCTAGTTGAACTCTTCCATATAGTTTTGATATCTGGGGAAGAAGCTACTTTCCATTTGGTTCTCATTCTATGTACAAACTCCATCTCTTTTCAGTCACTTCAATGATTATACGTGGTTATGCCTTCTCTTTTTTTTCTTATAACCTGATATTATATTTATGTCACATGTCCCTACAATATAAATTATGTATTTCTGTTGAATTCATTTTGAAAAAGAAAAAAAAAATGTAAGAAGTTTAATCGATGGGGTTGCTGGAAAATGAAAGTTTTTTGCACTTTTTGATTCACGTGCATTCAAGGACAACGTTACCAATCAATAGAAATTTCAATGTATTTTTCCTATTTGTTTGTTTTGAAAAGAAAGATGATGCCATTTTCCATCTTGAGTTGATGAAATTTATGTGTAAATATTTTGGGAAAAACAATGTAGAGTAACAATTATTATGATCAGTATCTGTCAGCCCAATAATAGCACTGTCAACTGGGGTACATGGCTGATAATAGAGATCGACCTACCTTCTGTCACGGTGTGCCACATATATATATATATATATATATATATATATATAAATGAGATGTATTCGGGATAAAATTTGAATGCATCGGATGTCTCGTGTATTCTTTGTTGAGATCACATCATGTGCCGTGCTATATTTGTATGATGTGATATGATCTGGATGGGATGTTGTAGCTTTATCTCATGCCCCAATCTGGCCTCAGAAAAATTATCTCTTGTGCATGCAATTTTTTTTAGGGGTTATAATTATAAGATTAATAATTATCGAGATCTATCACTAAATGCGTGGTCCGAATATCTACTCTTATAACATGAGATATTTATTTTCATAATAAAGGGAGAAAACCACCCATACATATTGGTAAATATGTATAGTGAGAATTAAATCTTCACCATAAGGTCGGAAGAAGGTGCACTAATCACTTAAGTTATGAGTGGATGTGCGTATATGCATGGATGTTGGATCCTAGGATTGGATTCAAATAATATCATATGGAGATACTATATCATATGGTATATATTCAGTTATAGAAAATTAGATTATGGTCCAAATTCGGGCAGAGACGTAACTCGATTATGTAAGGCCGCAAGGGGATTTACAATTTACTTTCTAAATTTGTGGGAAATGTTACTAATCTACACGATTTTCGTGTTTTTTTTTGTCCTCATATTTTAAAAATTTCATCAAAATAGTCTTTCTAACAAAAATAAATGAAACATAATAAAATGGATGAAGTACTACTTTGTCTATGGTTTACACTGAAAAATATATTTTTTGACAGTTAACTTTTTATAGAATGAGAACATATTGCTCAATCTCCTTTACTAGGATAGAGATCAACGAGACTCCTCCACGAGCAGGAGATTGTTCGATCTCCTTTATGGGGAAGAGATCGACGAAACTCCACTTCACAAAGAAGATTGACAATCTCCTTCACTAAAGAAGATCAACTAACCGGCGATCTCAAGCGAGGATCAATAGCAGACCATCTCCACCGCCTTGCCTATTATGGTTTTAAAAAATTGATATTCTTTTTTCTTTTGTAAATTTTATTTTGTTTATTATTTTATTAATACACATGTCACCCTTGTACAATATTGTTTGTAAATACGTAAATATATTTCTAAAAATATAAACACACACAAAAAAAAAGCTAATACAGAAAATTTGTGTAAAATTAGTATTTTAAAAGAAATATTAGTGAGTAAATTGTAGATCTCCATTAAATAAATGGTTATTATTAAAATTACCTTGTAATTTAGGATATTTACCATTTTATACCTTCTAATTTTATTTTTCCATCCTTTTTTTCCTTATGTTTACTTGGGTTAGGATTTAAAAGTAAAAGTCAATTTGACCCTTAATATATTTACAAAATTATAGTAAATTATAATAATATATATATAAAATAAAAACAATTAAAATAAATAAATCTTAAAATCTGGTCCAAATTTATTTTTAAAAAAAGTTTAAATTCAAAATCAACTCATCTCTACTCTTATCCATCATCATCACCAAAAAAATAAAGAACAAAAGAAAATAAAAAATCAATGTTTAAAAATAAAATAAAATCACACCATTTTTACTCCATCTCTCTTTTTCCATCATCAACACCACCACCGTCAATTTCAAACACCAAACCCTAACCCAAAATAATAATAAAAATATATGCAAATTATTAAACAAAATTAAAAATCTAATAGAGATCCAAAATATTTTTAGAAAAACAAATCTAGTGGAGATCTAACCATCCATTTCTCAAAGCGGATGTTGGATCTCCACTAGATCCAGAAAAAATAAAAAATAAAAAATAAAAAAATTAAATTCAAAATAAACCTATCTCTTATATATCATCATCACCACAAAAATAGAAAAAAAGTAATATTGAAAAATAAAAAATAATAATAATCACACCATTTTTTCTCAATCTCTCTTTTTTCCATCATCATACTAATACTATCAATTTCTAGCACCAAACCCCAGCTCAAACACCATCCATTTCCAATGATTTTTTCTTCTCTTTCCAATTTCTTTTCAATTTTTTTTTCCATTCACTACACTAACACAACCCTCACAAATTGCAACCCATAAACAGACCACCACATTGTTTAAGCAGAGAGAGAGAGAGAGAGAGAGAGAGAGAGAGAGAGAGAGAGAGAGACACTGGCAGAGAATTTGCAGATGACATGGAAGAAGAGTGTTAGAAATGGGTTTCTAACATTTGTTTGGTAGCTACGAAGAAGATTGTTGAGAGCTAGGGCGAATTGTAAGTTAGGGTATGAAGATTTGATTTGGGGATTTTGATGAGAGAGAGTGGATTGAAGAAACCAGAAGACTTGAAGTGAAGAAGTGTTAGGGTTGCTGTCTGAAAAGCACCCTTTTATATCCTCTCTTAAACGGCGTCGTTTAGAGAAGATATTTTGTTTATTTTATTTTTTCCTTTCCCTAAACGTGGCACCATTCTGGCGCTTGTCCATGTAATTAAAGTAGATTTACAGCAGATGATTATTTCCCTGCTAGCAAACAAACTGCTTGTTAAAAGATGACAAAATTGCAATGAGAAGGCAATCAGAATATTACAACAATCCTTTCCTCTCTCTCTTCTAACAAACCTCTCTCTCAAAATCTATCTCTATTATTCAATCCGTTCTTCTTCTTCATTCATTATTTCCATATTCAGTCACCATTAAACTTGCATCAAATCACTGAAATCATCATTAAAATCTGTTCAACAAGCTAAAACACAACAATTGGTATCAAAGCACTTTCCTAGCACTCATTGTAACACCCACTGACCCGACTAGTCTGGATCGACCCAGGGAGCGTTACCGGGTTTTCAAATACTTTCTTAATTCTGTTAAACTGAAAACCATATAAGTTATAATTTAAAAACCTTTTCGAATGAGCCCATCAAAATTCAGTTTGAAAAATTTAGGCAGAGTTTCTTCTGTTTTTCTGATTTCCCAAAACCTGTTTTCAAATCAATCTCAAACCAAATATAATTCACAACAACACTTCAAATATCTATTAATCAAATGCACACTCTGCCGTTTAGTGCGACTTTCAAACAGTTTTTAAAATAAAACAATTCATAATTCATTCTTTACAGTCCTTTGAAAATGAAAAACAGAAAGTATAAAACAATTAATTACAGTACATAATTACAAAACATAATTATATAACTCAATTACAAATTCTCTGTATATGCATGCATATCTAACTACATTATACAAGAATATATATAACTACCCAAAATGTGGTGACTGTAACTCTGTATATCTGCTTGCAACTCTCTCTCTATTCAATCTTTTGCTTCCTCAGTATCCCTGTTACCTACGCGCGATAAAAACTGACGCGCTAAGCATATAGCTTAGTGGGTGTACACTAAAATAGATTGCAATATAATATAAAACAATATATATCTTAAATTCAGAAATTCAGAAAGATATAGATGTATAAACAATATAGCTTAAATTCAGAAATTCAGAAATTCAGATAGATATAGATATAAAACAACCATTAGATTTCAGTTACTGAAACTATATAAAATAAAGTATTTCAAAAGTTTCAGGATTTCAATTTTAATATCATTTCTTTATTTTCCATAACATTTTATGGCTATCAGTTCTCAATTAGGCCCATGATACACATAACGGGGTTTACAGGACTGGATTACGGGTTTTACAGTCGGGTTTCCCATCTCATAAGAAATGGTATCCCTATATAAACAATCGGTTTTCCATTTCACGAGGAAATGGTATCAATATATTCTCACAGTCGGTTTCCCATTTCACGAGGAAATGGTATCCGTGTTTAATAGTCGCCATTTCACGAGAAAATGGTATCCGTATAATCCACATCAGAGGCATCATAAATCACGGTGCAATACTGCTATATACTCATCCAATTGACATGTCAATCTCATATATCCATATATCCCTATACATATATCAGGGCCGTTATTCAGAATTTTCCAATTAATTCATTTCATCCGAAAATCAACAAATGTAAGTTTCAATCAAGATCACTAATCAGAAAACCAACAATATTCGTAAAACAATAGTCGGAAATCAAGTTTTGGAAACATACACTTATATTCAAAATTCCAAAATCTCAGAATATTACACAAACAAGTCCAACAATATACAGAAATGAAATACGAATATATATAATCAATACGAGTATATAAAATCCAGAAATATATTTCCAAACTTACTAAAGCAAAACACATATCAAAATAGTTGCAGAAACGAGTTTACACCAACCTGGATACCGTTTTCCGACAGTTTTCTTTCTAGATTTCATTTTTTTCCCTTTTTCCTTTCTTCCTCCTCTTTCTTTTTTCCTTTTCTTTTCTTTCTTTTCTTCTCTTCTTCCTTCTCTTCTCTTCTTCTTCTTCTTCTTCTCTTCTTCTTCTTCTTCTTCTTCTTCTTCTTCTTCTTCTTCTTCTTCTTCTTCTCATCTTTTTCTTTCTTTCTTTTCTTTCTTTTTCTCTCTTCTCCCGGTTTCTTCTTCTTTTTGTTTTTGGCTTCCGCGAGAAGCTTTCTTTTTTTATACAAATTCGATCATCGCGACTGTCATCGCGACCTGTGGTCGCGCTACCTGGTAGCGGTACTCACTGGAAGGCTTCCACCGCTTTCATCGCGAGCACCCATCGCGGTGCCATGGTCGCGCTGGTGATTGCGTTGCTCACTGCCTGAATTTAATTTTTTTCACCGCGAGCTAGTCAGCGCGATCTGTGGTCGCGGTGACTGGTTGCGGTGCTCACTGCCAGAAATTTCATTTTTCACCGCGAGCAGCTCATCGCGATCTCTGGTCGCAGTGAGAGGTCGCGGTACTCACTGTCCACTTTTTCCTTCACTTCATGCAATCTTTCTGGACCGCTCTATCTGGTCCATCTGAAAACCCAAATGTCCAACCTAAAAAGTGTAAATTAATTGGTAATATATAAGCAGTAACAAATGTTGCATTAAAGCAATAACATATGGGATCAAACAAAGAATGCATGGTGATGAAACTAAATTTGATGTCATGACTGGTGAGGCACTGGAATACTCACAGCATCAACATAGATAAGACTTGAACCACCCCCAGGTATCAATTTCCAGATACGTCCTTTCCGATTCAGAAGAACGAATTTCAAAGTTGCATTTGACTACAAAATTGATACAAGACCTTAGTATATCATTGTTGTCTATAGAAAGCCTACCTGACTAATTATGCCCTACAAGTCAGGTTTCTCATCAAGCTACCTTCTCCTTTAGTGCATCAATGAATATTTCTTCAGGACTTCGCACTCTGCCAAACGGCATAGGAAACTCTACATCACCCCATCTGCATATTCACAACACAAAACAGAAAAGAAGATTTTAACACTGATACAAGTGATTCCAAATTAGAAGTTAAAAGAACTTTTCAAGATATATATACTTGTCTTCATTCCTGAAAGCAGCACATTCATCCAACTCCACCCTCATATCTAATGGATACAGTTCTTCATTAACCAAAGTAAATGGATTCATCTCGATAAAACTGAAGTCCAGGTCTGTAGGCATATGCAACTGTTTCAGTAACAAGGCCGAATACTTATCTAATATCAAGTCACTGAAAAAATATTTCGAACAATAGATGCAAATTATGTGTACAAGGATGTGATAAAAAAGGAACCAATCTTCCACTATTAAGCATTAGGTTTGCATACCCTGGAACACCGCGAACACACCCATAATGAGATTCCCAATTCTTCCACGTACCTGTGACAATAGAAATACAGTAAGCAAATGGTAGCCTCGGTATACAAAAGTACAATCCCAGAGAAAATATAATCAAGAAAAAGATGAGAGAAAATTACTCCGTTCTAGAAATCACAGAAGGTAAATTTATAAAACCCCCCCAAAGAAAAAGACTAGACAAAACCTCTGAGGGCAGTGTGGCAATCAGTGGAGCAATTGTCTCAACCGTCAAGGATTTCTCTGTTGGGACAAAAACAGACTTAACCTTCACAACATAGATCCCAAAAACAGATTAAGCCAGGCTTAGTTTTAAGCATATAACACATAAACATAGCATTCTTTGTGGTGACAAACCTTGTCCCAGTTGTCTTCAATTTCAATACCTCCGCAATCTGAGAAATTTACAGTGCATCCTAGCCTTTCAGAATTGATTGAAAGATAATATTCTTGGTCATGAGGGATAAATGGCTCGACGATAAATGTAGTTATAGGTCCCTTACAACCCTCTATCTCCACCTAATTAATAAGAATTCAACATTTTGTACATTTAGATATAATGATAATATGCATTTACAATTACAAGCAACTAAAAAAAAATAAAATGGAATCCAATGAATCATTCACCTCAACACCAAGGTGCTGCTTAATAAATTCAATAACTTGAGCAAAATCTAAATTGAGAGCCACAAGGCCACTCTTTCCACGCTTCCCAAATAACATATCTGGCTTCGCTACTGACCTTGTTGATGATAACCATGGTTCTTTATTCAATAATTCAGTAAAGTCAGTTGACTCTGTCACCTAAACATCAGAAAGAAAAAAATTTAATATCTATTCCTCTCCATATATATGCAGAAGAATAACTCTGTTTTGGTTGTTTAGTGTTGTTACTTGAAATGTTCTGTTAATACATTCCATGTATTCTGAGTTGGGTGTGTTTGCAGCTAAGTTGCTACTTTGTTTAAACAAGAAGTTCAATTTTCATAAACTATATCAAGATTCAAGTGCATTGTAGTATTAATATCTATATTGAAAGTAACTGCTCAGTTGGTTTAGTGTAAAAATACCTGAGCAGAGCAGATAGAGAGGTGAATACCAGCAAGTCTTGGTAAATGATCTTTCAATAGTCTCTTGGAATCATACTCTCTAATCTTCTTCCTCACCATTTTTGGTTTCTATAAAGAAGAAATGCTGACTCTTAATTATATTTTCAGGTTGTGATAAGATAAGGTCCCACTGCTTCTTTGAGGTGGTTGAGGATGGTGGATGGAATCATACTGTCTGATGAGGTAAGGTTCAATTATTGTTTAGGTTCAACAATGTGCTGTTGAATTATTTACATGAAATCTTTAGGTCAAGCCTGTTTGTCCATTTTTTATCAGTAGTGAATCTTAAAAATCTAGGAAAACCTATAATTTAGTCCCTAACTTTTGACGAAATGTCATTCTTTTACTTATATTTTCATTTTAGTTAGCATGGGATCCCTAACTTATTCTAAATAGATCAAACTGATCAACTTTTTGACGGTCAACTGTTACAAAATCATTTGAAAGTCAGTTTACCGTTTAGGATTGAAATAGTAAAATTACTTATTTACCCTCTGATTAAAATACATTAAAGAATATATAAAAAATTAAATAAATAAAAATCTATAAAATAATAATAAACTAAACTATAAAAAAAAATGTAGAAACTGTTAAAAAAATCAAAGTAAGTTATTTAAATATAAAAATTAAATAAATAGAAAAATCTATAAAATTATAATAAATTAAACTAAAAAAATTGTAGAAACTGTTAAAAAAATAAATTAATTTATTTCACTAAAAAAATTAAAATTAAAATTAAAATATGGAGAATACAAAAGCTACAAGAAATGTTAAAAAAAAAAAAAAATTAGAAATCCAACCTGATCAGATCTCCACCGTTCATCCATATGGATCTCCACCCTCAGAAAAATAGCACCTTCACTTTCAACCTGCAAATTCATCTATGAAGAAATAGATGTGTATAACTAATATTTTAATAACATGATTATGTTTTTGAGGGTGTTTTTATTATTATTTGACAGTAATACTGTGTCCATTTTCATTGTTTAGAAAAACAAATTTCTCATAAAATTTTTTATTTTACTCAGGTTTACAAATTAAAAACTTTCCCTTAACACCAACTACCTTGAGTTTATTTCCATCCACATGTTTATAAAATAGGAGGGCAGCAGTTGCTCCCTCCCTTAGTCCATACAATAAAATTATCTATCTCCATAAGCACAAACTAAGACATCACAAACTAATAATTATATTATTGCAGGAAAAACAAAACCTTATAGCAATGAGAACAGCTGCTATGAACTCTTTATAACTACTACACGAAGAACAATGAACCAGATTTCAAAACTTTTTATAACTTGAGTCCATTCAGCTTCGCTATTATGAAGTTTTAAGGGTATTTTGGTCATTTCAAAGTTCAAATAGCGGCAAAAATGAAAAAACAAAAAAAATACATAAATAAACAAACGAAAGAAATTGATCATAGATTCTGATGTTGGTTGTATATCATAATCTACTATGTATTTTTTGATGAAAACTCAATTTAAGAGATGATTCTCTTCAAAATAGAAAAAAATAAATAAAAAAATTAAGAGATGATCCGAATTCCTCCCACAACAAGAAACTAAGATCAAATGAAGTAAATGGTTGTATGAAAACAAGCAAAGCATTTGTTTTTTTCTAGATGCAGTAATTCAAGAAGAGAAATAAAATGTTTGACAGATTGAATATTCATTTCATCTCCATTTGAGATTTCATGAGAAACTCCCCACAGAACATTGGAGAAAACCTTATAAATTAAGCCCACAGATGGTTTTTGAAATAAGAATAAAGATTGATTGACTTGCCCTTCTATTTTATGACTCAATGCACTCAATTGCTCGATTGCAAATTCCAGTCATTATCGCCTCTGGCCCGTAAGCCTGAAATTAAGGAAATTGAGGGTCAAGTCAGATATTTTAGCCGAAAAGCATTTAGCCATTTACTAGAATTGAAGTATGTATAAGAGTATAAGATTTATTTGAATTTTTTTACCAGTAAACATAAATTCATATTGTACCTCAATAGGAACGCCAAGCTCCTCTCCCACAGCACGCATCTTTGCCAATCCAATTTGACAGTTTCGACCTCCCCTTCTCACATAAATATGCATTTTTGCTGCTTTTAGCTCGGATTCCTTTTATGCACTCGAAGAAATTATGGTTTTCGCAAGTAGAAGAAAATGAAACTAATAAAATTTAATTAGGTTGTACACATGGGACTCTACCTTCTCCCTCAAGGCTCTAATAAGTCCATCAAAAGTAGTAGCAACGTTAGTTGCATTCGCTATGGTCCCTCTGACGAGAAAGGCTCTTTTACGACCATCCGGATTGGCAGTAGCACACTGCGACATGAAGAGAATCTCATTGCCAGTCAAAACAATATATATATTAGGTGTAGCTTTTCAGTTATATATTTAGGAAGAGTTGAAGTTCTACAAATGATATACATTGGTTAGAAAAATGGAAAATTTAGTATTACGTGGTTCTCACATTTAGTATAGTCATGGCCAGCTGACACATCTCTTCCGCACTTGTACCTGTATAATCTGTGTAGTTCCCAAGTGCTGCTGCATAGCCCAGTCTCCAACCTAAATGTCGATTAAGAAGTAATTAAGAAGGATCAAGAGTCTGTTTTAATAGATTTCTAGCCAGAGATAATCAGTAACAAATGTTAAGCAATAACAAGTGATCAAAACAAAGAATGCATGGTAATGAAATTAAATGTACATGTTCGTGACTGGTGAGGCAGTGAAAAACTCACAGTATCAGCATAGATAAGACTTGAACCACCTCCGGCTATCATATTCCAGATTCGTCCTTTCCGATTCAAAAGAGTGAATTTCAAAGTTGCATTTGTCTACAAATTGAAACAAAACCTTAGTAAAAAACTGACAATTATTTGCTAAAAGTATGCATCTAATTAATAAAATTAAGGTGCAAACAGGATGGAGAATGCATGTTAAAATCTTTTATTTAGATAACACAGAGACGTTTGGATTAGATGATATGGATTAACGTTTTGTTATCTAGCTACCTTCTCATTCAATGTATCAATGAGGATTTCTTCAGGACTTAGCACTCTGCCAAACGGCAAAGGAAACTCTATGTTTCCCCATCTGCATATCACAACACAAAGCAAAATAGAAGTTTTTATATGCTGATACAAGTGAGTACACATTAGAAAGAGCACTCAAATGTTAAAACTTCTAAACTATGGATCTATACTTGTCTTCATTCCTGAAAGCAGCACACTCATCCAACTCCCCCCTCATATCTAAGGGATACGGTTCTCCATTAACCAAAGTAAATGGATTCATCTCGATAAAACTGAAGTCCAGATCTGGAGACATGCAAACTATTTCAGTAATAAAGCCAAATACTCAGCGAACTTTGAAGTCTATCAATAAAATATTCCGAATAACAGAAGGCCAAAAATATCTGTCTATTGATGTGATAAAGGGGCATCATTTTTCTATTATCAAGCATTGCATACCCTGAAACACAGCGAAAACACCCATAATGTAATCTCCAATTCTTCCACGAACCTGTGACAACAGAAATTAATACAATAAGCAAACGCTAGCCTCAACACATCAAAATCCCATAGAAAAAATGTGATCAAGAAAAAAACGAAAGAGCAGGATTTTATAAGGGTTTCGCTTTTGCTTATGTGAAAAAGAACTGGACTTTGGGCACATCATATTCCATCCCGGTTATCACAGTAAGTAAGTAAATTTACAAAAAGACTAGAAAAAAACCTCTGAGGGCAGTGTGGCAAGCAGTGGATCAATTGTCTCAACCGTCAAGGACTTCTCTGTTGGGAGAAAAAAGACTTGACCTTCACAACATAAATGCCAAAAGCAGATTAAAAGAGGACTTAATTGCATGCATATACCACATAAACATAAGTGTTCTTGTGGTGACATACCTTGTCCCAATTCTCTTCAATTTCAATACCTCCACAATCAGAGAAACTTATAGTGCAACCTAGCCTTTCAGAACTGATCGAAAGATAATATTCTTGGTCATGAGGGATAAACGGCTCGACAATGAATGTAGTTATTGGTCCCTTACAACCCTCTAGCTCCACCTAATAAGAATTCAGCATTTTGTACATTTAGATTTAATGTTAAGTTGCATTTACACAATTACAATCAAAATTAAAAAGAAATAGAATCCAATGAATCAATCACCTCAACACCAAGGTGCTGCTTAATGAATTCAATAACTTGAGCAAAATCTAAGTTGAGGGCCACAAGGCCACTCTTTCCACGCTTCCCGAATAACATATCCGGTTTCACCACTGATTTTGTTGACGATAACCATGGTTCTTTAGTCAATAGTTCAGTGAAGTCAGTTGATTCTGTCACCTATTCATTGAGAACAATATATATTACTTGTTCATATATATGTAGTAGAATAACTGTGTTTTGGTTGTTACTAGACATGTTTTGTTAATTGATTTTCCTTGTATTGTGAGTTGGGTGTCTTTGCAGCTAAGTGGGTGACAAAGAGTAACAATTAAGATACAACATTATAGAACAGAGTTTGAAAGCAAAAACAGAAACATGCACACAGCTGGGTTTGGAGTAGTGAAGAGTACCTGAGCAGAGCAGATAGGAAGGTGAATACCAGCAGGCAGCAAGTCTTGGTAAATGGTGTTTCAAAAGTCTCTTGGAATCATACTCTCTAATCTTCTTCCTCACCATTTTTTTTGTTTGTTTCTATAAACAAAGAAAAGCTGACTCTCAATACATTTTCATGTCCTGCTAATTAAAAAGTGCACCTTGGAGGTTGAGGTTGACGATGACGAGGATGGTGGTGGTACTGGATTATTGTTCAGTCATCAATTGACATACACGTGAGTCATCTCACATGTGATTTAACCAGTATTGAATTGTTTACACATTCAATCTTATTTGTCGGCAACTTTTTATTTTTCATTATTAGTTACTAATTTACAGTAAAGAAATAAGAAATATTGTCAAAAAAGAAATGAAAAATTATTACAATTACCCCATAGTTTCATGTTTCCCCAAACACGCCCTGTAGTTTCAATAAATGTCTAAAACCCCCTAGTATTTGGTTATTAAAACGTTAAATATTTAAAAAAAAGTAGAGGGTTAATAGATAAATTATTTAAAATCTAAAATGAAAATTATTTAACAAAATATTAAAATTAAAATTATAAAATAAAATTTTCTCTCCTCTCTCTCTCTCGTCGCTTGTTTTTCTTTATATGAATTTATGTATTGTTATGTTAGATTTTGGTTGTGTTGGTGGTAGTTGGGTGCTTAGGGGTGGTAGTCATGTATTCCGTCAGCCAGCAGTCTCCTCCTAGCGGATGAGATCGCCGCTCAATCTCCTTCACTAGAAGGAGATTAAGTTACGATTTTTTTTACTAACGATCGGGAAGAGATTAATTGTTCCTGTTGTCTTTTTTATTAATTATTTTTTTATATATTTTTATTTTATAAATATCTTAAGAGTAAAACAATCATTTTTAATTTATATTGAAAGGTAATTTTTTTTTTTTTTACTTCTTAAGTTGAGAGAAGTTAACATAAGGGAAATATGAGGAAAAAATAAAATTACAAGATGCATTTAGGATAATACACCAAATTATCGGCAAATTTTAATAATTTCCTTAAAGATAATAAACTAATTGTGTGTCTTAGGTGGGGTTTTGTTCATTATTTGATGATAAAATAATATAAAATAACAAAGCTAATTATTGTATATTCACTTATAGATTAAGTGTATATTTTACATTTCTTCTATATCAGTGATGACTGATGAGGGTTCAAGTTACAGCATATATATTTATTAGTATATATGATTAGCTTTCTTTTTTTATTGTGAGAGTAGATATCTTCCGTTATGAGAGTAGATATCCGAACCGTACGTTTAGTGATTCATCTTGACAGGTCAAAAACTATTTATTATTAATTTGTACCAACCCAATTGTCTTATACCATATGGTATGCATTTATCATATGATTGGTTATTTACGCCACATGACATAATATAATTGAGTTGGGTGTATATGTCAAGCGCATTGAAGCATTCACTCCACTAAATTATGGATAGTGGGAGTCCAAATTCTATAATGTGTAATTAATAGTATGTATGGATAGATTTTTCTTAATATTGTTGAAGTAGATATCCGAACATAGTACTTAATCTTAGTAGATCGTAGTAGACTTTTAATCCGATTAGTTTCAGATTTATTTTTAAAAAAGATTGACTTTAAATACTAGCGAATTGGGGTGTAATTATGAAATAAGTAATGCTTTAATGATTTATATAGTTATAACCACTCATATGTCACGTCATTTGGACATGAATTTAAATAATTTTTTTGCACAACTCAGCGTTACTCTTATAAAATTGGCGTAATATGGGCCATATCTCAATTGTTGATGGGCTTTAAGCCCGAGACTAGAATTCGTTTTTAGTTTACTTTTCCACATCAAAAGCTAAATGTAAAACCCTTCAAAGTTCAAACCCCTCAACTCCACTCCACTGCAGTTTGTGTTCTGCAACTGCAAGTATCAGCTGAAAAACAATGGCTTTGGACGGGAAAGGACTCGGGGGGTTATCTTTTCTTGATTCTCAGGACGACGAAACTCCTCTTCCTCCTCCACCTCCTTCCCTCGAAGTACTTCTCTCTCAGGTATATTTATATTTTCACTCTTTTTCCTTTTCTTTTTTTAATATTTTATTTTACATTAAAATAGCAAATTTAATTTATTCATTTTGATGCCATGCAGGTTTCATCGTCTGTCAAATGTACTGTTGAGCCTGTCAACTTGGGTGGACTCACTTTGCTCAAGGTCAGATGGTCAGATTTTTTTTTTCTTTCTCTTTTACTACACAGTGGACTATCAATATTTCACTCTTTTGCTTTCTTTTTTGTTTATAAGTAACAATGTTTGTAGAGTAACATAATCTTTCTTAGAATTTAAACTTTATGTTCTTGTTGTTGCAAATTGCAACAGGTAGTATTATAATTTAATTTGGTTTTGCTTGATAATAGCTTAAAAGGGTAATAGCTGAACTTAAGTTGTCATTTTGTTTTAGGGCCGGGTGAGTACTAAAGACGTTTTTGGGTTGCCCAACTCTGATTTAGTTCCTGGAGTATACGAAGGTCTGAAATATATTCCTTTTATTTATACCAATCTTGTGTTTTTTTTAATTGAAATAGTTTTTCTAGATAGAATTGCATTTTTTTTTTCCTTTGCTCGTTTTGCTTGATTGCACGTATTTGTAAATAAATATGTTTTTTGGGGTTAGGGGGACTGAAGTTATGGGAAGGTTCGCTGGATCTTGTTGAAGCTCTCCACTCAGAAATTCAAAATGGACGGATATCATTTACTGGAAAGCGAGTTTTAGAGGTGGGCTCCTAATTGTCAGGTGATTTTAAACCGTCTACAATGCTTAATTATCATGATACTTGAAATGATAAGATTTCATTGAATTTTTCAAGTTTAGTTCTGGTTCACACCATTTCGATTACTACTAGTTTGGTTAGGTTAATTTATGCCTTATGAGATCCTCTCTTCAAAGATCCATATGTTAATGTGTATGGGATATTATTTCTGCAGTATAAGTTGCCTATTAAATATGTTAAAGATGTAAGGGACCATGTGATGATCTACACTTTTAGTTTTACACTATATATGTGATCTTTTGTATCTTGACTTATATTCTATTTCAATTGGATTTCATAAAATGAAATTTGCCTCCAGTTTGGTTATAAAGTAGTGAATCTGATGAGGTTGAGATACTACTTCCATTTCATAAATATGTTAATGTGTATGGGATATTATTTCTGCTGTGGTGAATCTGTATGGAAAATGTTGTTCTTGACTTCAACTTGTGCCAGTTTGTGTTCTCTTAGTATGTGGATAAAGGTGGTAGAAGCTCAATGGAGTCAAATTTTGATCTATTCAGTTTTAAGCTTTGAATTACCAGTAAAGTTTTGGTCATCAATGTGGCTAAATATCCTGTGGAATTTATGAATTTTGGAATTGATTACAATGGTGACTTCCGAATTTCCAATTGGTTAAAAAATCTTATCTTACACTCCCAACCAGTGATTTTGATTAATTCCTTTTTTTTAGGTTTGTGGATGTATACTAAAGCAGAAGTCTATTATCTCATGATTTTAGCATCTGCTATTATCTTATTCCTTATTAGTTAATGAATTTTGTCTAATTGTTTTCAGCTTGGATGTGGTCATGGTCTTCCTGGGATCTTTGCATGCCTTGAGGTAAATTTGTGTTCTCATGTCTATATCATATGTTTGAAAAACTACGGGTTTTTTAATTTCCTTGCTTTTGTTTTTTTAGGGTGCAGCTGCTACCCATTTCCAGGACTTCAATGCTGAAGTCCTACGTTGTCTCACTATTCCCAATGTAAATGTAAATATTACAAAAGAGTTTCAGCCTGGAGAGACAAAGGAAACAAATAGTAATACTGAAGCAGAAGTGCGTTTTTTCGCTGGTGACTGGAGTCAAATCCATCAACTTCTTCCATATGTAAATGACAGCGAAAATGATCTTAACTCTAGCTCAGGGATGGATCCAACTTCTGGTTATGATATTATATTGATGGCAGAGACAATTTATTCAATCGCTGCCAACCAAAGTCTCTATGGACTAATTAAAAAGGTGTTGCTATATTGTGTTATTTTTTTCTTTATATTTTCCTTCTATATTCATTTCAAATTGCTAGAGTTCTAAAAGTTTTAATTGGCAGTGCCTTAGCCGTCCTCAGGGAGTTGTGTATATGGCAGCGAAGAAACATTATTTTGGAGTAGGTGGTGGAACACGACGATTCCTGTCTATGGTGGAGAAAGATGGTGAGCTAATCCTTTGAATACATGATCATGACATTTATGTGGAACCATATTACACTGATAACTATCTTTTACTCCTCCCTTGGGTTGACACGGGGAGGGGCAGTTTCAATAAAACATTCCCTCTGTAAAATATGAAGTATGCTTAACTCATCTTCAGAAAATATCTTCGCACTTGATTTGGTTAATTGTCCTTGTTGCTTATCTAATTTGCTGAAAAAAAAAAAAAAAAAAAGTGCGGATCTGGGTGTGTTTATAATGCGTAATCTTCAGTTATGTTCATGGGAATATAGAAAGCATGTGTAGTATCTCATTATCATCCATGTATCTGATGGTTGTATATAGTTTCTGATACAGGACATGTGAAATCTTATCTGTTGGCCCTTTTTTCTTTTGCAGGTATTATGGCTGCAAGTCTAGTTGCTGAAGTAACTGATGGTTCTTCTAATGTCAGAGAAGTATGGAAGCTTTCAGTTAAATAGAGCTGGAATTGATCATATTTCAATTAAACTTTGTATTTGTCAAGTCGAGTTGTGACCATTTATCTTCACGTATGAGGGATCTAATTCCATAAATGTTACTCTATATACACGATGAGAATATTCTATAAAAGGGTAAAATGCCGTTCTCTTTTCTTGGTGTTCCTTTATTTACTCGTGCTTCTTTTGATTATTATGATTGTTTGGTTTGATATTGCTGATTTGTGCTAAAGATCTTGCATTCGACGCCAAATAGTTGTGAGTTGTAGTTGGTCTTCATATAGTCTTCGATGTTTGTGAATTGGACTTGAGCTGAAATGTCTCATTGGTTGGATTTTGTCCGACTGAATTAACTTCCCCTGTTGCTAGATATTGTTGTGAAACTAATTAAACACCAGGATGCCCAGTTGAGTAACACTCAAGAACGAAGGGATTGCATTGCACCCAAAAGACATGAAACCGATAATGATTATAACCAGTTAGAAGTTATGTTCTATTGGTCTGTACAGCTGAAACGTGTGCTAACTGGCCCTCGTTTTTATCCAGATAATAAAATTCGATAATATGTAAATTAAAAAATTATGCCTTATTTCCTCTTTATATTAAGAGATAAAGAGTAACAGCTGATTTGTGATTATTGTATTGTTATTCATATATCATCCTATAATTTACAATATAGTACAGATTAACTGTAGTGGCACGATTACTCTCAAAGCCTGATCACTATCTCTCACTGAATCCTCTTTACAATATTAAAGCAGTAAATTCCATTAGATTCTGATTATTGCAACTTGTCATCCTAGGGAAAGTCTATGTTGAATTGATTTATTATCTCAACCTGATAAAGTTTGTGTGCAATCATGCAAGTGTGGTAAAATAGCTGGATAAAAAAAACCAAGAATGAAACATTGAGATCCTAGTCGGTACTGGATCATTTAGTTTGATATATGTTTGATCATTCAAGAAAAACATATTTTGATGATAACATATACATATATTGAAACTCATATATTAAGTAGTAGATGATAAATTGTGTATGATTCATGAAGTTAATTAGATCCTTTTAAGCCACAAAAAAGTAGTGAAAATAAGAAAAACAAAATTAAGAAATCAAAACAGAGAACAAAGGAAGAGCTTGAATCACGAGCTGGACCTACAACGGTAGTAAGCAGGGCAACCTCGGTTATGAGGGTTGGAAGAGGGAGGAAGACAGCCTCCACTTTTACTATAAGCCTCTCCTCTGGGTCCGGCATTGCAAACTGGTTGGTCCGGCTTTAAAGCCCCAGGTGTTATATATTTCTTTTCTTGAAGAAACCTGCCACTGATCTCAGATTCCATTAACAGCTCAAATTTTTCATTGCACTTTGCTATTGAGTCGTTGCATAAGCTGCTCTTTGCTGTCGTAGCAGCTTCGCTAAGAAGCAGCAGCACGGCTAGGAGTAGTAGAAGAAGGAAGCTGAAATGGGGTGAGAGAATGGTATGAGACTTTGTTTCCATTGATGTTTAATTGGTTTTCCAGTTGAAAGCACTTTTTTTTTTTTTTTCATATATAGAATTTGAGAGTGAAAGCTTTTTCTTTCTAAAAAAGGTTTGGGGTAGTGGAAGTCGCATTAGTGATGGGCAATGCAGACCCCACTTCACCTAACCTCATTGTTTTCCACTTTGTTGATTAGTCATTGCATAATATGATTGAGTTTTTGGCATATAGTTAGGTCCAGAGTTGAAGTTTAGTAATATAATTCCAACTTGTCTTGTGGAAACTTGATATGTTTTGCCTCAAATTCAAGTTCTCATTTCATTTGTTGAACATAATTAATTTTTGACTAAACCTATATATTTACTGTCGGTAAGTTAATAAAACTTTGTTTTTCTTTTCTCAAACCCTTTTTACCTCAAAAAATTCCTCAACATAACTCTTAAGAGATCGGTCTAGTGGTATGGGTGGAGCCTCTATCCTAGGAACGTCCTGATTAGAGATGATGACCGGATGGATTTATCTTTTGAAACACCGTTCCCACTATGGACAGAATGGGAACAGGTAAGGCGGGGTAAAACGTGGAATACATTTCCATCCTCATCCCATATGCCCATTTATTGAAAATATAGATAAATAACAAGTGTTGAAATCATTGTATAAATATTATATATTATTTCTTTTAAAGTTCTTTCAAGTTAATTTTTTCTTTAAAATTACTGTAAAAAAATAAATATAATAATGTATAAGTGGGGCAGGTGCGGGATGAGGTTATAAAACCCGTTCCTGCCCCATATACGTTTCAGGTTTGGTTTTCATGTCCAATTCCCATCAAATTAATTCTTATCCTCGCCCTGCGGTTGTGGTTGGATGTGGTTCCTATGGAACCTATCTCCGCAGGGAAAATTACTATCCCTAATCGTCGTGATTTCTTCCTAAGCTACACCACCGCATTAGTGCAGTATGCGTTCTAAATTTGAAAATCATTATAAATCAAAATCAATTCTTGCAAGTTCTGAAATCATAAAACATGTTTTTTCAAGAAATATATATATATAGTTCATCAGGGTTGTTTCTAGCTCGATCAGCTAACATGTTTAGGGTCTGGTTTTATGAGTTTTCAATAACGATTTAAATCCTCTATAAATATGAAATATTTTCAGAAAAAATAAAACTGTTTTGGTTCTTTCATTTGTTATTTTAAATGAAAAAAACTTTATAAAAACAATATCAAAGATGTTTGAAATATTTGTTACATGATTTTAAGCCCTAAAATCATTTAAATGGTGACTGATTTTATTATATCAAACGCTATCGTATTTAATCAATGACACACAAGACTCCTTCAGACTTTAAAAACTCAGAAAGATAGATGGGACGAATACATTTCGAATTGTTTGTTGACACGGACAAACTGTGATTTTACATAAGATGTTGGAGATACTTTGGACCTGGAGTCGGTCAAGGTATTGCTGGGGGTCAAGCTGAATCTCTATCATTTCATATTCACAACCAATCACTAGTAAAGCCAACTATAATGAAGAACTGAACACAAATTAATCAACTATATTAGGTTGGAAAAAATGTTTCTTCATGAAACAACACATGCTACTTGTAAGATATTTCTGATAGTTATGCAATGTAGAATCTTCATACAATAATGTTAATGTTCTCCATGAACATAATAACATAATGGTAAGCAATTATTATTGAATTAGAAATTGAAGTCTTACATTCAATAGAATGAACCACACGTCCTTGCCCGTGTGCGCGCATATATATATATATATATACGTATAGGTCATCCCTTGCATCCGTAATACTTGGGACACCCTCTTTGCTGAGGGTTTACAGGGTTAGATATGCAGCTTTTACGATACGGATCATCCCTTTTAGCAGTGCCGCAGACCGGTAAATTGTTCTTTAGAGCCCCTGGAGATATGAAATTGGTTTTTGCTCTAAGAATCATTTTACTAGTAATCTCCAACTCCATTGACAATTCTTCAGCTATCTCACCGCATTCCACCATCGAACCACCACCGCCGCATGTCCCCAGCTCATAACTGTCCTCTGCAGCAGCAACTGTGCTAGTAAAGTTGAATGTTTGTAGAACTGGGACCATCAATAATAATGTTACAAGCACAACACAGAATTGATACCTAGTTGAACTCTTCCATATAGTTTTGATATCTGGGGAAGAAGCTACTTTCCATTTGGTTCTCATTCTATGTACAAACTCCATCTCTTTTCAGTCACTTCAATGATTATACGTGGTTATGCCTTCTCTTTTTTTTCTTATAACCTGATATTATATTTATGTCACATGTCCCTACAATATAAATTATGTATTTCTGTTGAATTCATTTTGAAAAAGAAAAAAAAAATGTAAGAAGTTTAATCGATGGGGTTGCTGGAAAATGAAAGTTTTTTGCACTTTTTGATTCACGTGCATTCAAGGACAACGTTACCAATCAATAGAAATTTCAATGTATTTTTCCTATTTGTTTGTTTTGAAAAGAAAGATGATGCCATTTTCCATCTTGAGTTGATGAAATTTATGTGTAAATATTTTGGGAAAAACAATGTAGAGTAACAATTATTATGATCAGTATCTGTCAGCCCAATAATAGCACTGTCAACTGGGGTACATGGCTGATAATAGAGATCGACCTACCTTCTGTCACGGTGTGCCACATATATATATATATATATATATATATATATATATAAATGAGATGTATTCGGGATAAAATTTGAATGCATCGGATGTCTCGTGTATTCTTTGTTGAGATCACATCATGTGCCGTGCTATATTTGTATGATGTGATATGATCTGGATGGGATGTTGTAGCTTTATCTCATGCCCCAATCTGGCCTCAGAAAAATTATCTCTTGTGCATGCAATTTTTTTTAGGGGTTATAATTATAAGATTAATAATTATCGAGATCTATCACTAAATGCGTGGTCCGAATATCTACTCTTATAACATGAGATATTTATTTTCATAATAAAGGGAGAAAACCACCCATACATATTGGTAAATATGTATAGTGAGAATTAAATCTTCACCATAAGGTCGGAAGAAGGTGCACTAATCACTTAAGTTATGAGTGGATGTGCGTATATGCATGGATGTTGGATCCTAGGATTGGATTCAAATAATATCATATGGAGATACTATATCATATGGTATATATTCAGTTATAGAAAATTAGATTATGGTCCAAATTCGGGCAGAGACGTAACTCGATTATGTAAGGCCGCAAGGGGATTTACAATTTACTTTCTAAATTTGTGGGAAATGTTACTAATCTACACGATTTTCGTGTTTTTTTTTGTCCTCATATTTTAAAAATTTCATCAAAATAGTCTTTCTAACAAAAATAAATGAAACATAATAAAATGGATGAAGTACTACTTTGTCTATGGTTTACACTGAAAAATATATTTTTTGACAGTTAACTTTTTATAGAATGAGAACATATTGCTCAATCTCCTTTACTAGGATAGAGATCAACGAGACTCCTCCACGAGCAGGAGATTGTTCGATCTCCTTTATGGGGAAGAGATCGACGAAACTCCACTTCACAAAGAAGATTGACAATCTCCTTCACTAAAGAAGATCAACTAACCGGCGATCTCAAGCGAGGATCAATAGCAGACCATCTCCACCGCCTTGCCTATTATGGTTTTAAAAAATTGATATTCTTTTTTCTTTTGTAAATTTTATTTTGTTTATTATTTTATTAATACACATGTCACCCTTGTACAATATTGTTTGTAAATACGTAAATATATTTCTAAAAATATAAACACACACAAAAAAAAAGCTAATACAGAAAATTTGTGTAAAATTAGTATTTTAAAAGAAATATTAGTGAGTAAATTGTAGATCTCCATTAAATAAATGGTTATTATTAAAATTACCTTGTAATTTAGGATATTTACCATTTTATACCTTCTAATTTTATTTTTCCATCCTTTTTTTCCTTATGTTTACTTGGGTTAGGATTTAAAAGTAAAAGTCAATTTGACCCTTAATATATTTACAAAATTATAGTAAATTATAATAATATATATATAAAATAAAAACAATTAAAATAAATAAATCTTAAAATCTGGTCCAAATTTATTTTTAAAAAAAGTTTAAATTCAAAATCAACTCATCTCTACTCTTATCCATCATCATCACCAAAAAAATAAAGAACAAAAGAAAATAAAAAATCAATGTTTAAAAATAAAATAAAATCACACCATTTTTACTCCATCTCTCTTTTTCCATCATCAACACCACCACCGTCAATTTCAAACACCAAACCCTAACCCAAAATAATAATAAAAATATATGCAAATTATTAAACAAAATTAAAAATCTAATAGAGATCCAAAATATTTTTAGAAAAACAAATCTAGTGGAGATCTAACCATCCATTTCTCAAAGCGGATGTTGGATCTCCACTAGATCCAGAAAAAATAAAAAATAAAAAATAAAAAAATTAAATTCAAAATAAACCTATCTCTTATATATCATCATCACCACAAAAATAGAAAAAAAGTAATATTGAAAAATAAAAAATAATAATAATCACACCATTTTTTCTCAATCTCTCTTTTTTCCATCATCATACTAATACTATCAATTTCTAGCACCAAACCCCAGCTCAAACACCATCCATTTCCAATGATTTTTTCTTCTCTTTCCAATTTCTTTTTCAATTTTTTTTTCCATTCACTACACTAACACAACCCTCACAAATTGCAACCCATAAACAGACCACCACATTGTTTAAGCAGAGAGAGAGAGAGAGAGAGAGAGAGAGAGAGAGAGAGAGAGAGAGAGACACTGGCAGAGAATTTGCAGATGACATGGAAGAAGAGTGTTAGAAATGGGTTTCTAACATTTGTTTGGTAGCTACGAAGAAGATTGTTGAGAGCTAGGGCGAATTGTAAGTTAGGGTATGAAGATTTGATTTGGGGATTTTGATGAGAGAGAGTGGATTGAAGAAACCAGAAGACTTGAAGTGAAGAAGTGTTAGGGTTGCTGTCTGAAAAGCACCCTTTTATATCCTCTCTTAAACGGCGTCGTTTAGAGAAGATATTTTGTTTATTTTATTTTTTCCTTTCCCTAAACGTGGCACCATTCTGGCGCTTGTCCATGTAATTAAAGTAGATTTACAGCAGATGATTATTTCCCTGCTAGCAAACAAACTGCTTGTTAAAAGATGACAAAATTGCAATGAGAAGGCAATCAGAATATTACAACAATCCTTTCCTCTCTCTCTTCTAACAAACCTCTCTCTCAAAATCTATCTCTATTATTCAATCCGTTCTTCTTCTTCATTCATTATTTCCATATTCAGTCACCATTAAACTTGCATCAAATCACTGAAATCATCATTAAAATCTGTTCAACAAGCTAAAACACAACAATTGGTATCAAAGCACTTTCCTAGCACTCATTGTAACACCCACTGACCCGACTAGTCTGGATCGACCCAGGGAGCGTTACCGGGTTTTCAAATACTTTCTTAATTCTGTTAAACTGAAAACCATATAAGTTATAATTTAAAAACCTTTTCGAATGAGCCCATCAAAATTCAGTTTGAAAAATTTAGGCAGAGTTTCTTCTGTTTTTCTGATTTCCCAAAACCTGTTTTCAAATCAATCTCAAACCAAATATAATTCACAACAACACTTCAAATATCTATTAATCAAATGCACACTCTGCCGTTTAGTGCGACTTTCAAACAGTTTTTAAAATAAAACAATTCATAATTCATTCTTTACAGTCCTTTGAAAATGAAAAACAGAAAGTATAAAACAATTAATTACAGTACATAATTACAAAACATAATTATATAACTCAATTACAAATTCTCTGTATATGCATGCATATCTAACTACATTATACAAGAATATATATAACTACCCAAAATGTGGTGACTGTAACTCTGTATATCTGCTTGCAACTCTCTCTCTATTCAATCTTTTGCTTCCTCAGTATCCCTGTTACCTACGCGCGATAAAAACTGACGCGCTAAGCATATAGCTTAGTGGGTGTACACTAAAATAGATTGCAATATAATATAAAACAATATATATCTTAAATTCAGAAATTCAGAAAGATATAGATGTATAAACAATATAGCTTAAATTCAGAAATTCAGAAATTCAGATAGATATAGATATAAAACAACCATTAGATTTCAGTTACTGAAACTATATAAAATAAAGTATTTCAAAAGTTTCAGGATTTCAATTTTAATATCATTTCTTTATTTTCCATAACATTTTATGGCTATCAGTTCTCAATTAGGCCCATGATACACATAACGGGGTTTACAGGACTGGATTACGGGTTTTACAGTCGGGTTTCCCATCTCATAAGAAATGGTATCCCTATATAAACAATCGGTTTTCCATTTCACGAGGAAATGGTATCAATATATTCTCACAGTCGGTTTCCCATTTCACGAGGAAATGGTATCCGTGTTTAATAGTCGCCATTTCACGAGAAAATGGTATCCGTATAATCCACATCAGAGGCATCATAAATCACGGTGCAATACTGCTATATACTCATCCAATTGACATGTCAATCTCATATATCCATATATCCCTATACATATATCAGGGCCGTTATTCAGAATTTTCCAATTAATTCATTTCATCCGAAAATCAACAAATGTAAGTTTCAATCAAGATCACTAATCAGAAAACCAACAATATTCGTAAAACAATAGTCGGAAATCAAGTTTTGGAAACATACACTTATATTCAAAATTCCAAAATCTCAGAATATTACACAAACAAGTCCAACAATATACAGAAATGAAATACGAATATATATAATCAATACGAGTATATAAAATCCAGAAATATATTTCCAAACTTACTAAAGCAAAACACATATCAAAAATAGTTGCAGAAACGAGTTTACACCAACCTGGATACCGTTTTCCGACAGTTTTCTTTCTAGATTTCATTTTTTTCCCTTTTTCCTTTCTTCCTCCTCTTTCTTTTTTCCTTTTCTTTTCTTTCTTTTCTTCTCTTCTTCCTTCTCTTCTCTTCTTCTTCTTCTTCTTCTCTTCTTCTTCTTCTTCTTCTTCTTCTTCTTCTTCTTCTTCTTCTTCTTCTCATCTTTTTCTTTCTTTCTTTTCTTTCTTTTTCTCTCTTCTCCCGGTTTCTTCTTCTTTTTGTTTTTGGCTTCCGCGAGAAGCTTTCTTTTTTTATACAAATTCGATCATCGCGACTGTCATCGCGACCTGTGGTCGCGCTACCTGGTAGCGGTACTCACTGGAAGGCTTCCACCGCTTTCATCGCGAGCACCCATCGCGGTGCCATGGTCGCGCTGGTGATTGCGTTGCTCACTGCCTGAATTTAATTTTTTTCACCGCGAGCTAGTCAGCGCGATCTGTGGTCGCGGTGACTGGTTGCGGTGCTCACTGCCAGAAATTTCATTTTTCACCGCGAGCAGCTCATCGCGATCTCTGGTCGCAGTGAGAGGTCGCGGTACTCACTGTCCACTTTTTCCTTCACTTCATGCAATCTTTCTGGACCGCTCTATCTGGTCCATCTGAAAACCCAAATGTCCAACCTAAAAAGTGTAAATTAATTGGTAATATATAAGCAGTAACAAATGTTGCATTAAAGCAATAACATATGGGATCAAACAAAGAATGCATGGTGATGAAACTAAATTTGATGTCATGACTGGTGAGGCACTGGAATACTCACAGCATCAACATAGATAAGACTTGAACCACCCCCAGGTATCAATTTCCAGATACGTCCTTTCCGATTCAGAAGAACGAATTTCAAAGTTGCATTTGACTACAAAATTGATACAAGACCTTAGTATATCATTGTTGTCTATAGAAAGCCTACCTGACTAATTATGCCCTACAAGTCAGGTTTCTCATCAAGCTACCTTCTCCTTTAGTGCATCAATGAATATTTCTTCAGGACTTCGCACTCTGCCAAACGGCATAGGAAACTCTACATCACCCCATCTGCATATTTCACAACACAAAACAGAAAAGAAGATTTTAACACTGATACAAGTGATTCCAAATTAGAAGTTAAAAGAACTTTTCAAGATATATATACTTGTCTTCATTCCTGAAAGCAGCACATTCATCCAACTCCACCCTCATATCTAATGGATACAGTTCTTCATTAACCAAAGTAAATGGATTCATCTCGATAAAACTGAAGTCCAGGTCTGTAGGCATATGCAACTGTTTCAGTAACAAGGCCGAATACTTATCTAATATCAAGTCACTGAAAAAATATTTCGAACAATAGATGCAAATTATGTGTACAAGGATGTGATAAAAAAGGAACCAATCTTCCACTATTAAGCATTAGGTTTGCATACCCTGGAACACCGCGAACACACCCATAATGAGATTCCCAATTCTTCCACGTACCTGTGACAATAGAAATACAGTAAGCAAATGGTAGCCTCGGTATACAAAAGTACAATCCCAGAGAAAATATAATCAAGAAAAAGATGAGAGAAAATTACTCCGTTCTAGAAATCACAGAAGGTAAATTTATAAAACCCCCCCAAAGAAAAAGACTAGACAAAACCTCTGAGGGCAGTGTGGCAATCAGTGGAGCAATTGTCTCAACCGTCAAGGATTTCTCTGTTGGGACAAAAACAGACTTAACCTTCACAACATAGATCCCAAAAACAGATTAAGCCAGGCTTAGTTTTAAGCATATAACACATAAACATAGCATTCTTTGTGGTGACAAACCTTGTCCCAGTTGTCTTCAATTTCAATACCTCCGCAATCTGAGAAATTTACAGTGCATCCTAGCCTTTCAGAATTGATTGAAAGATAATATTCTTGGTCATGAGGGATAAATGGCTCGACGATAAATGTAGTTATAGGTCCCTTACAACCCTCTATCTCCACCTAATTAATAAGAATTCAACATTTTGTACATTTAGATATAATGATAATATGCATTTACAATTACAAGCAACTAAAAAAAAATAAAAATGGAATCCAATGAATCATTCACCTCAACACCAAGGTGCTGCTTAATAAATTCAATAACTTGAGCAAAATCTAAATTGAGAGCCACAAGGCCACTCTTTCCACGCTTCCCAAATAACATATCTGGCTTCGCTACTGACCTTGTTGATGATAACCATGGTTCTTTATTCAATAATTCAGTAAAGTCAGTTGACTCTGTCACCTAAACATCAGAAAGAAAAAAATTTAATATCTATTCCTCTCCATATATATGCAGAAGAATAACTCTGTTTTGGTTGTTTAGTGTTGTTACTTGAAATGTTCTGTTAATACATTCCATGTATTCTGAGTTGGGTGTGTTTGCAGCTAAGTTGCTACTTTGTTTAAACAAGAAGTTCAATTTTCATAAACTATATCAAGATTCAAGTGCATTGTAGTATTAATATCTATATTGAAAGTAACTGCTCAGTTGGTTTAGTGTAAAAATACCTGAGCAGAGCAGATAGAGAGGTGAATACCAGCAAGTCTTGGTAAATGATCTTTCAATAGTCTCTTGGAATCATACTCTCTAATCTTCTTCCTCACCATTTTTGGTTTCTATAAAGAAGAAATGCTGACTCTTAATTATATTTTCAGGTTGTGATAAGATAAGGTCCCACTGCTTCTTTGAGGTGGTTGAGGATGGTGGATGGAATCATACTGTCTGATGAGGTAAGGTTCAATTATTGTTTAGGTTCAACAATGTGCTGTTGAATTATTTACATGAAATCTTTAGGTCAAGCCTGTTTGTCCATTTTTTATCAGTAGTGAATCTTAAAAATCTAGGAAAACCTATAATTTAGTCCCTAACTTTTGACGAAATGTCATTCTTTTACTTATATTTTCATTTTTAGTTAGCATGGGATCCCTAACTTATTCTAAATAGATCAAACTGATCAACTTTTTGACGGTCAACTGTTACAAAATCATTTGAAAGTCAGTTTTACCGTTTAGGATTGAAATAGTAAAATTACTTATTTACCCTCTGATTAAAAATACATTAAAGAATATATAAAAAATTAAATAAATAAAAATCTATAAAATAATAATAAACTAAACTATAAAAAAAAAATGTAGAAACTGTTAAAAAAATCAAAGTAAGTTATTTAAATATAAAAATTAAATAAATAGAAAAATCTATAAAATTATAATAAATTAAACTAAAAAAATTGTAGAAACTGTTAAAAAAATAAATTAATTTATTTCACTAAAAAAATTAAAATTAAAATTAAAATATGGAGAATACAAAAGCTACAAGAAATGTTAAAAAAAAAAAAAAATTAGAAATCCAACCTGATCAGATCTCCACCGTTCATCCATATGGATCTCCACCCTCAGAAAAATAGCACCTTCACTTTCAACCTGCAAATTCATCTATGAAGAAATAGATGTGTATAACTAATATTTTAATAACATGATTATGTTTTTGAGGGTGTTTTTATTATTATTTGACAGTAATACTGTGTCCATTTTCATTGTTTAGAAAAACAAATTTCTCATAAAATTTTTTATTTTACTCAGGTTTACAAATTAAAAACTTTCCCTTAACACCAACTACCTTGAGTTTATTTCCATCCACATGTTTATAAAATAGGAGGGCAGCAGTTGCTCCCTCCCTTAGTCCATACAATAAAATTATCTATCTCCATAAGCACAAACTAAGACATCACAAACTAATAATTATATTATTGCAGGAAAAACAAAACCTTATAGCAATGAGAACAGCTGCTATGAACTCTTTATAACTACTACACGAAGAACAATGAACCAGATTTCAAAACTTTTTATAACTTGAGTCCATTCAGCTTCGCTATTATGAAGTTTTAAGGGTATTTTGGTCATTTCAAAGTTCAAATAGCGGCAAAAATGAAAAAAACAAAAAAAATACATAAATAAACAAACGAAAGAAATTGATCATAGATTCTGATGTTGGTTGTATATCATAATCTACTATGTATTTTTTGATGAAAACTCAATTTAAGAGATGATTCTCTTCAAAATAGAAAAAAATAAATAAAAAAATTAAGAGATGATCCGAATTCCTCCCACAACAAGAAACTAAGATCAAATGAAGTAAATGGTTGTATGAAAACAAGCAAAGCATTTGTTTTTTTCTAGATGCAGTAATTCAAGAAGAGAAATAAAATGTTTGACAGATTGAATATTCATTTCATCTCCATTTGAGATTTCATGAGAAACTCCCCACAGAACATTGGAGAAAACCTTATAAATTAAGCCCACAGATGGTTTTTGAAATAAGAATAAAGATTGATTGACTTGCCCTTCTATTTTATGACTCAATGCACTCAATTGCTCGATTGCAAATTCCAGTCATTATCGCCTCTGGCCCGTAAGCCTGAAATTAAGGAAATTGAGGGTCAAGTCAGATATTTTAGCCGAAAAGCATTTAGCCATTTACTAGAATTGAAGTATGTATAAGAGTATAAGATTTATTTGAATTTTTTTACCAGTAAACATAAATTCATATTGTACCTCAATAGGAACGCCAAGCTCCTCTCCCACAGCACGCATCTTTGCCAATCCAATTTGACAGTTTCGACCTCCCCTTCTCACATAAATATGCATTTTTGCTGCTTTTAGCTCGGATTCCTTTTATGCACTCGAAGAAATTATGGTTTTCGCAAGTAGAAGAAAATGAAACTAATAAAATTTAATTAGGTTGTACACATGGGACTCTACCTTCTCCCTCAAGGCTCTAATAAGTCCATCAAAAGTAGTAGCAACGTTAGTTGCATTCGCTATGGTCCCTCTGACGAGAAAGGCTCTTTTACGACCATCCGGATTGGCAGTAGCACACTGCGACATGAAGAGAATCTCATTGCCAGTCAAAACAATATATATATTAGGTGTAGCTTTTCAGTTATATATTTAGGAAGAGTTGAAGTTCTACAAATGATATACATTGGTTAGAAAAATGGAAAATTTAGTATTACGTGGTTCTCACATTTAGTATAGTCATGGCCAGCTGACACATCTCTTCCGCACTTGTACCTGTATAATCTGTGTAGTTCCCAAGTGCTGCTGCATAGCCCAGTCTCCAACCTAAATGTCGATTAAGAAGTAATTAAGAAGGATCAAGAGTCTGTTTTAATAGATTTCTAGCCAGAGATAATCAGTAACAAATGTTAAGCAATAACAAGTGATCAAAACAAAGAATGCATGGTAATGAAATTAAATGTACATGTTCGTGACTGGTGAGGCAGTGAAAAACTCACAGTATCAGCATAGATAAGACTTGAACCACCTCCGGCTATCATATTCCAGATTCGTCCTTTCCGATTCAAAAGAGTGAATTTCAAAGTTGCATTTGTCTACAAATTGAAACAAAACCTTAGTAAAAAACTGACAATTATTTGCTAAAAGTATGCATCTAATTAATAAAATTAAGGTGCAAACAGGATGGAGAATGCATGTTAAAATCTTTTATTTAGATAACACAGAGACGTTTGGATTAGATGATATGGATTAACGTTTTGTTATCTAGCTACCTTCTCATTCAATGTATCAATGAGGATTTCTTCAGGACTTAGCACTCTGCCAAACGGCAAAGGAAACTCTATGTTTCCCCATCTGCATATCACAACACAAAGCAAAATAGAAGTTTTTATATGCTGATACAAGTGAGTACACATTAGAAAGAGCACTCAAATGTTAAAACTTCTAAACTATGGATCTATACTTGTCTTCATTCCTGAAAGCAGCACACTCATCCAACTCCCCCCTCATATCTAAGGGATACGGTTCTCCATTAACCAAAGTAAATGGATTCATCTCGATAAAACTGAAGTCCAGATCTGGAGACATGCAAACTATTTCAGTAATAAAGCCAAATACTCAGCGAACTTTGAAGTCTATCAATAAAATATTCCGAATAACAGAAGGCCAAAAATATCTGTCTATTGATGTGATAAAGGGGCATCATTTTTCTATTATCAAGCATTGCATACCCTGAAACACAGCGAAAACACCCATAATGTAATCTCCAATTCTTCCACGAACCTGTGACAACAGAAATTAATACAATAAGCAAACGCTAGCCTCAACACATCAAAATCCCATAGAAAAAATGTGATCAAGAAAAAAACGAAAGAGCAGGATTTTATAAGGGTTTCGCTTTTGCTTATGTGAAAAAGAACTGGACTTTGGGCACATCATATTCCATCCCGGTTATCACAGTAAGTAAGTAAATTTACAAAAAGACTAGAAAAAAACCTCTGAGGGCAGTGTGGCAAGCAGTGGATCAATTGTCTCAACCGTCAAGGACTTCTCTGTTGGGAGAAAAAAAGACTTGACCTTCACAACATAAATGCCAAAAGCAGATTAAAAGAGGACTTAATTGCATGCATATACCACATAAACATAAGTGTTCTTGTGGTGACATACCTTGTCCCAATTCTCTTCAATTTCAATACCTCCACAATCAGAGAAACTTATAGTGCAACCTAGCCTTTCAGAACTGATCGAAAGATAATATTCTTGGTCATGAGGGATAAACGGCTCGACAATGAATGTAGTTATTGGTCCCTTACAACCCTCTAGCTCCACCTAATAAGAATTCAGCATTTTGTACATTTAGATTTAATGTTAAGTTGCATTTACACAATTACAATCAAAATTAAAAAGAAATAGAATCCAATGAATCAATCACCTCAACACCAAGGTGCTGCTTAATGAATTCAATAACTTGAGCAAAATCTAAGTTGAGGGCCACAAGGCCACTCTTTCCACGCTTCCCGAATAACATATCCGGTTTCACCACTGATTTTGTTGACGATAACCATGGTTCTTTAGTCAATAGTTCAGTGAAGTCAGTTGATTCTGTCACCTATTCATTGAGAACAATATATATTACTTGTTCATATATATGTAGTAGAATAACTGTGTTTTGGTTGTTACTAGACATGTTTTGTTAATTGATTTTCCTTGTATTGTGAGTTGGGTGTCTTTGCAGCTAAGTGGGTGACAAAGAGTAACAATTAAGATACAACATTATAGAACAGAGTTTGAAAGCAAAAACAGAAACATGCACACAGCTGGGTTTGGAGTAGTGAAGAGTACCTGAGCAGAGCAGATAGGAAGGTGAATACCAGCAGGCAGCAAGTCTTGGTAAATGGTGTTTCAAAAGTCTCTTGGAATCATACTCTCTAATCTTCTTCCTCACCATTTTTTTTGTTTGTTTCTATAAACAAAGAAAAGCTGACTCTCAATACATTTTCATGTCCTGCTAATTAAAAAGTGCACCTTGGAGGTTGAGGTTGACGATGACGAGGATGGTGGTGGTACTGGATTATTGTTCAGTCATCAATTGACATACACGTGAGTCATCTCACATGTGATTTAACCAGTATTGAATTGTTTACACATTCAATCTTATTTGTCGGCAACTTTTTATTTTTCATTATTAGTTACTAATTTACAGTAAAGAAATAAGAAATATTGTCAAAAAAGAAATGAAAAATTATTACAATTACCCCATAGTTTCATGTTTCCCCAAACACGCCCTGTAGTTTCAATAAATGTCTAAAACCCCCTAGTATTTGGTTATTAAAACGTTAAATATTTAAAAAAAAGTAGAGGGTTAATAGATAAATTATTTAAAATCTAAAATGAAAATTATTTAACAAAATATTAAAATTAAAATTATAAAATAAAATTTTCTCTCCTCTCTCTCTCTCGTCGCTTGTTTTTCTTTATATGAATTTATGTATTGTTATGTTAGATTTTGGTTGTGTTGGTGGTAGTTGGGTGCTTAGGGGTGGTAGTCATGTATTCCGTCAGCCAGCAGTCTCCTCCTAGCGGATGAGATCGCCGCTCAATCTCCTTCACTAGAAGGAGATTAAGTTACGATTTTTTTTACTAACGATCGGGAAGAGATTAATTGTTCCTGTTGTCTTTTTTATTAATTATTTTTTTATATATTTTTATTTTATAAATATCTTAAGAGTAAAACAATCATTTTTAATTTATATTGAAAGGTAATTTTTTTTTTTTTACTTCTTAAGTTGAGAGAAGTTAACATAAGGGAAATATGAGGAAAAAATAAAATTACAAGATGCATTTAGGATAATACACCAAATTATCGGCAAATTTTAATAATTTCCTTAAAGATAATAAACTAATTGTGTGTCTTAGGTGGGGTTTTGTTCATTATTTGATGATAAAATAATATAAAATAACAAAGCTAATTATTGTATATTCACTTATAGATTAAGTGTATATTTTACATTTCTTCTATATCAGTGATGACTGATGAGGGTTCAAGTTACAGCATATATATTTATTAGTATATATGATTAGCTTTCTTTTTTTATTGTGAGAGTAGATATCTTCCGTTATGAGAGTAGATATCCGAACCGTACGTTTAGTGATTCATCTTGACAGGTCAAAAACTATTTATTATTAATTTGTACCAACCCAATTGTCTTATACCATATGGTATGCATTTATCATATGATTGGTTATTTACGCCACATGACATAATATAATTGAGTTGGGTGTATATGTCAAGCGCATTGAAGCATTCACTCCACTAAATTATGGATAGTGGGAGTCCAAATTCTATAATGTGTAATTAATAGTATGTATGGATAGATTTTTCTTAATATTGTTGAAGTAGATATCCGAACATAGTACTTAATCTTAGTAGATCGTAGTAGACTTTTAATCCGATTAGTTTCAGATTTATTTTTAAAAAAGATTGACTTTAAATACTAGCGAATTGGGGTGTAATTATGAAATAAGTAATGCTTTAATGATTTATATAGTTATAACCACTCATATGTCACGTCATTTGGACATGAATTTAAATAATTTTTTTGCACAACTCAGCGTTACTCTTATAAAATTGGCGTAATATGGGCCATATCTCAATTGTTGATGGGCTTTAAGCCCGAGACTAGAATTCGTTTTTAGTTTACTTTTCCACATCAAAAGCTAAATGTAAAACCCTTCAAAGTTCAAACCCCTCAACTCCACTCCACTGCAGTTTGTGTTCTGCAACTGCAAGTATCAGCTGAAAAACAATGGCTTTGGACGGGAAAGGACTCGGGGGGTTATCTTTTCTTGATTCTCAGGACGACGAAACTCCTCTTCCTCCTCCACCTCCTTCCCTCGAAGTACTTCTCTCTCAGGTATATTTATATTTTCACTCTTTTTCCTTTTCTTTTTTTAATATTTTATTTTACATTAAAATAGCAAATTTAATTTATTCATTTTGATGCCATGCAGGTTTCATCGTCTGTCAAATGTACTGTTGAGCCTGTCAACTTGGGTGGACTCACTTTGCTCAAGGTCAGATGGTCAGATTTTTTTTTTCTTTCTCTTTTACTACACAGTGGACTATCAATATTTCACTCTTTTGCTTTCTTTTTTGTTTATAAGTAACAATGTTTGTAGAGTAACATAATCTTTCTTAGAATTTAAACTTTATGTTCTTGTTGTTGCAAATTGCAACAGGTAGTATTATAATTTAATTTGGTTTTGCTTGATAATAGCTTAAAAGGGTAATAGCTGAACTTAAGTTGTCATTTTGTTTTAGGGCCGGGTGAGTACTAAAGACGTTTTTGGGTTGCCCAACTCTGATTTAGTTCCTGGAGTATACGAAGGTCTGAAATATATTCCTTTTATTTATACCAATCTTGTGTTTTTTTTAATTGAAATAGTTTTTCTAGATAGAATTGCATTTTTTTTTTTCCTTTGCTCGTTTTGCTTGATTGCACGTATTTGTAAATAAATATGTTTTTTGGGGTTAGGGGGACTGAAGTTATGGGAAGGTTCGCTGGATCTTGTTGAAGCTCTCCACTCAGAAATTCAAAATGGACGGATATCATTTACTGGAAAGCGAGTTTTAGAGGTGGGCTCCTAATTGTCAGGTGATTTTAAACCGTCTACAATGCTTAATTATCATGATACTTGAAATGATAAGATTTCATTGAATTTTTCAAGTTTAGTTCTGGTTCACACCATTTCGATTACTACTAGTTTGGTTAGGTTAATTTATGCCTTATGAGATCCTCTCTTCAAAGATCCATATGTTAATGTGTATGGGATATTATTTCTGCAGTATAAGTTGCCTATTAAATATGTTAAAGATGTAAGGGACCATGTGATGATCTACACTTTTAGTTTTACACTATATATGTGATCTTTTGTATCTTGACTTATATTCTATTTCAATTGGATTTCATAAAATGAAATTTGCCTCCAGTTTGGTTATAAAGTAGTGAATCTGATGAGGTTGAGATACTACTTCCATTTCATAAATATGTTAATGTGTATGGGATATTATTTCTGCTGTGGTGAATCTGTATGGAAAATGTTGTTCTTGACTTCAACTTGTGCCAGTTTGTGTTCTCTTAGTATGTGGATAAAGGTGGTAGAAGCTCAATGGAGTCAAATTTTGATCTATTCAGTTTTAAGCTTTGAATTACCAGTAAAGTTTTGGTCATCAATGTGGCTAAATATCCTGTGGAATTTATGAATTTTGGAATTGATTACAATGGTGACTTCCGAATTTCCAATTGGTTAAAAAATCTTATCTTACACTCCCAACCAGTGATTTTGATTAATTCCTTTTTTTTAGGTTTGTGGATGTATACTAAAGCAGAAGTCTATTATCTCATGATTTTAGCATCTGCTATTATCTTATTCCTTATTAGTTAATGAATTTTGTCTAATTGTTTTCAGCTTGGATGTGGTCATGGTCTTCCTGGGATCTTTGCATGCCTTGAGGTAAATTTGTGTTCTCATGTCTATATCATATGTTTGAAAAACTACGGGTTTTTTAATTTCCTTGCTTTTGTTTTTTTAGGGTGCAGCTGCTACCCATTTCCAGGACTTCAATGCTGAAGTCCTACGTTGTCTCACTATTCCCAATGTAAATGTAAATATTACAAAAGAGTTTCAGCCTGGAGAGACAAAGGAAACAAATAGTAATACTGAAGCAGAAGTGCGTTTTTTCGCTGGTGACTGGAGTCAAATCCATCAACTTCTTCCATATGTAAATGACAGCGAAAATGATCTTAACTCTAGCTCAGGGATGGATCCAACTTCTGGTTATGATATTATATTGATGGCAGAGACAATTTATTCAATCGCTGCCAACCAAAGTCTCTATGGACTAATTAAAAAGGTGTTGCTATATTGTGTTATTTTTTTCTTTATATTTTCCTTCTATATTCATTTCAAATTGCTAGAGTTCTAAAAGTTTTTAATTGGCAGTGCCTTAGCCGTCCTCAGGGAGTTGTGTATATGGCAGCGAAGAAACATTATTTTGGAGTAGGTGGTGGAACACGACGATTCCTGTCTATGGTGGAGAAAGATGGTGAGCTAATCCTTTGAATACATGATCATGACATTTATGTGGAACCATATTACACTGATAACTATCTTTTACTCCTCCCTTGGGTTGACACGGGGAGGGGCAGTTTCAATAAAACATTCCCTCTGTAAAATATGAAGTATGCTTAACTCATCTTCAGAAAATATCTTCGCACTTGATTTGGTTAATTGTCCTTGTTGCTTATCTAATTTGCTGAAAAAAAAAAAAAAAAAAAAGTGCGGATCTGGGTGTGTTTATAATGCGTAATCTTCAGTTATGTTCATGGGAATATAGAAAGCATGTGTAGTATCTCATTATCATCCATGTATCTGATGGTTGTATATAGTTTCTGATACAGGACATGTGAAATCTTATCTGTTGGCCCTTTTTTCTTTTGCAGGTATTATGGCTGCAAGTCTAGTTGCTGAAGTAACTGATGGTTCTTCTAATGTCAGAGAAGTATGGAAGCTTTCAGTTAAATAGAGCTGGAATTGATCATATTTCAATTAAACTTTGTATTTGTCAAGTCGAGTTGTGACCATTTATCTTCACGTATGAGGGATCTAATTCCATAAATGTTACTCTATATACACGATGAGAATATTCTATAAAAGGGTAAAATGCCGTTCTCTTTTCTTGGTGTTCCTTTATTTACTCGTGCTTCTTTTGATTATTATGATTGTTTGGTTTGATATTGCTGATTTGTGCTAAAGATCTTGCATTCGACGCCAAATAGTTGTGAGTTGTAGTTGGTCTTCATATAGTCTTCGATGTTTGTGAATTGGACTTGAGCTGAAATGTCTCATTGGTTGGATTTTGTCCGACTGAATTAACTTCCCCTGTTGCTAGATATTGTTGTGAAACTAATTAAACACCAGGATGCCCAGTTGAGTAACACTCAAGAACGAAGGGATTGCATTGCACCCAAAAGACATGAAACCGATAATGATTATAACCAGTTAGAAGTTATGTTCTATTGGTCTGTACAGCTGAAACGTGTGCTAACTGGCCCTCGTTTTTATCCAGATAATAAAATTCGATAATATGTAAATTAAAAAATTATGCCTTATTTCCTCTTTATATTAAGAGATAAAGAGTAACAGCTGATTTGTGATTATTGTATTGTTATTCATATATCATCCTATAATTTACAATATAGTACAGATTAACTGTAGTGGCACGATTACTCTCAAAGCCTGATCACTATCTCTCACTGAATCCTCTTTACAATATTAAAGCAGTAAATTCCATTAGATTCTGATTATTGCAACTTGTCATCCTAGGGAAAGTCTATGTTGAATTGATTTATTATCTCAACCTGATAAAGTTTGTGTGCAATCATGCAAGTGTGGTAAAATAGCTGGATAAAAAAAACCAAGAATGAAACATTGAGATCCTAGTCGGTACTGGATCATTTAGTTTGATATATGTTTGATCATTCAAGAAAAACATATTTTGATGATAACATATACATATATTGAAACTCATATATTAAGTAGTAGATGATAAATTGTGTATGATTCATGAAGTTAATTAGATCCTTTTAAGCCACAAAAAAGTAGTGAAAATAAGAAAAACAAAATTAAGAAATCAAAACAGAGAACAAAGGAAGAGCTTGAATCACGAGCTGGACCTACAACGGTAGTAAGCAGGGCAACCTCGGTTATGAGGGTTGGAAGAGGGAGGAAGACAGCCTCCACTTTTACTATAAGCCTCTCCTCTGGGTCCGGCATTGCAAACTGGTTGGTCCGGCTTTAAAGCCCCAGGTGTTATATATTTCTTTTCTTGAAGAAACCTGCCACTGATCTCAGATTCCATTAACAGCTCAAATTTTTCATTGCACTTTGCTATTGAGTCGTTGCATAAGCTGCTCTTTGCTGTCGTAGCAGCTTCGCTAAGAAGCAGCAGCACGGCTAGGAGTAGTAGAAGAAGGAAGCTGAAATGGGGTGAGAGAATGGTATGAGACTTTGTTTCCATTGATGTTTAATTGGTTTTCCAGTTGAAAGCACTTTTTTTTTTTTTTTCATATATAGAATTTGAGAGTGAAAGCTTTTTCTTTCTAAAAAAGGTTTGGGGTAGTGGAAGTCGCATTAGTGATGGGCAATGCAGACCCCACTTCACCTAACCTCATTGTTTTCCACTTTGTTGATTAGTCATTGCATAATATGATTGAGTTTTTGGCATATAGTTAGGTCCAGAGTTGAAGTTTAGTAATATAATTCCAACTTGTCTTGTGGAAACTTGATATGTTTTGCCTCAAATTCAAGTTCTCATTTCATTTGTTGAACATAATTAATTTTTGACTAAACCTATATATTTACTGTCGGTAAGTTAATAAAACTTTGTTTTTCTTTTCTCAAACCCTTTTTACCTCAAAAAATTCCTCAACATAACTCTTAAGAGATCGGTCTAGTGGTATGGGTGGAGCCTCTATCCTAGGAACGTCCTGATTAGAGATGATGACCGGATGGGTTTATCTTTTGAAACACCGTTCCCACTATGGACAGAATGGGAACAGGTAAGGCGGGGTAAAACGAGGAATACATTTCCATCCTCATCCCATATGCCCATTTATTGAAAATATAGATAAATAACAAGTGTTGAAATCATTGTATAAATATTATATATTATTTCTTTTAAAGTTCTTTCAAGTTAATTTTTTCTTTAAAATTACTGTAAAAAAATAAATATAATAATGTATAAGTGGGGCAGGTGCGGGATGAGGTTATAAAACCCGTTCCTGCCCCATATACGTTTCAGGTTTGGTTTTCATGTCCAATTCCCATCAAATTAATTCTTATCCTCGCCCTGCGGTTGTGGTTGGATGTGGTTCCTATGGAACCTATCTCCGCAGGGAAAATTACTATCCCTAATCGTCGTGATTTCTTCCTAAGCTACACCACCGCATTAGTGCAGTATGCGTTCTAAATTTGAAAATCATTATAAATCAAAATCAATTCTTGCAAGTTCTGAAATCATAAAACATGTTTTTTCAAGAAATATATATATATAGTTCATCAGGGTTGTTTCTAGCTCGATCAGCTAACATGTTTAGGGTCTGGTTTTATGAGTTTTCAATAACGATTTAAATCCTCTATAAATATGAAATATTTTCAGAAAAAATAAAACTGTTTTGGTTCTTTCATTTGTTATTTTAAATGAAAAAAACTTTATAAAAACAATATCAAAGATGTTTGAAATATTTGTTACATGATTTTAAGCCCTAAAATCATTTAAATGGTGACTGATTTTATTATATCAAACGCTATCGTATTTAATCAATGACACACAAGACTCCTTCAGACTTTAAAAACTCAGAAAGATAGATGGGACGAATACATTTCGAATTGTTTGTTGACACGGACAAACTGTGATTTTACATAAGATGTTGGAGATACTTTGGACCTGGAGTCGGTCAAGGTATTGCTGGGGGTCAAGCTGAATCTCTATCATTTCATATTCACAACCAATCACTAGTAAAGCCAACTATAATGAAGAACTGAACACAAATTAATCAACTATATTAGGTTGGAAAAAATGTTTCTTCATGAAACAACACATGCTACTTGTAAGATATTTCTGATAGTTATGCAATGTAGAATCTTCATACAATAATGTTAATGTTCTCCATGAACATAATAACATAATGGTAAGCAATTATTATTGAATTAGAAATTGAAGTCTTACATTCAATAGAATGAACCACACGTCCTTGCCCGTGTGCGCGCATATATATATATATATATACGTATAGGTCATCCCTTGCATCCGTAATACTTGGGACACCCTCTTTGCTGAGGGTTTACAGGGTTAGATATGCAGCTTTTACGATACGGATCATCCCTTTTAGCAGTGCCGCAGACCGGTAAATTGTTCTTTAGAGCCCCTGGAGATATGAAATTGGTTTTTGCTCTAAGAATCATTTTACTAGTAATCTCCAACTCCATTGACAATTCTTCAGCTATCTCACCGCATTCCACCATCGAACCACCACCGCCGCATGTCCCCAGCTCATAACTGTCCTCTGCAGCAGCAACTGTGCTAGTAAAGTTGAATGTTTGTAGAACTGGGACCATCAATAATAATGTTACAAGCACAACACAGAATTGATACCTAGTTGAACTCTTCCATATAGTTTTGATATCTGGGGAAGAAGCTACTTTCCATTTGGTTCTCATTCTATGTACAAACTCCATCTCTTTTCAGTCACTTCAATGATTATACGTGGTTATGCCTTCTCTTTTTTTTCTTATAACCTGATATTATATTTATGTCACATGTCCCTACAATATAAATTATGTATTTCTGTTGAATTCATTTTGAAAAAGAAAAAAAAAATGTAAGAAGTTTAATCGATGGGGTTGCTGGAAAATGAAAGTTTTTTGCACTTTTTGATTCACGTGCATTCAAGGACAACGTTACCAATCAATAGAAATTTCAATGTATTTTTCCTATTTGTTTGTTTTGAAAAGAAAGATGATGCCATTTTCCATCTTGAGTTGATGAAATTTATGTGTAAATATTTTGGGAAAAACAATGTAGAGTAACAATTATTATGATCAGTATCTGTCAGCCCAATAATAGCACTGTCAACTGGGGTACATGGCTGATAATAGAGATCGACCTACCTTCTGTCACGGTGTGCCACATATATATATATATATATATATATATATATATATATAAATGAGATGTATTCGGGATAAAATTTGAATGCATCGGATGTCTCGTGTATTCTTTGTTGAGATCACATCATGTGCCGTGCTATATTTGTATGATGTGATATGATCTGGATGGGATGTTGTAGCTTTATCTCATGCCCCAATCTGGCCTCAGAAAAATTATCTCTTGTGCATGCAATTTTTTTTAGGGGTTATAATTATAAGATTAATAATTATCGAGATCTATCACTAAATGCGTGGTCCGAATATCTACTCTTATAACATGAGATATTTATTTTCATAATAAAGGGAGAAAACCACCCATACATATTGGTAAATATGTATAGTGAGAATTAAATCTTCACCATAAGGTCGGAAGAAGGTGCACTAATCACTTAAGTTATGAGTGGATGTGCGTATATGCATGGATGTTGGATCCTAGGATTGGATTCAAATAATATCATATGGAGATACTATATCATATGGTATATATTCAGTTATAGAAAATTAGATTATGGTCCAAATTCGGGCAGAGACGTAACTCGATTATGTAAGGCCGCAAGGGGATTTACAATTTACTTTCTAAATTTGTGGGAAATGTTACTAATCTACACGATTTTCGTGTTTTTTTTTGTCCTCATATTTTAAAAATTTCATCAAAATAGTCTTTCTAACAAAAATAAATGAAACATAATAAAATGGATGAAGTACTACTTTGTCTATGGTTTACACTGAAAAATATATTTTTTGACAGTTAACTTTTTATAGAATGAGAACATATTGCTCAATCTCCTTTACTAGGATAGAGATCAACGAGACTCCTCCACGAGCAGGAGATTGTTCGATCTCCTTTATGGGGAAGAGATCGACGAAACTCCACTTCACAAAGAAGATTGACAATCTCCTTCACTAAAGAAGATCAACTAACCGGCGATCTCAAGCGAGGATCAATAGCAGACCATCTCCACCGCCTTGCCTATTATGGTTTTAAAAAATTGATATTCTTTTTTCTTTTGTAAATTTTATTTTGTTTATTATTTTATTAATACACATGTCACCCTTGTACAATATTGTTTGTAAATACGTAAATATATTTCTAAAAATATAAACACACAAAAAAAAAAAGCTAATACAGAAAATTTGTGTAAAATTAGTATTTTAAAAGAAATATTAGTGAGTAAATTGTAGATCTCCATTAAATAAATGGTTATTATTAAAATTACCTTGTAATTTAGGATATTTACCATTTTATACCTTCTAATTTTATTTTTCCATCCTTTTTTTCCTTATGTTTACTTGGGTTAGGATTTAAAAGTAAAAGTCAATTTGACCCTTAATATATTTACAAAATTATAGTAAATTATAATAATATATATATAAAATAAAAACAATTAAAATAAATAAATCTTAAAATCTGGTCCAAATTTATTTTTAAAAAAAGTTTAAATTCAAAATCAACTCATCTCTACTCTTATCCATCATCATCACCAAAAAAATAAAGAACAAAAGAAAATAAAAAATCAATGTTTAAAAATAAAATAAAATCACACCATTTTTACTCCATCTCTCTTTTTCCATCATCAACACCACCACCGTCAATTTCAAACACCAAACCCTAACCCAAAATAATAATAAAAATATATGCAAATTATTAAACAAAATTAAAAATCTAATAGAGATCCAAAATATTTTTAGAAAAACAAATCTAGTGGAGATCTAACCATCCATTTCTCAAAGCGGATGTTGGATCTCCACTAGATCCAGAAAAAATAAAAAATAAAAAATAAAAAAATTAAATTCAAAATAAACCTATCTCTTATATATCATCATCACCACAAAAATAGAAAAAAAGTAATATTGAAAAATAAAAAATAATAATAATCACACCATTTTTTCTCAATCTCTCTTTTTTCCATCATCATACTAATACTATCAATTTCTAGCACCAAACCCCAGCTCAAACACCATCCATTTCCAATGATTTTTTCTTCTCTTTCCAATTTCTTTTTCAATTTTTTTTTCCATTCACTACACTAACACAACCCTCACAAATTGCAACCCATAAACAGACCACCACATTGTTTAAGCAGAGAGAGAGAGAGAGAGAGAGAGAGAGAGAGAGAGTGGCAGAGAATTTGCAGATGACATGGAAGAAGAGTGTTAGAAATGGGTTTCTAACATTTGTTTGGTAGCTACGAAGAAGATTGTTGAGAGCTAGGGCGAATTGTAAGTTAGGGTATGAAGATTTGATTTGGGGATTTTGATGAGAGAGAGTGGATTGAAGAAACCAGAAGACTTGAAGTGAAGAAGTGTTAGGGTTGCTGTCTGAAAAGCACCCTTTTATATCCTCTCTTAAACGGCGTCGTTTAGAGAAGATATTTTGTTTATTTTATTTTTTCCTTTCCCTAAACGTGGCACCATTCTGGCGCTTGTCCATGTAATTAAAGTAGATTTACAGCAGATGATTATTTCCCTGCTAGCAAACAAACTGCTTGTTAAAAGATGACAAAATTGCAATGAGAAGGCAATCAGAATATTACAACAATCCTTTCCTCTCTCTCTTCTAACAAACCTCTCTCTCAAAATCTATCTCTATTATTCAATCCGTTCTTCTTCTTCATTCATTATTTCCATATTCAGTCACCATTAAACTTGCATCAAATCACTGAAATCATCATTAAAATCTGTTCAACAAGCTAAAACACAACAATTGGTATCAAAGCACTTTCCTAGCACTCATTGTAACACCCACTGACCCGACTAGTCTGGATCGACCCAGGGAGCGTTACCGGGTTTTCAAATACTTTCTTAATTCTGTTAAACTGAAAACCATATAAGTTATAATTTAAAAACCTTTTCGAATGAGCCCATCAAAATTCAGTTTGAAAAATTTAGGCAGAGTTTCTTCTGTTTTTCTGATTTCCCAAAACCTGTTTTCAAATCAATCTCAAACCAAATATAATTCACAACAACACTTCAAATATCTATTAATCAAATGCACACTCTGCCGTTTAGTGCGACTTTCAAACAGTTTTTAAAATAAAACAATTCATAATTCATTCTTTACAGTCCTTTGAAAATGAAAAACAGAAAGTATAAAACAATTAATTACAGTACATAATTACAAAACATAATTATATAACTCAATTACAAATTCTCTGTATATGCATGCATATCTAACTACATTATACAAGAATATATATAACTACCCAAAATGTGGTGACTGTAACTCTGTATATCTGCTTGCAACTCTCTCTCTATTCAATCTTTTGCTTCCTCAGTATCCCTGTTACCTACGCGCGATAAAAACTGACGCGCTAAGCATATAGCTTAGTGGGTGTACACTAAAATAGATTGCAATATAATATAAAACAATATATATCTTAAATTCAGAAATTCAGAAAGATATAGATGTATAAACAATATAGCTTAAATTCAGAAATTCAGAAATTCAGATAGATATAGATATAAAACAACCATTAGATTTTAGTTACTGAAACTATATAAAATAAAGTATTTCAAAAGTTTCAGGATTTCAATTTTAATATCATTTCTTTATTTTCCATAACATTTTCTGGCTATCAGTTCTCAATTAGGCCCATGATACACATAACAGGGTTTACAGGACTGGATTACGGGTTTTACAGTCGGGTTTCCCATCTCATAAGAAATGGTATCCCTATATAAACAATCGGTTTTCCATTTCACGAGGAAATGGTATCAATATATTCTCACAGTCGGTTTCCCATTTCACGAGGAAATGGTATCCGTGTTTAATAGTCGCCATTTCACGAGAAAATGGTATCCGTATAATCCACATCAGAGGCATCATAAATCACGGTGCAATACTGCTATATACTCATCCAATTGACATGTCAATCTCATATATCCATATATCCCTATACATATATCAGGGCCGTTATTCAGAATTTTCCAATTAATTCATTTCATCCGAAAATCAACAAATATAAGTTTCAATCAAGATCACTAATCAGAAAACCAACAATATTCGTAAAACAATAGTCGGAAATCAAGTTTTGGAAACATACACTTATATTCAAAATTCCAAAATCTCAGAATATTACACAAACAAGTCCAACAATATACAGAAATGAAATACGAATATATATAATCAATACGAGTATATAAAATCCAGAAATATATTTCCAAACTTACTAAAGCAAAACACATATCAAAAATAGTTGCAGAAACGAGTTTACACCAACCTGGATACCGTTTTCCGACAGTTTTCTTTCTAGATTTCATTTTTTTCCCTTTTTCCTTTCTTCCTCCTCTTTCTTTTTTCCTTTTCTTTTCTTTCTTTTCTTCTCTTCTTCCTTCTCTTCTCTTCTTCTTCTTCTTCTTCTCTTCTTCTTCTTCTTCTTCTTCTTCTTCTTCTTCTTCTTCTTCTTCTTCTTCTCATCTTTTTCTTTCTTTCTTTTCTTTCTTTTTCTCTCTTCTCCCGGTTTCTTCTTCTTTTTGTTTTTGGCTTCCGCGAGAAGCTTTCTTTTTTTATACAAATTCGATCATCGCGACTGTCATCGCGACCTGTGGTCGCGCTACCTGGTAGCGGTACTCACTGGAAGGCTTCCACCGCTTTCATCGCGAGCACCCATCGCGGTGCCATGGTCGCGCTGGTGATTGCGTTGCTCACTGCCTGAATTTAATTTTTTTCACTGCGAGCTAGTCAGCGCGATCTGTGGTCGCGGTGACTGGTTGCGGTGCTCACTGCCAGAAATTTCATTTTTCACCGCGAGCAGCTCATCGCGATCTCTGGTCGCAGTGAGAGGTCGCGGTACTCACTGTCCACTTTTTCCTTCACTTCATGCAATCTTTCTGGACCGCTCTATCTGGTCCATCTGAAAACCATAAAAATAAACATACATTTAATTACGTTTTACACCCCCCTAATCATACATTTTTATATCCACATATTCAAAATTAGGGATGTTACACTCATTACCATGGCAGAAGGTACTAGACAACACCACTATGTGGATGGAAAGTTTCAGGAAATGGAAACTCGGGTGCAGAAAATTGAAGATGGGTTGGAGGCTTTTAAGATGGAAATAACAAATCAATTTTCTAAGCAAACTAATCAGATAGAAGAAAAAATGCAGGCACTGCTTATAGCAGTGTTCAAGGGATCTAGACCCTAAGAAATGAGTAGAAATGGGAAGGGAATTTTAGGCTCAGCACCTGCTGGACCATCTACATACCCAAGGAATGCTAGATCTATTGGGGAACAGAGGTTTGCAAATAGTCAAGGGTCTTCTAGCAAGGTATTTTCAGACTCTCCAATGAATCCTCCTAAGTTGTCATTTCCTAAATTTGATAGGACAAACCCTAAGACTTGGCTTAGGAAGTGTGATAAATATTTCTTAATACACCCAGTTCCACCAGACCAAAAAGTGTTGATAGCTTTTATTCACTTTGAAAAAAAAGTTGAGGTGTGGTTTCAATCATACTATGGCTTACAAGAAAGGGTGAGTAAGAAGAAGTTTAATGAGTCCTTATTAACTAGGTTTCTTGATGTGGAGTAAGCGGATGTTATAGAGGAATTGTATAGGCTAAGACAGACAGGCACGGTCTCAGATTACCAAGACAGGTTTGAAGAGCTACAACCTAGGCTAATGGCTAAGGAGTATGGGTTGAGAGAATGATTTTTCTTAGAGAGTTTCTTGAGTGGACTGAAAACTAAAATTAAAAATCAGGTTAAGATATTCAACCCCACAGATTTGAAGGCTGTCATTCATTTGGCTAGGCTACTAGAAGATGCCATCGAACCCAAGAAAAACAGACCCAGAGTACAGAAAACTATTAACTACACATCCACCACAAACACACCTAACCAAACACTAGCAAAAAATAACAATACCTACCAAAATACTCAACCATTCAGTAGCAATACAACCCTTAAATCAACTGAAACCATCCCCATTAAAAAGTTAACATAGACTGAAATGAAGGCAAGGAGAGACAAAGGTCTTTGCTACAACTGTGATGAACCTTACACCTTTGGCTACCAATATTTCAAGAAGAGACTGTACATGCTAATAGAGGAAGATGAAAAAGACAGGGATGATGACACAAAAATTGTAGAGGGTCAAGAGGAAGAGGAACTAGAAAATAGTAAGGAAGAAATGTCAATTTCTCACCATGCCCTTACTAGATGTGCTGGGCTGCAAACAATAAGATTGAGGGATAAGGTGAGAAACCGAGAAGTCACAATCTTAGTAGACAGTGGGTTCACTCACAATTTTCTGGATCCTAACGCAGCCAAACTGATTGGAATATAGGTGGAGGAGACCGATACGTTATGGGTCACAGTGGGTGGTGGAGGAAAAATAAGCAGCAAGGCAAAGTGCAATCAGTTCACTTGGACCATGCAAGGAGTCACATTCTCAACTGAAATGAGACTCTTGTCTTTAGGTGGCTGTGATGCAGTTTTGGGAATGCAATGGATTAGGAAAATATGGCCAATTATGCTTGATGCCAAACAGCTAAGCATGAGCTTCATGAAGGAGGGAAAATGGGTATTGCAAGGAATAAGGGCAGAAAGTAAATTGATTGGGAAGAATGTGAGCAATCAGTTAAAAAGGGCACAGAAACAAGCTGAAACTATTTTTCAACTGTACTCCCTGAAAATTGGGGAAAAAACAGTGAATACACTTGCTGTTTTAGAGCCCTTACTAGAGAAATATGCATATATTTTTTTTTCTAAACCTAAAACACTACCTCCTCACCGAATTTAAAACCATCACATACCCCTAATACCTGGCAGTACTCCTATTAATGTCAGAAACTACAGACCTCCCTATGTGCAGAAGAATGAAATTGAGAGGATTTTGAAGGAGATGCTAGACAATCGCATCATAAGGCACAGTAACAGCCCCTTCTCCTTTCCAATTTTGTTAGTTAAGAAGAAAGATGGATCATAGAGGCTTTACTTAAACTATAGAGAGTTAACAAAATCACAGTCAAGAACATATTTCCTATCCCTCTTATTAATGAGTTATTGGATGAACTAAATGGGGCAAGGGTGTTCTCTAAACTTGATCTTAGGGCTGGGTACCACCAAATAAGAGTGGCATAATCTGACATTCACAAGACTGCTTTTAGGACTTACCAAGGGCACTATGAGTTTAAGGTAATGTCTTTCGGCCTTATTGATGCCCCTGCCACATTTCAAAGTCTTATGAATGACGTTTTCAGACCATATTTAAGGAAGATGGTGCTAGTTTTCTTTGATGATATCCTGGTTTACAGTAAGGACATCTTAGAGCACCAAGAGCACCAAATAATCATTTTTTCTATCCTAAGGCAGAATCAACTGTTTGTTAAGAAGAGTAAATGTGATTTTGGGTGTCCTAAGCTAGAGTATTTAGGTCACATCATTTCAAGGGAAGGAGAGGCAGCAAACTATAAGAAAGTGCAGGGAATGTTAGATTGGCCTACACCTAAGACAGTCAAGGCACTCAGGGGTTTTTTGGGACTTACAGGATACTACATGAAGTTTGTTAAAGGCTGTAGAGTTATAAGTAAGCCTTTGATAGATTTATTGAAAAAATGAGGGTTTGTTTGGAATGAAGCAGCATATGAGGCTTTTAAGACCCTTAAAGTTACCATGACTACCACCATAGCATTGACACTACCTGATTTTACCCAACCCTTTGTGCTTGAGACCAATGCTTGTGACACTGGTATAGGGGCAATTTTAATGCAACGGGACAGACCCATTGCTTTCATAAGTAAGTCCTTACCTAACAGGAAACAAGGGCTATCTACTTATGAAAAAGAATTACTAGCCATTGTGTATGCAGTCCAAAAATGAAGGGCCTATCTACATGGTAACAGGTTCACTATAAAAACTGATCACCACAGCCTAAAATATTTTCTAGAACAAAAAATTACTACCCTATTGCAGCAGAAGTGGTTAACAAAATTGTTAGGATATGACTATGTCATTTCCTACGAAAAGGGGAAAGAAAATAGTCGCTAATAGGTTGTCTAGGGCTCTACAGGATGAAGAAGTTTCCTATTTAGCTTTGACTACTGCCAAACCAGCATGGATTCAGGAAACAGAAGATAGCTATTACATGGATCCTAAGGCAGCTGCAATCATTCCTGAATTATTGATTAATAGCCAAGCTGCCCAGAATTACACTTTTAAGGATGGTGTTTTAAGAAGGGATGGGGTGATTTATGTTGGGAACTATGGTGACCTCAAACAAAAACTAATAGAAGAAGCTCATTCTTCAGCTATGGGGGGACATTCAGGAGTGAAGAGCACTATGAAGAGGCTGCAGTTCTATTTCTGTTGGGATACTATGTTGAAGGAAGTAACTACAAGGGTCCTAGAGTGTTCTGTATGCCAGTTAAATAAATCCCTACACAACAAGCCTGTAGGTCTACTGCAGCCCCAACCTATTCCAACAACTCCTTAGCATGACATAGTTATAGGTTTCATTGAGGGATTACCAAGATCCTCAGGAAAGAATACCATACTTGTGGTTATTGACAGACTCACAAAATATGCCCATTTCTTGACACTCACTCACTCAAATACTGCCCAACAAGTTGCACAGCTATTTTTGGACAATATCCAAAAATTACATGGGGTTCCTACCACTATAGTGAGTGATCGTGACAAAATATTTACAAGTCAGTTTTGGCAACAATAATTCAAGGCCTTGGAAACCCAGTTGAGTCTCAGTACAACTTATCACCTTCAGACAGATGGGCAGAGCGAGAGACTCAATCAGTGCCTAGAGAACTATCTAAGGTGTATGAACAGTACTAAACCCAGTCACTGGGCTGCTTGGCTTCCTCTGGCTTAGTGGTGGTACAACACTAACTACCACACAGCCTTGAAAATGACTCCTTTCGAGGCACTCTATGACTGCAGACCTCCTATTTTCACAGGTAGTCTTAGAGACACCTCAGATCCAGACAGTAGGGCTTATGTGACAGATCGAACCAGATTACAACACAACCTAAAAGAAGCACTAACTCAAGCACAATCACAGATAAAATTTTATGCAAACAGAAAGAGAACAGAAAGGAAGTTCAAAACATGAGATTTAGTCTATCTACGTTTACAACCCTACAGACAGTCTACCATGACATTCATAAGAAATCTTAAGCTTGCCTGTAACGCCCCTAATTTTGCGTAAATAGCATAAATATCCTTGGATTCTTATTAATTATTATTAAACATGCAAGAGTTAAGTATGTGATTTAAATTGGTAGAAAGTATATTCTTTTCATAGTGCATTTGGAGAATAATGGGTCTAATTGAATATTGGTGAAGTTAATTTGGAAATTGGATAAGTGTGGAATATTTTTGGACTACTTATTGAGATGGAATGTGATTAAGAGTAAAATTGTGCTTGGTAATTAGGAAGATATTTATATAATATATATATATATATATATATATATATATATATGTATTTGTGTGTGTGAGAGTGTTCACACACAAGGAAAACCTAGTCACAAAAATAAAATAAAATAAAATAAAATAAAAGATTGGCACAGCACAAACCAAAAGCAATCTTTAAATCAAAAAGCAAAACAAAAACAGAGCAGAGGCGTAGAAAGAAAGAAGAAAGAGAAGCAACGAGAGAGAAGAGAGAAGAGGAGAGAAAAAGAAGAGAGAGAAAGGAAAGAGAAGAAGAAGGAGAAGAAGAGTAGGAAAGAAATATTGTCCAGAAATTGTCCAGGTTCGGTGTACACTAATTTTCGTATTTTTTCAGAAATTTTCGAAATCGTTATATTATATTATTTTTAATTATTTGTGATATATTGTTTATGATTTGTTGTTTGAAATTGATTTTGGAAATGATTTGGTATATATATTGATTGTAATAAATTGATTTTGAATATATATATATATATATATATATATATATCTATTTCTTTCCTACTCTTCTTCTTCTTCTCCTTCTTCTTCTCTTTCCTTTCTCTCTCTTCTTTCTCTCTCCTCTTCTCTCTTCTTTCCCGTTGCTCCTCTTTCTTCTTTCTTTCTACGCCTCTGCTCTGTTTTTGTTTTGCTTTTTGATTTAAAGATTGCTTTTGGTTTTTGCTGTTCCAATCTTTTATTTATTTATTTTTTTTTGTGACTAGGTTTTCCTTGTGTGTGAACACTCACACACACACAAATACATATATATATATATATATATTATATAAATATCTTCCTAATTACCAATTGCTCCCTTAAACTTCTTAAAATCCTACTATGGCACAATTTTACTCTTAATCACATTCCATATCAATAATTAGTCCAAAAATATTCCACACTTATCCAATTTCTAAATTAACTTCACCAATATTCAATTAGACCCATTATTCTCCAAATGCACTATGAAAATAATATACTTTCTACTGTAGTAGCCAAAATATGTATGGACCAAAGTATGTCCCAAAGACAAAGCCCAAAGCTAAAAGTGGGACTGCATTCTCATGTAGTACGACGGCGGACCATTACGAAGACCATGTTGTCGTACGACATACATTCGACAAGAAGCACTCTCATGTAGTACGACGATGGACCAGTACGAAGACCATGTTGTCGTACGACATACATTCGACAAGAAGCACTCTCATGTAGTACGACGATGGACCAGTACGAAGACCATGTTGTAGTACAACATACATTCAACATGAAGCACTCTCATGTAGTACGACGATAGACCAGTACGAAGACCATGTCGCACGACATGAAGCTCTTTCATGTAGTACGACGGTGCTACATATCCCACACATCCGAGTAGCATCAAAGGATATAACTCAGTATCCACACTTGGAAGAGCTCCTATGTAGCACGACATGCCCTTCTCATGGTGACATCCAATCAGCATATCATGCGACACGCAATCATGGTCCAGATTGACAAAAACCTACATATCGTACGACATAGAATCTCCGTCGCTCCGAGGGAGACCAGATTATGACCTACTTTGAAACGGGTCCTACAAAGCCATAATGATACTTGATGGCAGCCCAATCAAAAGGAGCATCCACATGCTTTCTGTAACATCCCGGATTTCGGGTAATGAATTTTTGATATATATGAAATATGTGAAAATAAATTTTACTATTTGAGGGGGTGAAAATACATCCCGGATTTCGGGTAATGTGATTTCCAGCGGACCGGATTGAATAGTGAAAAATGAAAAATGAAAAAAATTGAAAAACTGAACCAGAGAGCATCGCGACCTGGTCATCGCGACCACAGGTCGCGATGGCTCGCTCGCGATGAAAATGGCAAAACCTGGCAGTGAGCATCGCGACCAGCCACCGCGACCACAGGTCGCGATGGACTGCTCGCGATGAAATTGTTAAAATCGGGCAGAGAGCAACGCGACCAAGGCGCGCTCGCGAGGAAGGCGGTGCGCGCACTCCAGTGAGCATCGCGACCTGGTGCCGCGACCACAGGTCGCGACGGCGGTCGCGGTAGCAAAAAAAAAGAAAAAAAGAAAAGAAGTTTCTCGCAGAAACGAGAAAATAGAACAGCAAGAGAAAGAGAGAGAAAGAGCCGAGAAAAAGAGAGAAAAGGAGAGAAAAGAGAGGAGAGAAAGAAGAAGAAAGAAGAAGAAGAGGAAAAAGAAGAAGGAAAGAGAAGAGAAAGAAAGGTGTAGGTGAAGAGAAAAGGAAAGGAAAGGAAAAAGAGATCGTGGAACCGCGATTTCTCGAACGAAAAACGGTACCGAGGTTGGTGTACTTTTGTTTCGGAATCTTTACGAAAAATATTTCATTATCGTTTACGTTTTGTTTTCGTTTTCGTTTCTTGTTTTCGTTTCGATTTCGATTTCGTTAAACGTGTTCGATTTCGATTTCGTTAAATGTTTTCGATTTCGGTTTCGTTAAATGTTTTTGATTCGATTTTCGATGTGTAAAAATTGATGATTGATATACTTATGGTTGATTATGGAAAGAATTTATACTAGATCGCATTCGTTTGTGGTTTGAATATTCCGATTTCGTTTAAAATAGTTGATTTTGATATTTATATGATTATTGTTGATGCGTTTGAAGAATATCGTGTAATATTTTAGATTGACTGAGTAAATATTGATTTGTAACTGATTGTGAAAATCGTTTATCGAAACGGCCCTAGGATACGTAGACATAGAAGTGGATATAGGAGGTTGGTATACCAGCTTGGTTTTTACTGAGCAGTACTGCGCCGATACTGATTGATTGATACTGATGATTCTGATGTACCTCCTCTTGGATTCGTCCAGAGGCTGGGAGATACGTACCTCCTCAGGATTCGTCCTGGGGGTTGGGAGTTAATGTACCTTCCCAAGGATTCGTTCCTGGGATAGGGAGTTATGTACCTCTCTAGGTTCCGTACCCACGGTCCTAGAGTTGGGAGACACGTACCTCCTCAGAATTCGTTCTGGGGGTTGGGAGTTTGACCCATATTCCAGTCCGAGTATGTTTAGTATTCTAGTGGGCCAGAAATGATTTGAATTGAAACTGAACTGAATGATTTGATGGATCGAATTCATATGTTGATTTCATTATTAATTTAAGGGTGAATTGCACTCAAGTACCCTAACTTTTATCATAATTGCACGCTTAATGCCAGTTTTGCCATAATTGCACTCTAGTACCCGGTAATCCGTTGACCACCGTTAGGGTAACGGTTGACCAAACGGATTCAGGTAAAATGACCAAACTGCCCCTGCAAAGGAAAAAAAAAAATTTAATTTTTTTTTTGAAGAACACGAACCCAACTGGGTTCGTGTTCTTCGAACACGAACCCAGATCTGGGTTCGTGTTCGAAGAGCACGAACCCAGATCTGGGTTCGTGTTCGAACCCATTTCTGGGTTCGAGCACGAACCCAGGTGCTGGGTTCGTGCTCGAACCCAGATTTCTGGGTTCGAACACGAACCCAGTTCTGGGTTCGTGTTCGAACCCAGATTTCTGGGTTCGAGCACGAACCCAGGTTGCTGGGTTCGTGTTCGAACCCAGAAATGGGTTCGAACACGAACCCAGCAACCTGGGTTCGTGCTCGAACCCAGAAATGGGTTCGAACACGAACCCAGCAACCTGGGTTCGAGCACGAACCCAGGTTGCTGGTCTGGGTTCGAGCACGAACCCAGGTTGCTGGGTTCGTGTTCGAACCCATTTCTGGGTTCGAGCACGAACCCAGAACTGGGTTCGTGTTCGAACCCAGAAATCTGGGTTCGAGCACGAACCCAGCACCTGGGTTCGTGCTCGAACCCAGATTTCTGGGTTCGAACACGAACCCAGTTCTGGGTTCGTGTTCGAACCCAGATTTCTGGGTTCGAGCACGAACCCAGGTTGCTGGGTTCGTGTTCGAACCCAGAAATGGGTTCGAACACGAACCCAGCAACCTGGGTTCGTGCTCGAACCCAGAAATGGGTTCGAACACGAACCCAGCAACCTGGGTTCGTGCTCGAACCCAGATTTCTGGGTTCGAGCACGAACCCAGGTTGCTGGGTTCGTGTTCGAACCCATTTCTGGGTTCGAACACGAACCCAGAACTGGGTTCGTGTTCGAACCCAGAAATCTGGGTTCGAGCACGAACCCAGCACCTGGGTTCGTGCTCGAACCCAGAAATGGGTTCGAACACGAACCCAGCACCTGGGTTCGTGTTCGAAGAGCACGAACCCAGATCTGGGTTCGTGTTCGAAGAACACGAACCCAGTTGGGTTCGTGTTCTTAAAAAAAAAAAATAATTTTTTTTTTTTTTTGATTTCAAATTTAATTTTTTTTAAAAAAATATTTTTAAAATTAATTAAAATATGACGTGGCATGTTCTTATTGGTTGGATGATTTTTAAATTTTTTTAAAAATAAATTTAAATGTAAAAGACCAATTTGCCCCTGAACCCAGTTAGTCAACCGTTACCCTAACGGTGGTCAACGGATTACCGGGTACTAGAGTGCAATTATGGCAAAACTGGCATTAAGCGTGCAATTATGATAAAAGTCAGGGTACTTGAGTGCAATTCACCCTTAATTTAATTGTTTTGAAAGTGAGTTAGAAATGAAATTCATATTGGGTTATTGCTTCTTTAAAGAACAATTATATTGTGAGTTATTTAATTGAGTTTTTAGTACACCCACTAAGCTTTATGCTTAGCGCGTTAGTTTTGTGTCTAACGCGTAGGTACCAGGAATCCAGAGGAGGCTAGAGACTGAAGGAAGAGCAAGTTGCAGACCGAGTCACAGAGATTGTACAGTTGGGTAGCTATATTTTTGTTATGTGTATATATATATATTCTCTGAAAGCATGCATATACAGGGAATTTGTAAATACGTTTTGTAATTAATTATTGTATGATTTCTGTATTTTATTATTTAAATGTAAATAGTAAAGTCTGTTTTGTTTTATTTTATAAACTGTTTTGATAAGTCGCACTAAACGGCAGAGTGCGCAACTGTTTGAAAATGTATAGAAGTGTTGTTGAGAATTGTTTTGTGTAAAAGCAGGGTTTTGGAAAGTCCGAAAAACAAACGACACTCTGCCGAATTTTTGTAAAAAGTTTGTATTGAATGGGCTCACTCGAAAACGATTTTTAAACTATAATTTATATAGTTTTCTGTTTACAAAATGAATTTAGAAAGTTTTGAATGTCCGAGTAGCGCTCCCCGGTTCGGGTTTTATGGGCTCACAATGATTTTGAAATGTAAAATGAAGTTTTGAAAAGTTTGGAAAGTGCGTGTAATGCTCCCCGGGTCGGTCCGGCCGGGTCGGGTCGGGGGGTGCCACACTTTCTTGGTGGAAGACAGCAAAGAGGGAATGATGAAATCCCTTAAAAGGTAGAAGCATCATTTCCCTATAAAAGGAAGGATAATCCCTCATAAGAAGGGGACGAAGAAACAAAGATCCAGGAATCACTAATACAAAAACCACATCCTCCGGCCATTGTTGATCTTCTCCGATCACCCTCCAACTTTACATCTCTTTTGATCAAGGAGACCCCAATTTGCCAAGATAGCAGGAAGTATCACTCATCTCCATTTACGAGCATTACACATTTATTAGCACTTGCTAACTTGATCGTCGGAGTGACTTTGGCCGGCACCACCCCGGTGTCCCAGACGTCCTGCGGGTCACGTGCATTCTGTCTTTGCAGGTTGTAGTGCCCCGTGTCCCTGAGCGATTTTTGAGGACTACAATTTGGCGCCCACCGTGGGACCCGACAATCTCTAAGCAAGCAAAGGTAGAACGTGGCAACCCCGACTATGTCATCGGACGATTTTCATCACGATGCAATGGAGGTTAGGGTACAACTCCTCATATCCCAGATGCAAGAGAATACCCAAAGGCTCCAAGCACTCGAACAAGAGAATCAACGAGTGTTGGCGGAGAACCAAGAATTGCAAAATAGGATCAATTCGCTCACTGTCGTACGACTATTCAGAGACGCCTCAACATCCCAACCCTTGCCATTCGAGCAAGCCGCTCACTCTACTTACTACGCGCCAGTCCGTCCGGACGAACAAGGTACTACCACAAGAGACCTCGATCCAACCCACGTAGGCTCAGAGCCTAACATTCGAATCACGAATGGACCACACATCGTCGCACGACATACGGCGGACAACACACGGAATGGGATGGGAGGACATCGATCAGATGACATGGCAAGAGCTACACAAGGAGTACCGCCTATGTCCACCCCCAATGGAAACGTCGGCTCAACCCAACTAACCATCCCGCTACAAGGAACGCCATCAGGCCTTTAGCATTTGGCGCCGTCGAACCCAAACCGAGTAAGTACCGAGCCAACCTTGGCTAACCGGGACTTGGCACGAAGGTTCACGGAGATGGAAGCACTCATCCAACGCATTTCGGGAATGCCCACTCCTATAAAGAAAAGTGCGGCTAATAGTTTTGCCGACTCTCCCTTCGTCGATACAATAGCATTGGTGGAGATGCCAAGGAAGTTCAACTTTCCAGGTATGAAGCAGTACGACGGTACGACGGACCCCGATGACCACATTGCGCAGCATCGACAACGGATGTTCACGGCCGCCATCCCGCGTGACCTTAGGGAAGCATGCATGTGCAAAGGTTTCGGTTTGAGCCTCGTAGGACCTGCCCTACAATGGTACACCAACCTTCCCAATGTTTCCATCAACTCTTTTGCCCAACTTACTGACATCTTCGTAGAGCAGTTCGCTAGTAGCCGGAAGCTAGAAAAGTAATCCGACGACCTCTATACAATCAGCCAAAGGAGGGGTGAACGCCTACGGGACTTTGTTAGCTGGTTCAACCATGAAAAAGTATCCATCCCTCATTGCAACCAGGCAACAGCCATATCGGCCTTCCGCAAGGGTCTACTCTATGATTCCGACCTATACAAGGAGCTCACCAAATACCCTTGTAAAACCATGGAAGACGTCCTAGCCAAGGCATGGGCACAAATAAAGTGGGAAGAAGACGAAGTAAACTATAAGCCCAGTAGAGCAAACTACAAAGAAGATAAGTCAGAGAGGACGGTCGAACAACGAATTAACAACCGACGTAGCGGTCCATACCCAACAATACCCCGAAGGGACGGCCGTATAAGGTATGAGCGCCGGCGCGACGATAGACCACCAAGGCCGTATGTCCGGCCAAAAAACATAACACCAGAATACATTTTGAACATCAGACCAACAGAGGTAGTCGCCATACTCAAAGGAATGGGTAGATCAGTTCGGTGGCCAGACAAGATGATGAGCCCGCCGGATCAAAGAGACAACTCCAAATGGTGCGAATTTCATGGCGACCACGGTCATCGAACTGAGCATTGTGTGGCGCTACGATTGGAAGTGGCCGAACTACTCAAGAAAGGTCACCTTAAAGAATTCCTGACTGACAAAGGTAAGCAGACTTTTCTGAACAAAGATAGGTCGCGCGACATTGTTTCAATCCCACCACCAGAACCTCCCAAACACGAGAGAACCGTGAATGTCATCTCTGGCGGATCAGAAGTAAATGGAGTAACCTACTCGGAGGCAAAGCGCCACTCGCGGCAAGCCGGTCGTACGGACGTCCAACGAACTCATAGTTCCTTGGCTATTTAGTAACCAAGAGGGGTGTCGAGGCCAACCCGGATAAACTCCGATCCGTCATGGATCTGAGGTCCCCCAAAAACATCAAAGACGTACAAAAGCTGACCGGACGGCTCGCGGCCCTCAACCGATTCATCTCAAAGTCATCCGAAAAATGTAAGCCTTTCTTCGACGCTCTAAGAAAGAGCAAGTCATTTGATTGGAATCAAACAAGCGAGGACGCATTCCAAAACATAAAAAGGTACCTAGCAAACCCTCATCTCCTATCCAAACCTAAGGAAGGAGAGACCCTCCTACTCTACCTCGCTGTATCCGAAACGGCCGTTAGCGCGGTACTAATAAGGGAGGAGGATGGCAAACAACTCCTCGTATACTATGTCAGCAAGACCCTACTCGACGCAGAGACAAGGTATACTCAACTTGAGAAATTGGCCCTCGCGCTAGTCACAGCCGCAAGGAAATTAAGGCCGTACTTCCAATGCCACACTATTAGTGTACTCACTGCCTTCCCCTTGAAGAACGTCCTACATAAACCCGAACTGTCCGGCCGTCTAGTGAAATGGGCCGTGGAGCTAAGCGAGTACGACGTCAACTACCAACCTCGCACGGCGATCAAGTCGCAAGTGCTGGCGGACTTCATAGCAGACTTCACGCCCGGGATTCTACAACGAGCGGAGGAGGAACTTTGCACCATGTCGCGCGACACACCAAAGGAGGAATAGAGTTTAGCAGTTGACGAATCAAGTAACGCTAGAGGCAGTGGACTAGGGATAGTACTTGCCTCCCCTACGGGACACGTCGTCGAGAGGTCCATCCGATGTGGATTCAAGACCACCAACAACGAAGCCGAGTACGAAGCCCTCATAGCCGGGCTTACCTTGGCAAATGACTTACGTGTCGAGCGAATAAAGGTGCGTAGTGACTCCCAATTAATTGTGAGACAACTGTAAGGGTCCTATCAAGCTCGGGACTTGAAAATGTTGTCCTACTTGACCTTGGTAAAAGAGCTACAAGCTTCATTCGAGTCATTCGACATCGAGCAAATACCCAGATCCGAAAACGCGCATGCTGACGCGCTCACCAATCTTGGGTCCGCACTAGATACCACGATTGAACGAACCATTCCCATGGTGTTTGTCTAATGGCCGGCTGTGTGGAAGCCAACAAAGCTCGAAATCAAGCCAATTTCGGACGAGCCAACTTGGATCACCCCAATCTACGACTACTTGAGGGACGACACCCTCCCATCTGACAAGATAGAAGCACGAAGAATTAAGATCAAGGCTGCCCGATTTTCCATAATAGAGGGTCAACTTTACAAGTGATCCTACTCCGGGCCCTACCTCAAATGTATCGACCCAATCGAAGCTCAGCAAGTACTCAAGGACTTGCACGAGGGGCAGTGTGGGAACCACTCGGCCGGGAGAAGCCTAGCCAATAGAGCAATCACGGCCGGGTATTACTGGCCCACAATGCGGTCCGAGTAGCACCATGGCCCGAGTAGCACAATGCGGTCAAAAGATGCGACCCGTGTCAGCGCTTCGCCCACGTTTCACATCAACACCCAGAAAGACTCCACCCCATCTCAGCACCATGGCCCTTCATGAAGTGGGGAATGGACATAGTAGGAAAAATGCCCGTCGCTACCAGAGGCAAGGTCTACATGCTAGCTGTGACCGATTACTTCACAAAATGGGTTGAAGCCGAGTCATATGTAAGAATCAAAGACTTCGAGGTAAAGAGCTTTATTTGGAAAAATGTTATATGCCGCTACGGAGTTCCAAAAGAAATAGTCACCGACAATGGCTCACAATTCATCTCATACGATTTTCAAGACTTTTGCGACAAGTGGAACATCAAACTAAGCTATTCAAGTCCGAGATACCCTCAAGCTAACGGACAAGCAGAATCCACCAACAAGACAATCATGTCCACCCTCAAGAAGCGACTCGACCAATACAAAGGAAAATGGGCCGACGAGCTACAAGGTGTGCTATGGTCTTACCGTACGACGGTCAGAACATCAACAGGGGAAACACCATTCTCTCTATCTTACGACTCAGAGGCCGTCATAGCAACAGAGGCTGACTACCCTTCTTATAGGATACGACACGCGACAGAAGAAGCAAACAACAGAGAGTTGCTGAGCGAACTTGACACAATCGACGAGCGTCGCGACAAGGCTGCAATCAGATTGGCCGTATACCAACAAAGAGTCGCCCGCCATTATAACAGAAACATTAGTCTCAAGTCATTCCATATTGGAGATTGGGTCCTTCGCCGCGTCTTCCAAAATACAAAAGAAAAAGGAGCAGGTAAACTCGGTCCTACGTGGGAGGGACCATACCAAATCACCAATGTAGTTGGGCATGGAGCCTATAAACTACGATGTGCAGATGGCATGGAGATCGGCAACAGTTGGAACGCATGCCATCTAAAACAATATCAGTTTTAAAAAAAAAAAAAATATATATATATATATATATATATATATATATTTCAAACTTTATCACTCTACAACATGGAACTCTCTTCCCCATCGGAGGGTCGTTGGTAAACACAACGGCCGACACTAACCTTTTTATGCAGGTTAAACACAACGACCGATCTTAACTATGCACTTAATCAAAGTTGTAGCATGCAACTAAGAAGTTACACACTCCAACTGGGGCAATTCAATATCATAAAAAGCAAAGTCTACGCAAGACTCGACCACGACCCACATTCAAGGTCTCCATCTTCAAACGGTCACACGACCCGCATTCAAGGTCATGGACCGCGACCTGCATTCAAGGTCTCCATCTCCAAACGGTCACACGACCCGCATTCAAGGTCATGGACCGCGACCTGCATTCAAGGTCTCCATCTCCAAACGGTCACACGACCCGCATTCAAGGTCATGGACCGCGACCTGTATTCAAGGTCTCCATCTCCAAACGGTCACATGACCCGCATTCAAAGTCATGGACCGCGACCTGCATTCAAGGTCTCCATCTCCAAACGGTCACACGACCCGCATTCAAGGTCATAAATAAAAACGCATTACCATACACACAAAAATGATCATGCAAGGCGTACGACAATTAACATATATCATAAATTAAAAACATCGTTTGACAGAACCCTCATAAAAAAAATATATATATATATATATATATATCGTCATATATTACAACCCCTTATGGGGCAAGATCATCAGGCTCTCCAGTCGGCTGAGCAGCCAAAGTTACGACGGTCGAACCCTCTGGAGGAGGAAGGATAGACTCTTCACCAGCAGCTTTCTCATCAGCTTCGTCTTCATCAGAGCGCGACAACTCCTCATGGTCGGCGATCCAACTATCAACCTTCCACTCGGTCGCACGACCGTCCCTATACTCCCTCATTAAGTCTGCACGAGTCTTAATGACCGCGTTGAGGACGTTATCCTCCGCTTTGTCGTACAGGGAGTCGTAGTCCGCCTCCTTAGCCTTCAGCTTGGCTTCAAGTAAGTTGACGCTCGACTTCAGATTGTTCAACTCCAGGGTAGCCTCTACCGCATGACTTGAGGCCTCAAGCGCAGTCTTCTTGGCCTCAATATTCGAAGCTTTTAGCTTGTCATTATCAGCCTTGAGACTCTGGTTGCTCACCTTCAGATCCCTTACCTTCTTGAGGGCAAGGCCCAGCTCTTCCTTCAGATGAACATGGTACTGAAGAGCCTACAAAAAATGATAATACCAGTCAGAAAAAATTCCAAAATATTCAAAAAAGGAAATATATAAATATACCAGTCGTACGACCATACCTGGAAAAGGTGGCCAAGACCGCAATCAGCAGCTTGGGAAAGGCCCATCTCCTTGAGGCGACTCTTATCTTCGGGCAGCAGCAGTCGCTCGACCTGTGGAAGGATCGACCCAACGTTAGAATACGCAGAGGCATACTGCGGGAAGACTAGGTCGACCGACGCATCGACCCCCGAAGATGAATCCTCCCTCTTCCGCTTCTTTCCAGTTGAAGAAACATCAAGGGAGGCCTTGGCTCGACTTGATGGAGGAGGTAGAGTGGAAGTCGCTTGGTCGCTCGACTGAGCCTTCTTCTTCCCCTTCCTTTTTTCCCTCAGCCTCCTCATCGCATCATCAGCAGCAGGGGCAGCGATCTCTCCAGCCATAATATCAACTGCAAATCGTCGCTCGACATATGAGATTGGAGTCAGAAATCTTGTGCCGTACAGTCGCTCGACACAATGTCTGACCCTGACAAACTCCACTAAGTTTTTGAATGCAAGGTAGGGGGTACCTGGCTCGTTGATCACACTGAACTTCCAGAGATGACTGGGATGAAGATTTTCCTCCGACAAAATATTCCTCCAACTCCGCTCCTTTACGTCGTACGACAGCACCTTCTCTGTACGCGTCACACACGTTATTCCAACGACTGATTGAGGTGCTTCTGTGTTTACTACAAAACAAATAAAGAGAGTTAGTAAAAATAAAAACAAAAGACAGTCGTACGACACGGCTAAAATAAAGACCCACCAGCCTTGGACCAGGTCGCACGAACAACAGTATCCCCGAGAGGCCAATCGACAAGTAGGCCCCTCGCAAAGAAGTACTTATCTTTCCACAACCTATCATTTGTCGTTAACTCCGTGATAAGGTGTGTTCTGTTAGGACGGAGGTTCAAGTTATAACGCCCTTTTTCTGTGTCGTGCTCCCGCACGGTGTACGAGTAGAACAGGTCAGGTAGTTCGAAGACTATTCCCTCCCTCGTACACAACAGCTCTAGTGCCAGCAGGATCCTCCAACTGTTGGGCATCAGCTGCCCCGGGGCAAGCTCAAAATGATCGAGGACTTTCCTCAGTAGTCCGACTACTGGTAACCTGAATCCAACCCGCTGAAACGGGAACTCGTAGAAACAGATCCATCCTGAGATGTCCCAATCTGGCCTCTCCTCCTTATGCGGCGCCCTCAGTGCGACACCATCGGGTATGCCATAACTGAATCGGAGGCCCATGATGTCGTCCTCAGTTAGCACGCTTGCTGGATTATTCAATAGCAAGCCTAGCGGCCTACTAGGTCCCATTGGACATGGGCCAGCCGCGTCGCCCGGTAGCTCGACTAGAGGAATCCCCATAGGCACGTCGTCCGTCACACGCGATGTACCCGCGAGAGAGACAGTCACAGTGTCGTACGATGAGGACGCCACCGTCACCTCAGCACTTGCTGCCTCTGACTCTCCCCATGAGTCGTACAACAGATCTATTGGATCGTCGTATCCGCGCCCAGAGGTACTGGGAGGACTCTCATCACCTCGACTCGACATCGAAACCTACAAGTCGAACGACAGTAGCCATGGTTAGTAATTATAACCTAAACCAAAGACCTTGCACGACCTAATATCAGCTCCCAAGACTGTTAAGAAGGTCGTGCAACCTATACATCTTGGCTACTGTCGTGTGACCTAGACTCTACAAACAGGTTATATGTAAACCTAAGTTTTATTTTGAGATCTAAAACAATATTTTTCAAGTTCTTATCAAAAGCTATTCGAAGAACACGAAAAATACCCAGAAAACAAAAAATGCAAATATGAAAAGTCAAAAATTGCGAGAACAAGAAACTTACCAATAGAGCAAAGACGACCACTGCCTCGCCGGAATAGATGCAAGAAGGGCAGAAAACGAGCAACAAACGCCGGGTAATACTTGCGCAGGCGACTGGTTTCTAGAGAGAGAAGGCGAAAAATTGAAAATGGAGAAGAAAGAGGAAGGGCGGCAATTAAAAAGAAGCATGTGCTGACGTGTCAGCTTCTCATTGGACACACACTCCCATAACCTATCATTAGCCAAGCATGCACGCTGCCCATAAAGACCACATTTATTTCGGCGCAGATATCAAGGAGTCATTTGAAGACCAACCGCTCCTTCTCTAAGTGATATTGTCGCACGACAATGGCAAAACTTACGCGTTGTCATCTACTCACAAATAAGGATACATTCTCTCAGAAGGATAGAGTCGTGCGACAATATAGAACCAGCCTTAGAGTTCACACATACATATCCATGTCTACATGTCGTACGACGCAAACCCCTTGGCTTTTCATCCAATGCGTTTGGGGGCAAACTGTAGTAGCCAAAATATGTATGGACCAAAGTATGTCCCAAAGACAAAGCCCAAAGCTAAAAGTGGGACTGCATTCTCATGTAGTACGACGGTGGACCATTACGAAGACCATGTTGTCGTACGACATACATTCGACAAGAAGCACTCTCATGTAGTACGACGATGGACCAGTACGAAGACCATGTTATCGTACGACATACATTCGACAAGAAGCACTCTCATATAGTACGACGATGGACCAGTACGAAGACCATGTTGTCGTACAACATACATTCAACATGAAACACTCTCATGTAGTACGACGATGGACCAGTACGAAGACCATGTCACACAACATGAGGCTCTCTCATGTAGTACGACGGTGCTACATATCCCACACATCCGAGTAGCATCAAAGGATATAACTCAGTATCCACACTTGGAAGAGCTCCTATGTAGCACGACATGCCCTTCTCATGGTGACATCCAATCAGCATATCATGCGACACGCAATCATGGTCCAGATTGATAAAAACCTACATATCGTACGACATAGAATCTCCATCGCTCCGAGGGAGACTAGATTATGACCTACTTTGAAACGGGTCCTACAAAGCCATAATGATACTTGATGGCAGCCCAATCAAAAGGAGCATCCACATGCTTTCTTGGTGGAAGACAGCAAAGAGGGAATGATGAAATCCCTCAAAAGGTAGAAGCATTATTTCCCTATAAAAGGAAGGATAATCCCTCATAAGAAGGGGACGAAGAAACAAAGATCCAGGGATCACTAATACAAAAACCACATCCTCCGGCCATTGTTGATCTTCTCCGATCACCCTCCAACCTTACATCTCTTTTGATCAAGGAGACCCCAATTTGCCAAGATAGCATGAAGTATCACTCATCTCCATTTACGAGCATTACACATTTATTAGCACTTGCTAACTTGACCGTCGGAGTGACTTTGGCCGGCACCACCCTGGTGTCCCAGACGTCCTGCGGGTCACGTGCGTTCTGTCTTTGCAGGTTGTAGTGCCCCGTGTCCCCGAGCGATTTTTGAGGACTACATCTACCAATTTAAATCACATACTTAACTCTTGCATGTTTAATAATAATTAATAAGAATCCAAGGATATTTATTCTATTTACGCAAAATTAGGGGCGTTACAATTCTTCCCCTCTTAAGAAATTTCGTCCTCAAAATTTACCTCAATTGAATAGTTGTGGATACTGTTGTCTCATGGTTTCCTCACTTTCCCAGGTAGCCTCTTCTACTTTGTGATTCCTCTAGAGGACTTTCACCAGTGGAACTCTTTTATTTCGTAGTTCTTTAATCTCCCGATCAAGAATTTGCACTGGTTCCTCTTCATATGTCAGGTCTGGTCGGATTTCAATACTTTCAGCCTGCACTCTGTGGGAAGGATCAGATTTGTATCTTCTCAACATAGACACGTGGAAAACATTATGAATCTTGTCTAATTCTGGAGGTAAAGCTAGTCTGTAGGTTACTGGTCCCACACATTCAATGATTTCGTATGGCCCAATAAACCTAGGACTCAACTTACCTTTTCTGCCAAATCTGAGCACTTTCTTCCACGGAGATACTTTCAGAAACACTTTCTCACCGACTTCATATTCTATCTCTTTCCTTTTCAGGTCTGCATATGATTTCTGTTGGTCAGATGCAACTTTCAGTCTTTCTTTAATACTCTTCACCTTCTCCTCAGTTTGTCTGATCAAGTCTGGGCCTACTAACCTGTCCTCTCCTAGCTCTGTCAAGCATACTGGAGTCCTACATTTCCTTCCATACAGTGCCTCATACGGTGCCATAGCTATGCTCGACTGGTAACTGTTGTTGTAGGCGAATTCAATCCATGGAAGATGATCCGCCCAACTCCCTTCAAATTCAATTACACAAACCAAATCACAAAGAGAGTGGGAAAGGCGGCTTACCGTTTGCTTTTGCCCCCAGGGTCGCAGATCTACCCCGTTTTCCATGTCTCTCAGTTGAAAGCTAAGATTGGAGCCAGATCCATGCCTAACCCAGACCTTCCTCACACAGGAACAGATGGTCAAATTTTAGCTCAACCAGTGGCTATTCTAGATAGAAAATTGATAAAAAGAGACAACAAGGGCATAGTTCAATACCTAGTACAATGGTCGACATCATCGCCTGAAGACACGACCTGGAAAGATGCTGCGCTGATTCGAAGGAACTTTCCTTCCTTTGATCCTTGAGGACAAGGATATTTTAAGAGGGTTAGAATTTTAGAAATGAGTTTCTAACATTTGTTTGGTAGCTACGAAGAAGATTGTTGAGAGTTAGGGCGAGTTGGAAGTTAGGGTTTGAAGGTTTGATTTGGGGATTTTGATGAGAGAGATTGGATTGAAGAAACTAGAAGACTTGAAGTGAAGAAGTGTTAGGGTTGCTGTCTGAAAAGCACCCTTTTATATCCTCTCTTAAACGGCGTAGTTTAGAGAAGATATTTTGTTTATTTTATTTTTTCCTTTCCCTAAACGTGGCACCATTCTGGCACTTGTCCATGTAATTAAAGTAGATTTACAGCAGATGATTATTTCCCTGCTAGCAAACAAACTGCTTGTTAAAAGATGACAAAATTGCAATGAGAAGGCAATCAGAATATTACAACAATCTTTTCCTCTCTCTCTTTTAACAAACTTCTCTCTCAAAATCTATCTCTATTATTCAATATGTTCTTCTTCTTCATTCATTATTTCCAGATGCAGTCACCATTAAACCTGCATCAAATCATCGAAATTACCATTAAAATCTGTTCAACAAGCTAAAACACAACAAAGAGAAAAAGAATGGGATGAGAGGGAGAGAAGATTTTTCATTTTTTTAATGTTAGTTTTTTTTTATTAATCAATTTTAGTGAGAATTGTCAAAAATGGCGTAACAAGTATATGAAAAATTATTTTTGACCACATATAAAAAAAATAATTGTTAATAGCCACTTTTTTAATTTATTTTCATAAATACCCTTCAACCACCATCTGACTGGATAATTTTAAAAGAACTACAAAAGTGGAAAATTATAAAAAGTCATCATAAATTACATAAAAACCTCTAATTACACTCATACCAAGTTTAAACTTAAAATCACTTTTTTGTCTCTTTCTTCACATTTCAAACCCATTTTATTCTCTCTTTCTTATCTTTTTTTCTCTATTACCTCAACAAAATCAAATCTTATTATTGATTATTGGACGGTGCCTTGAGAAGTAGCTTGACAAGATTTCTCATTTCCGATTCCTTTCCGATAGCCGAATTAAGTAGGGAAAAAATTATTATTTTTATGGATGTTTTAGTTTTTTAATTTAAAATATGTTTTATGATGTTATTTTGTACAATGTGTTTAATTTGTGATATATATGGTTTTGATTTGTGGTTGAAATGACTTGAGTGACATTGGTTTTTTTTTTTTTGTGAAATGTTAATGATTTTTAAATTTGATTAGTAAAATGTTGTTAGAAAATCATGTTGGTGAAATGTTGGTTAGTAAAATATTTGTTGGTAAAATATTGTTTAATGAAATGTTGATTAGTGAAATGTTGGTTAGTGAAATATTTGTAGAGAAATCTTATTCATGTTTTTGTGAAATGTTATAGGAATCTAAACATTTCTCACGTATTTTAGGAAATAAATACTTATAGGCTACTAAACTATAATGTACATTTGGAGGGGCTAGATTATGTTGGTGATTCGTCGGTTGGGGCTCTGGTTTATAAAGAGTTGACACTTACAGAGTTGGTTTTGTCAACATACTATCCTAGAGTCTCCTGTAACCCACCCGGACACATTGCAAAACAAAAATTAATTCTAATTAACTCTAAATATTCATGTATATTATATCAGTCCATATATACACTATAAGTAAAAATTTCCATCAACTTGTATTCATTTATTAGGTTGTCGCGAAGCCCAATAAGGCAATAAGTGAAGGAGTTCCCACCTGGCAAAGTGCCAGGTTCGAACTCTACTGGCAACACACCTTGGCCAGGGAGCGTGCCTCTGCATCCCAAATCCGGATTAGTTAAGGCTTGAGTGGTGGGCTTACACCTAAAGGGTGGGCCGGGCCACCGGTCACTGGACCACCGTGTATAATGCCTGAATTATGTGCTCTGCCAACTTGATTACAAAAATTTCAGAATCACCGCTCTTACAAATCAAAATTCACTTGTTAGCATTTTAACAAACAAGTGAACATGTGCTCCGCCAACTTCATCACAAAAATTCCAGACACATATCATTGACAGTAACATTTACCAAAACCTACGTAGAAAAACAGCCTCATAATATAATCTCATTCTCAAAGAGAATACACTCAAAACATGCTGCATTCTAACGAAAAGCTACGCAGGCAACTCAATGAAGAATTTCACAAATCCACTTAAAAGATTCTTATTTACATCATTACTTTATACAAATACAGTTTCAATTAATCTTGTATTTTGGCCTCATTCATTGCAACCTTTATCTTTATCATCTTTTGTCTATTACTTCTTCAAAGAAAATCATTGTAAAAGAATTGTTGATTTCAAGTTACGAAAATGAGGCAAGATATGACATTGAAATGTGTGACGAATCTTTTTTTTCAATCAAAGTCTTCAAGTCAAATTCAAAAAGAAAACGGCATAACAAATTCACGGCAAGGATGAACGGCAACAACGACGAAGATTAAGGGACAACAACAGTTGGGAACTCGTGGGTTTGAATTTTCTCTTTCTTAAAATCTAATTGTTTTGATTTTTCTCTCTCTTCAAATGTAATCTTATCTGATAAACGGTGAGTCGATTGATAATTTTATTTAAATATTTATATGAGGGCTTAAAAAACATTTGCCATTTCAGAATGGTTAAAAACAATTATTTTTTCATACGTGGTCAAAAATAATTTTTCTTCATATACTTATTAGCCCATTTTTAAAATTTTCCCTTAATTTTAATAACTTATTATAGGTTTTAATTTAAAATTTAGTAATTTATCTTTTTACCCTTTGAAATTTTAAAAAGTTAACTGACTTTTAACGGATTTCTAATGACAATGGTTTTTTAGATAACTTCTTAAATTACAAGGTGAATTTTAAGAAGTTCTAAAATTAAAGGATGCATAATAATAAATACCCCATACTATAAGGTGACTTTTAATAATAGCCCTTAATTAAAGTCGGAAAAGAAGTTAAATAGAATAACACAAGTAGACCTTGAAAAATGAGCGCCAGTTCAATGTCAAGTCCAGTGGTATTTCTTAAAAGTCTTACAATTACAACTTGCCCACCATTGATGCGAACTCCATTTTTGTTTGCATTAAATTCTTCTTCTATATCTTTACATGTCAAATATGGCAAAGCTATGGTCAACTTTCCACGCAGCAGAACTCAGCCTGCTTGCTGCCATTGTTTTCTATGCAAACTCATTGGTTATGATCTGTGATCACTTCCTCATCTACTACCAATTCACAATGACGATAACCTTACTCTGTCTAACTTGTTTCTTCCTCATTATCTGTGATTTCCTCATAAAAGGGAACCAATCATTTCAAGCTCTATACTGGAACTTCTTTTTCTTGATGACAGCATACTTGTCAACCTCTGGTGATAGCAAAGATTGGAGCTTTTCAAGAGGGTTTTACTCGCTATCATTTGGATTCACAATCCTTGTCTTGTACACTCTATACGCTTGGATCAACATTCCTCCTTGTCAAGGACAAGATCAGCAAGAACAAAGTCAGTCTCCTCCGGGGTATGCTGTTCCTCTTATAGCAGAAATTTCATTTTTGCTCATGTGTAATGGAATTGCTTTGATGGGAAGATGCTGCTTCTTTCACAGTGATCAGTGGATGCTTGTTGGAGGAGGTTTGATGTTTCTGACAAGTGCTATTTTCTTCAGTTATTACTATCTGCATTCTTCTGTCAAACCAATTCTTACAGTCAATCTTCATAAAGATTAAAATTTATCTCCTCCAATGGATGATTGAATGTTTAATGAATAAGTTTGTACTCCATTGATGCTTCTATAAGATATTTCTATTTGAATTTTGATCTTAAATACAACCGTTAGTTAATTTTTTATCGACTTAAACTTTCGAGTTAAATGGTTACATAACATAATGCAACAACTATTTTGACCAATAAGTCTAATTTTCGACTTCCCTCATGTGTTTGCACATGTACCTGTATTTACACTTGTGCTGCATTTGCGGGTTGCGTAGAACAAATACTGCACTGTAATTCTGGAATGGCTGATGAGTCAAACAACTACCATACTCAGCAGCAATATGTATTTGCTCATTTGGCAAAATTCTACTTAGTGTCGTGTTATTATGTGATCTTGAACTTCTTTTACTAGCACTAACTGCATATAGGTTATGCAATTTTGGAGCTAAATTCCATATTCAGAGTCTGAACAGTGCCATAAAATGAAGAAGCATTCACCAAGAGCTGTTATTCAAATCCAACATTTTTACTGAACAGCTAGCTTTAACTGCTAGTAAATTGTGACAACAGTAATATACTGGCCGACTAATCCTATCCATCAGCCTACTGGACAAACATTTTATTTAACAGCTAGCTCAACTAGTATCCTGCCTTGACATGCAGCCTATGCATATATTTGGATGGGCGATTATTTTCCAAAGACAGGACGGAAGCCCTTCATGAGATTATGGATGCTTAAATCCATATATCTGAAGTGCAGTCACCACCAGGATACCTCATCTCATGAGCTAGGGACGGACCATCAGGTTCAGCTCCAAAGTCCACAAAAAAGTTTGGGTTTATAGTCAGACCTCCCTTCTCATTGTCAACATCAATCTGTAACATGTGGGATCCTTTCTCCATGAGTTCGGGATAGAATTGACGATCCCATGCACTAAAGAGTGAGTTGGTAACATAGAGCCGCTTCCCATCCAAGCTCAACTGTACCATCTGAGGTCCTCCTCTCAAACGATGTCCCTATAAGAAAGAAATGGAAACCCATCAAACATGTACTACAGTTAAAAAGCAAGTTTACTTAACGGACAGAAAGCATTGGCAAATAGTGAGCATGGTGAGTGCCACAATATGTAAAGCTTTTATAAGACATAAAACTTTGAAGCATTTCTTTCTAGAACAGTACTACAATAAGTTCTATTCTTCCATCAGAGAGTGTTTTAAGGGATTGCCATTCATGCTGCTATTTCATTATACTTCTGTCACTTGCACATACCAGTTCACTATTTGAACTTTGCAACACCAAATAAGTAACCCAAATGCACATCAAGATCTTGTCTGGATGTTTTTGATATGTAGCAACAGCTTCAAAGTGATCAGGCCACAAGAAAATCCACATGACCATCCTAAAACACTGGTCAGTTTTCAGTGTGTGGAAACAGGAGAAAGCTCTCTGTAACAGCACTACTGAAGCAATCAGGCCAGAAGAAAAACCAAAACAACCACCCTAAAAATAAACGGTTCATGTCTTGGCGAAGTGGAAAAAGGGTCATCTACCATTTGCATAAGCAGTAAGACTAAATTTTCACGAAATAGGACCAGGCTGGTATTTGGCCCTAAAACATGTTCAGAACAACAAAGCTTTTCATGAAATATCATATATATATATAGAGTTTATATATAACAACTTAAGCATTGTTTATTACTATTACTAGTACTATTACTATTATTATTGGAATTATGCAGCAACAAGGTTTAACTGAGACAGTTGGGAGATTACTATATCACATCTGAAACTTTATATTTTGTATCAGTTGACAGAGTACTAACACAGACCACAACAATCTAGCTACAGATCAGAAGATAGATATTACACAGACCTGGATTTCTGGAACATCAGCCTGCCATGTTTCACCATCCTCTGTCACAGCCACTACTGGGCTTCCTTTCTGAATCAAGCCCCCAACCCATACTTGGCCTGTCAATACAGGATTTTTTGGGTCCTCAATGTTATACTGTCGGATATCTCCATGAAGCCAGTTAACAAAGTAAAGAAAACGATCATCAAGAGAAATCAGATTATCAGTTATAAGCCCAGGCATTTCAGGAAGTATCCAGTTTTGGACTTTCAATGGTTTCACATATATTACTACCTGCAGAAGTTGATAGCAAATTACTAGATGTTGTGCACAATAAAACATTAATAAAAAGACAACATACTAAATTATTAGCTTACAAATGCTCACACTAGCATTTATATGAAGTAAACTTATTTGCATACCTCATGGCTCCATGATCCATCTGTAGTTTTGAAAAATCTCACTATGTTACTTGCTAAGGCACATCCAACGTAGCCTGTGTCTTTAGAAGGATCATGCAGGAACCTTATCTGCAGACAGGTGTGATAAAGACATTATTGATACATAGCAACACCTGCCACATATGAATCATGAAAAATGAGAATGCAGATCATTTATATCAATTATAATTACCTCCAGGGGTATTTGCCCTGTATTGCCGAGATCCAATGTTTGCTTCAATTCACCTTCAGGCCAGCTGTATACATAGAGATTTCTCCCGTAAAGACCATCTGCAACATGCTGAGGGTTGAAACCTTTGGTGAAAGCTAACGGTGCTCCCCACGTTGAGCTAATCATTGTTTTGTGTCGAGGTTGGTACCAGAAATCATAGCCAAATAGAGGACTATGCCCTGGTTTCTCCCACCTGAAAAATATGGGTGGTTGCACAAAATGAAATTGCATCTAATTATTTTCCATTCACTGTATATTGATGATAGTATCATCTCTTCAAAATGTTTCAGCTTGGATTTGTAACATCACTTATATTAAATGTTGATTTATATACTTTCACTCGGCTTCAATTTAGAAGGGAGGGAAATAAAACCAAAAAGTATTGAATTACCTTCCTTTCACATTGAATTCTGAGTCAAGGAGAAGAAATCCACTTCCCTCAGCATTTCCATCTTTGTCTCCAAGACATGAAACCAATAAATCACCAGAAGCAAGGCAATGGGATGTGTGTGGATATGCTAATCCAGTCTTCTGTACAATATCTGTATGCTCAACAACTTTATGCAAAGATGGAGCTTTTGGATCTTTCACTGTGTCAACCACATAAATGCGACCGGATCTGAAAGAAACAATAGAATATGTAAACCATACAGATTTTAACACCTTCAGCAAATTGGAGTGTATCAGAGAATCTACTGAGGGCATCTTTGAACATCCCGTATAAATGAATTTGATACATACTGCATGAACCAACATTTCAATAATTCAATCAGCAGAACGACAAATAAATTGCAAATTGCTATGTTATTTAACAGACGAATCTTCAAACTAATGATCACTGCAAACACATAAACAGACTGAAGAAGAAAGCTAGCAGAAAGAAGTAAACATAAAGGAATATAGTTGACTGAATGGGAAAGAAAAAAAGAACTTATTAGGATGTCAAAATCAACCAATACTTTCTGCATACAGATAAATTAAATACTCATAGTCAGATCAAACTTTCAAATTGTGATGCGTACTGGTTACACATCAAGCATCCAAAATTGCATATTCAGAGGCTAATTTGAGAAATTATAAATCAAATTCTAAGAGTGCATTTGGGGTTGTTGTAGCTTATAAAATAATCACTTATTTCATATCTAGGATCTAAAAAGTATTTCATAAATTAATTAAAAGTTAATTTTTCGTATGTTGTTTTTAGAAATATGATATTTAGAAAAGTAATTTAAGAAATAATAATTTTTTAATTAATTTACCAAACGCTTTTTGGATGCTAGATTATGAATAAGTGATTATTTAATAAGCTACAACAATCCCAAACGCACTCTAAGTTGATTATTTACTAATGTTGTTACTAAGAATAAGATGCCACCCTTAGAACACATATGCTTTAAATCACCAATATAATGCCAACTTCACACCCAACAAAATGAGAAAGAAAGTTAAAGGAAGGGAGAAAAACACCCCTATAAACCCAAACAAAGTTTGGTCTCTTACATCAAAGAAGGCAGAACCAGATAACGTCGGTCGGCTGATGGATCACCATGGCAAGAGCTGCATGAATTCCATCCTGAATGATGTAATTCATCACCAATATGAGGCACAGGTAGCCTGTGGATAACTTTGGAATAAGTGGGTGAATTAGGATCCACATCCACAGTAGCCAGGAAATCAGGCTTCTCTTTTCCAGTACCTGTACAGGGTTTTTTTAAACCATTAACATCATCAGATCATATCACTTTTTATTTGAAAAAAAAATGAAAATATATTACAATAAATAAATCAAACTCCTCCCCACCTGATGTGAACAAGAATTCAATCCAAAACTAACTTGGACAGCTACAAGAAACCTTACCAGCTAAACCAGCACAACAAATTATAATACTCTAAAACTAGTAAAAAAAAAGCTATGAACTTTTACAAAAAATTGAGGGAAAATGAAAACATCTAGGATACAAGAACGGATTGACCTGATCAAACAGTTTTTCTTTTACCAAATTAATGTTAATGAAAAAGGTTATCAAATAGATGACAGAATAAATTAACACAAGCACACATAATAACAATAATAATAATAATAAAGAACAAAATGATAATACCAGAGTAGACGCAAGTAACATAGAGAAGTTTCTCTCTGGGACCAGACATGGCTTCAAGTGGGGTTGCATATCCTGGCCCTTTCTTGCAGCACCCATTAACACCGTTGCTCACTGTACCATGTTGTATCACTGCCGTATCTGTAGCCATTTCTCTCAGTTTCTCTCTCTCTCTCTCTCTCTCTCTGTGTGAAAAAATCACAAGGACTTGTTGAAGGAAAATAAAGATGAGGACACCATTATATAAGAGAGATGACAAAAGAAGTCACATGCATATTGTGATTGGGATATGTGTGCTAATTATAGAATATATATTTTTAAGTTTGTAACGCATTTTTTTCATCAGCTTTTCTGTCTTTATGCAAAGTGTCCAGGTGGGATGCATCGTGATTCGTGATATTCAGTCATCACTATTTATTATTTATATATAGCAAATATGCTATTTTGTTTTAATTTCTAGCAAATTTTTGGCTAAGAATAGAACAATTTCTATAATTCTATGGTCTGAAACGACAATATTACCCTCCAATTACTTAGGTGCATTTAATTCGCGAGATTGAATCGAATTATTTTTATAAATATTATAAGATGTGATAAGATTGAATTAGATTGGATTATATCGTACTGTATTAAATTTAGATTGTAACGTGTTTGTTGTACTATAAATTAGACTAAAAATAATATTGTTTGTTGTTTGATGTTGCATAAGAGTGGATAAAATCAGATTGAATTAAAATAATTTTTTATATAATAAAATTATTTTAAAGTAAACTAAAATTATTTTTAAATTAAATAAAAAATAAAATTACTTAAGCTAAATTTAGTAAAAAAAAATTATTTTATGAATAAAATAATTATTTAAATTATTTTTAAAAAATAATAAAACTATTTAAAATAAATTTAAAAAAAATATAAAAAACTATTTAATATTTTTTATTATTATTAAAGATATATAATATTTAAAAACTAATTAAATAAAATAATTTATACAAAAATAATTTAATTAAATTAAAAAAAATGAGAGATGGGACAAATTAGTCCCGTCTTAACATGACTTGAATGACACTGTTGGGATTGGAATGCAATATGTCTCAAACATAGGATTTGACTAAGTTTAGTCCAATCTTATCCTTATTTGGCACACCCTTAACGTTAACCGTAAACCCTGGTCAACCATTAAGGGTGTGTTTGTAAGCACATTGTGGTCAGCCATCTTTGAGGAACTCTCTAATTTCTCTATAGGACCCAACAGTGCGATGGTACGCTCGCAGTGTTTGGTCGTGGTTTTTCTAGTTATATACTGGTTGTGACTCGCGACCTTATAACGCGATGGTGCACTCGCGATGTCTAGTCGAGGTTTTCTAGTAGTTACTGGTTGTAATTCGCGACCCTCGAGCGCGATGGTATGTTTACGGTGGCTGGTTGTAGTCTCCTCCAATGGCTCACTGGTTATGATACATGACCTTGGTTGGCAATCTCGTTGGTTGCGGTTTTGGTCTTGCGAGTCCATTCAAATGAGTTCTTGATTTGAGCCACGACCCTATACCGCCATACTAGGATCACATTTGTGGATCACGAGTCCATTCCAAAGATCTCCTGGTTTTGGAATGCGACCTAACATCTCTTCCCTTAGTATACTAGTTTGACTCGCAGTCGCTTTTCCTTTGGATCTCACAACCTAAGTCAGCGATCACATGATCGCGAGAGGGAGTCGCGATTGCTGACCAGTAGCCTCTAGTCACCACTTCAACTGTTGATCGCTACCCCGTGGCTGCGGTTCATGGTTGCAATATCGTGTCAGACTGTTTTCTTAATCAATTTTATGGATACAAACTGGACCACTTAGGTTTTAGAAATCCTAGAAGTGGTATCAAGAGCGGCGCAAATTTACATAGAAGATTTTCTCCAAAAAGCTCTCACCTTTCCATACACTCTCTCAAACCCTAGACCTTGTATTCCATATGCTAAGATTTCCTGATATTTTCTCCAAATGAGTATTATGTATATGTAAGTGTTTGTCTTCATCTTGACTAATATTTAACATTTTCATTAGGCAACTTTATGATTTGTCTTATGGTTGTTGCAGACATTGCATTAGGGTTTGCTTTGACTAGAATTAATTGCATATTTATGTATTCTAGAGTGTAGTTTGTTTGTCTAGTTTTCTACATATTATGCATGTGTATTTCATGTCAAACACTTGGACATTATTTTACTCCATTTGTTGAGTTCAATGCTTGTTAGTCGAAAGTGTCAGTTCGACAAGCAAACTATAAAAGGTCTGTGGGTATATAGATTTAGGTTATTGATCTAAGAGTAGTGTGACTAGTTGAGTCAACTTCAAGGTATAATTAAATGGCCATATAGTGAAGTTTGTGACGAAAGTGGTTAATGGTGGTTAGTCTTGTGGTTTTTACCTGATGAGATTTTCCACGTAAAAATCAAGTGTTAATTTCTCTATCCCTACTTGATTTAATTGTATTTATTCTTTGTGCATATTTGGGGGTACCGTCATCAAAAAGAACTGGGTATTAACTTATTCACCCTTTCTAAATTGTTAGTTGTCACATAAACACATCTTCATATTATTTTACCAATTAATTTTGAGTAAAATGCACTTCACATAGTTAATTAAATAAAATTGACTATATTTGAAAATAAGATACTTATTTATTATAAAATTTATAAAATAATAATAAAATTTGAATGGGATTTCAGATAAAATATTACTTATTTTTTTTTAATTCTGATATTTCAAATTTTGGAATTTTACGGATCTGAATAAGACGAATTTTGAATTCGATATGAATTTGGATTTGGATTCGGATAATTTTTAGATTCCGATTTATTTGAATCCGCATAATGATTTCAAGTTTTCATATCTGAAAATTGGAATTGGAGTCAATTGGATTTAAAAAAAAAATTTGTCTAATTTTTCGGATCAAATTCGGATTTAGATTCGGACCGAATCAGATCTGACAATCAAATCCAATTGTCATCTCTAGTTTCCGTTAACAATATGAGAGTTAATTGTCTATTTTTACTAAATTCGTTTTCGAGTATAAATTGTCATACCTCATGTAGGTATTCAGTAATTTATTTCTTCATAGAAAAGTTGACAAATATGAGGAGATCAGCCCCATGGCCCCCATCGTCAATGTAGGAACTTCCACTTTCTTTATATTATTATTTGATTTGTTCATATTAGATTTCAGTCACTCGTTTTATTTATTTATTATTATTATTATAAAAGAAAGCAATTGAATAATATGGGTTAATATATTTTTGTATACAAGTGGCGATTAGTTACAGTTCAACAGATGGAATTGTGACACGTGTTCACGAAACATTGGAAGTGTCATCATCTGATTGTATATATTAAAAAGTCTAAAGATTCTTTCCAGGTGGGGCCTGAGTTTTAGTGGTCTGACTCTGAATAATGCATCTCAGTAGAGTTAGTTGGACATTATTTCTTTAATTAAAAAACATTATCTCAAATGGTATCAAACTTTCCAAAACGGAACAACAAACGTAATAAAAGTCAATCAATCTTATCAGGTCAAAGATAAGAGATCATGACTGGGATGACAACTGTTAGAGAGTCTTCTTGATCTTCAAAGCATGTGTTCAACATTCAGTATTATGGTGTTGATATCATTTCAGCTGTGATCCTAGTTGGCAATTGTTGCAAGTCTTTGCATGCTCTTACCTGTCAATTGTTGCCGAGTCAACATTAAGGTATAGATATTAGTGTATGTTTATAAGAGTTTATCTACTAATTAAAAGAACTTGTTTAATTTTAAAAATTTTCTTTAGTTTTTTTATATCATTTGGTTGTCATCCCAGTAGAGCTTTCGATCGATTAAAAAAGTTATTTTACGTCTACTACGAGAAGTTTAAATTTTAGACTTTTTTAAATAAATCTTTTTAAACTTTTAAAAATATTAAAATGTATAATATAACTCTATTAAAATTTCTTAATTTTACAATGCTATTTTAACTTAAATCATATCATTTTTGATAATCCTATCGTTTTTAAAAAAAAATTAAATTGATAATCAAATGACCAACTACTTTTTCTTAAGTTATACTTGTAAAAACTCTACTTCTAAAATATCTAATTCTAAAAGCTCTACTAAAAGAAACTCTTTCAAACGGACCCTTAGTTGATGAGAAAATGTGAGCTCATATCTATTTATACTTGTCTTCGGATTGTAATTCAATCAAAAGATTGAGAAAAATGAATTCAGAGAAAATTTTCTCTTCTCTATTCCATTTTTGTTTTCAATAAGCTTGAGTTTGGACGGAACAATATAAATGCTGCAAATATTTAACTTCATCAGGCAAAATATACATCTTTTCAATGAACTTGAGTATCTTTTTCCTTCTAAAACTTTTATATCTTTTGTGTCCAGTTTTCTTGTATCTACTCTATCAAATGTCTTAAGTATGGTACAATTCCATCAAAGTCTGCTCCTACAACCATTCATAACATCAGTCTTTACCTTTAGCTCAAAACACACATTCTATGATTACAAGGTCTAAAAGTGGTAACTTCAAACCCAAACTTTACCATTCCATTACCTGTGCATTAGTGTCCCTAACAGAGTTACTGTAGCAACCAAATTGGAAGGCTGCTATCCTAGCTTAATTTAATGTCTTGCAAGGAACAGGTACATAGAGCCTGATCCCTTGTCAAGATAACATGAACACTGTGGGGTGCAAGTAGATTTTTAGAATAAAATACAAGGCTAGTAGCAGTATAGATAGGTATAAAATCAGACTAGTTGCCAAGGGGTTTACTGAAACTCATGGTCTTGATTACTCAGAAACATTTAATCCAGTTGTGAAGAGTTCTACAATTCGCATAATGCTGACTTTGGCTGATACTCACAATTGAGACATTCAACAAGTGGATATTAATAATGATTTCCTTAATGGTAAGCTTCAAGAGTCAGTGTTCATATCACAGCCAAAGAGGATTTGTCAATTTTTATTGTTCAGATTTGGTGTGCAAGTTGTACAAGTCCCTTTATGGTCTCAAGTAGGCACCATATGTATGGTTAGTATGACAAGCTTCATACAGCACTGCTTGCTTGGGGTTTTAAGAATTCCAATGCTGATTCTTCTTTGTTTTTCTTCAGAACAGCTGATGCCTTTAGGGACGGAACAAGACCAAACACTTTGGAGGGCCATATATATATTGTATATTTAAATTTAATATTAAAAAAAATTTACATACAATTTTTTTTTTCAAAATTCTTGTGAGGGCCAGGGATCCGCCTCTGAATGCCTTCATTCTATTATTGGTATATGTTGATGATATTTTGATTACAGGAAGTAACAACAAACTTATCACCAAGATCATTCATGATTTGAATCTCTCTTTTGCTCTTAAATCTCTTGGATCTCTACAATACTTCCTTAATTTTGAGGCTTATCGTGGTAGTCATGGTATTACACTTACTTAATCCAGTATGCCTGGGATCTTTTTGTCAAGACTGGTATGATCACCTCCAAACCATGTCCAACACCTCTCACTCCTGGTTGCAAACTTTCTTCAGCCGATGGTCAACCATTTCCAGATGCCGCTGTTTATAGAAGCATGGTTGGGGCCTTGTAATATTTAACACTCATTAGCCCTTATCTTTCTTTTGTTGTTAACAAACTCAGCTAGTTTTTATCATCTCATTCTTAAGTGCATTGGCAAGTTGTTATGAGTTCTTCGATACATTAGAGGAACATTGTAACATATTGGATTTCGGATAATTAATTTTGAATATGTAGATAAAAATATTTGAGAGTTGAGGGGTGTAAATGTAATTAAATGTATGTTTATTTTATGGTTTTCAGGTGGACCAAATTGAACGGTTGAAAACGATGCACGAAGAGAAGAGTGAAAAACTGAGACAGTGAGTATCGCGACTTGGTCACCGCGACCATAGATCGCGATGAGCTGCTCGCGATGAAAAATGGTGATTCTTGGCAGTGAGCACCGCGACCACAGATCGCGATGAACTGCTCGCGATGAAAAAAAATAAAATTCGGGCAGTGAGTATGGCGACCACCAGCGCGACCAGAGCACCGCGAGGTGTGCTCGCGATGGAGGCGGTAGAGTTGCTCCAGTGAGCAATGCGACCTGGTGGCGCGACCACAGGTCGCGACGACGGTCGCGATGACCGAAACGATATAAAAAAAAAAAGTTGGCTTCTGTAAGAAGCCACGAAACAGAACAGAAAAGAGAACAGAGAGGGAGAGACCGAAAAGAAGAAGAAGAAGAGGAAGAAAAGGAGAGGAAGAAGAGAAGAAAAAGAGAAAGAAGAAGAGAAGATGAAGAGAAGAGGAAAGTGAAGGAGGAAGAGAAAAGGGAAGGAAAAAGTAACCTAGAAAAACGATAGTCGAAAGGAAACGGTATCCAGGTTGGTGTACACCCGTTTTCGAATTCTTTACAAAAGTATTAAGTATTTTTAGTTTGAATCTGCGATTTATTTGAAGAATTTTGTTATTATGTGTTTATAATAAATTCTTTGGAATGATTTTATATTTTGATCGTATTTTACTCGTATTTCGATCGTATTTCAATTATTACGATTTCATTGAACTTACTCGTGTTAGAATATTGTCTGAATATTGATTTCCTTTCATGAAATCATATATGTATATTTTGAGAATATCATTTGAATTGTATATTTATTGAGTGACCATTGACTGTAAATTATAGTGAATATTTGAAAATATTTTATCGAAACGGCCCTAGGATACTTAAACATAGAAATGGATATAGGAGGTTGGTATACCAGCTAGGTTCAGTGAGCAGTACTGCACCGACATTGACATTGCTATTGATGCTTGATTATGTACCTCCTCATGGATTCGTCCAGGGGTAGGGAGACACGTACCTCCTCACGGATTCATCCTGGGGTAGGGAGACACGTACCTTCCTAAGGATTCGTTCCTGGGATAGGGAGCTATGTACCTCTCTAGGTTCTGACCACTCGGTCCTAGAGTAGGAAGATACGTACCACTCTTAGGATTCGTCCTAGGGTGGGAGTTATGTTCGACAGACAGTCACTGTGGTCGAACGACCCATATTCCAGTCCTGGTTTATGTTGAGTATTCCAGAGGGCCAGAATTGAAATGAATTGAGTGATATGGTTATAAGTGACTTTATAAATCGATTTTATATGTTTATCTCATTATTGAAGTTAAAATGATTATAAACTCATTTGTGACTTGGTTTTTGTATGGATTGTAAATTAAAATGAGTTGTTTCTTGAATCAATTTCACCCGTTTTATTTCTGTAAATGATTGGAATTGAAATATGTAAATTGTGATATTTTTATTATGAAAAGGTATTTATGAGTTTATTATGAAAAGTTATTTATGAGTTTTAATAAATGAGTTTAGTGTACACCCACTAAGCTATATGCTTAGCACGTCGTTTTTATCGTGCGTAGGTCACAGGGATACCGAGGCAGAGAGGGAATAGAGAGGAGGTTCCTGCAGCTTGGAGTTCAGAGTCACTACATTGACTTGGGTAGTAATATATTTTTGGATATATATATATATATATATATATATATATATTCTATAGCGTGCATATACAGAAGTCTGTAATTTCGAAGAGTTTACATTTATGTTTTGTAAATAATTTTATGCTTTCTGTTTTACATTTTTCAAAGGACTGTAGTTAATGAAACGTTTTATAAACTGTTTGAAAGTTGCACTAAACGGCAGAGTGCGCATTTGAATGAAATGAGATTTGAAGTGTTGTTGTTAAATGTATTTGAATTGAGTTGTTTGAAACAGGTTTTGGGAAATCAGAAAAACAGAGGGAACTCTGCCGAAATTTTTAAAATTGAAATTTTGATGGGCTCGCTAGAAAAATATTTTTAAATTACAAATTGATACGATTTTTAATGGTTTGAAATGTATAAAGTGAATTTAGAAAGTTTTGAAAACCCGAGTAGCGCTCCCTGGATCGATCCAGTCTGGTCGGGTCAGGGGGTGTTACAAACATTACCTTATGGCCTTGCCTTTACTCTGGCCAAAAAACTTGTTCTTGAAGGGTTTGTTGATGCAGGTTGGCTAACAACCTTGATGAAAGGAAATCAATTGGTGGTTATTGTTTATATCTTGGTGAAAATCTCATTAGTTGGTCTTCCGAGAAGCAACGTGTTATGGCACGATTTAGCACTGAGCCGAATATCAGTCTTTTGCTACAGCTGCCACTGATCTTATCTGGTTTCAGTCTCTATTTTTAAAGAACTTGCAGTTGCTGTTTCAGCCACTTCTATTTTTTGGTGTGACAATATAAGTGCCAACTCTCTTGCTCTTAATTCAATCTTTCACTTTTGAACGAAACAACATTAAGATTGATCTTCATTTTCTTCGAGATATGATAGCTGTTGGTCAGCTGGACATCAGGTATGTCCCACAGCTACTCAAACAACTGATATCTTTACCAAGGCTTTTTACATTTCTCGTTTTCAGTTTTTGTGCATCAAACTGATTACTGATCGAGATCAGTTTCGTTTGATGGGAATGATGAGCATAATGCTGATAATGCTTCTAATGATCTATTTTCTAAGCTCAAGTTCTAACTTATTAATCTAGATCAGTTACCTTTGCGAGTAAATATTAAGACAGCTGTTAGAGAGTCTTGATCTTTAGAGTATGCATTCAAGGTTCAGCATTATGGTGCTGATATCATTTCAGCTGTGCTCCTAGCTGGGTCGGCTCATAGCTTTTTGTGGCCCTAAATAAAAAAAAATGTTGGGTCCTCAAGATTGTTAAGGAAAAAAAATTGTTGGGCCATCAAGATTATATATGTATGTATGTATGTATATATAATATAAAGTATATAAAAATGTTGGGCCCTCAAGATTAATAATATGTGCCCTCAAGATTGTTAGGCCCTAGGCAACTCATATGTTTGCCCTGGGCCAGTGCCAGGCCTGCTCCTAGCGTGCAATTGTTGCCAAGTCTTTGTACGCTCTTAGCAGTCAATTGTTGTCACGTCAGTATTAAGGTTTAAGAATCAGTTAGAGACTTTAGTTCATGAGAAAAGTGTGAGCTCTATATATTCACACTTGTATTCATATTGTAATTCATTAAAAGATGAGAAAAATGAATTCAAAGAAAAATTTATCTTCTCTCTTCCATTTCAATTTTCTATAAGCTTTCTAGCTTATTTCACAATAATGGATCGAGTTCGGACGGGTTTGACTAAATTTAAATCCGAACCCGTAATATATTTTGACACCCAAATCCATTCGCGAACCAAACAGAATTATACGGTTTCGGGTTTGGGTTTGCACCCACGAATTTGACTTAAATCCGCATCCATCTACAAACCCGCGTAATTTCAAGGTTTAGGGGGGTTCGGGTTTGCACACGCGGGTCGAAACTTGCAAAACAAAAAATAATTTTTTAAAATATAAAACTAAAACATTTTCACTAATATTATATTATCTTCCAATCTCAACCATTTAAATCCATAATAACAAAATAAAATACTAGAATATTCAAATCCGTAGTATTTTTTTTTCAAAAAATATTATTATATATTTTTTAATTTATGCGGATTCACAGGTTCAGGTGTGAATTTTTTTAAACCCGAACCCGTATCGGGTTTGAAGTTTACATCAAAACCCGCCCACAAACCTGATTACTAAAATTAAACCCACCAATCGTTGGTGAAATTGTCATCTCTAAATTCATGACCAATAATATATGTGATAATAATTATGAAAAAATTGGTATTGTGTAACAAAAATAAATATTTATATGTAACGGATCCTCTATTAAGGAAAAAACAACTAATAATTAGTTGTTTTATAAAAAAAAATACACAATTATTTATTTTATCAAAGTATTGAACACAACTATTCTCCATGTAATTATTTTGTGGATTATCTTTGCAAACAAATTCTTTTATTTTTTACTTTAGAATCAACTTTGTGTTCGCTTCCTAGGTCTTTTAGGCCTCGTTTGTTGCATGGGATAGGATTGGATATGAATGGATTGGATTGGATTGGATAAATTTATAGGGAATCCCATGTTTGGTGTAACGTAGGGTCACAGACGCGGGCGGCACGAAGATCGGCGACGGCGGCGACGCAGAGTGCAAGGTCGGAGGAGAAGGTGTTGAGAGAGAGGTGAGCAGACAATGAAGATCGGCGACGGTAACGGCGAGAGAAGAAGAAGGTGTTGAGAGAGAGGTGATAGAACAGGGTCACAATGAGAGAAAAAGAAGAAGAAGGTGTTGAGAGAGAGCAGAAAGAAGAGTGGAAGACTTGGATTTTTTTAACCCGTATGTTCAACGAGTTTAATTTGTCCCGTTGTGATAGGATAAAATGAGAGTGGGTTAATTTTAACCAAACCCATTTGGTTGTACCAAATATGGGTTTGGAAAAAAAATTAACCCAAATCCATTCCAATCTCAGCAGACAAACATGGCCTTAGAGTAATCATTTGTCTTTTCCAGGAATCCACTTTATTTATGTCAAATTTTTATTGATCAAAATTAATAAACTTAATGGCTATGCTCGTCATCAATAATATATTTGTCCCAAAATAACTTTTATTTTGTTTTTATTTTAAAAGAATTATGTTCTACAACATCCTTAAGGATAGTGTGATTAGTGAGTGTTTAATATCAATTGGATTTCAATCCAATAATTTTTTTTAAAAATCAACCTTTTTAAACGCAAAAATTGAAAATTTCAAAAATAGTTACAGATCAAGTAACAACTATATAGTTCCATAGCTAAAATGTCAATTTGAAACACCACAAGGGATGAAAACGAAAAAGCCGAGAAAAAATTGTAGCAATGGATAAGATTTGATGGGCCTTAGTTTTTATTATGTAATTTTAAACTTTTCTTACTTTGATCCTCTATAATTATTATATTTTATTACTTTAGTCTCTTCAAATATAATTTTCTACTTCCATCCTTACTCCCGTAAAGACCATTTGCAACATACTGAGGGTCGAAACCTTTGGTGAAAGCTACGGTGCTTCCCATGTTGAGCTAACCATTGTCTTGTGCCGAGGTTGGTACCATAAACGATAGCCAGATAGAGGACTTTGCCCTGGTTTCTCCCACCTGAAAAATATGTGTGGTTGCCATAAAATGAAATTGCATCTAATTATTTTCCATTCACTATAGATTGGTGATAGTCTCATCTCTTCAAAATGTTTAAATTTGAATTTGTAACATCACATATATTAAATTTTGATTTATATACTTTCAGTCACCTTTAATTTAGAAGAGGGGAATAAAGCCAAAAATTATTGAGTTATCTTCCTTTCACATTGGATTCTGAATCAAGAAGAAGAAATCCACTTCCCTCAGCATTTCAATATTTGTCTCCAAGACATGAAACCAATAAATCACTAGAAGCGAAGCAATGGGGTGTGTGGATATGCTAATCCAGTCTTCTGTAAAATATCTGGAAAAGCTAAACAACTTTATGCAAAGATGGAGCTTTTGGATCTTTCGCTGTGTCAACCAAATAAATGCGTCCGGATTTGAAAGAACAAATAGAATATGTAAATTGGAGTGTATTAGAGAATCTAGTAAGGGCATCTTTGAACATCGCATATAAGTGATTTTGATACACACTGCATGAACCAACATTTCAATCATTCAAAACGTCAAATAGATTGTAAATCGCTATGTTATTTAACAGATGAATCTTCAAATTAATGATCACTGCAGACAAATACAGAGACTTGAAGAAGAAAGCTAGTAGAAAGAAGCGAACATAAAGGAATATAGTTGACTGAATAGGACAAAAAAAGAACTTAGTAGGATGTCAAAATCAACCAAAAAACAACCTCTTTAGGCCATAAACATAATCATTTAGCAACAATCTTATCTCCATGAAGTTTAATGAATTTTAATGAATTTTTTTTTTACATGGGTATTAAGAAAAATGAGATATGTTTGGGGAAAAATTTTCAAAAAAATTATTATTTTTTTCTATTTTACACACACAACATAACCATTTAGCAACAATCTTACCTCCATGAACTTTAATGGATTTTAATGACGTGTTTTTCATATGGGTGTTAAGAAAAATGAGATATATTTGGAGAAAAAATTTCAATTTTTTTTTCTTTGTTCCCCCTTTTTTTTTTATAAATATTTTGGCTTAACAAATTAAGTAAAAATAGTTCCTAACTCAAAATTTTAAAATCTTTTCTATAAACATATCTCATTTTTCTTAACATCAGCGCAAAAAATCTCGTCAAATCTCATTAAAGTCTGACCCTAAAATGGTTTACACAGACGACTATGACCATTTAGCAACCATCTTAGCTGGATTGGATTGTGGTGATGCATATAAAAATATTCTAAGAAAGAAGGGAAAATAACTGATGATAAGAAATCATCCAGTGGGAGATATGAAGAAATGAATTAAAAAAATAAACGGATGATAACAACTTAACAAGCAGATAAAGGACAACTAATTGGCAGTTGACAATGCTTCAAATCCAATTCTAACCCATCATACTTTTAGTGGAGATGATAAGGTTCATAAGATCATCAAATTCTAAATCTGTTAGCTGTTTATTTTGATTAAAAAAAAAATGTTAAAAGAATGACAAAATCAGGAGTCAAAGAAGAATGTTTTACGCAGGATTTGGGATACAAAATTACTCCTCCCATCTCCAGCAAGCTAATCAATCCTCACCAAAAGTCATTGCACGAACATTTCCCATCCTTGAAGTGATGATATCGGTTGGCATCTCGGACAATAATTTCCCTCTTCACAATACTGCTAACTAGTTTCAAGACAGTATGACAATCTCCACAAACACGAAGGTTTTTCACTATTCGAATCACCGTCCCTGGAACAGACTTGAGCAGCCCATATGCCACAGCCAACCTCTCACTATGCCAAAACAGCTGTTTTTCCTTCTCTTGCTGCTCCATGTCATGCAAGACATAGCTAGTATTAGGAACATAACCCCTTCTTCTCATCTCTTCATCTAACTCCTTCAACAAACCCAACATCTCATTCTTCAAAGGATGAGATGTTTCCCCAGCATAAAACAATTGGCTTTCCTTTCCTATGTCAATGCAACTATATCCCGGCTCCTTTTTAACTTCCATCTCCACCATCAACTTTCTCACTTCGGACACCTGCTCCCACATTGCAGCTTTAGCATAAGCATTTGATAACAGTATGTAGGTTGAAGGATCTTCTATTTTTAAGCTCACTAGATGATCAGCAAACCTAATTGCCATTTGGGTATTCCCATGGTGTTTGCAAGCACTCAAAAGAGCTGCCCAAGTTGGTTCATCCGGCTTATATGGCATTTCTTTTATGAGATTCTCAGCCTCATCAAGATGTCCAGATCGACCAAGAAGATCCAACAAGCATGTATAGTGCTGCAAGGAGGGTCTAATCCCATAATCCGCAGTCATAGTTTTAAAAAGTTTACGGCCTTTGCAAACCAACCCTACATGGCTACAAGCGTAAATCAACCCAATAAAAGTCACTTCATTTGGCTTTACTCCAGCTGTAACCATGTCATCATATAACATCAATGCCTCCTCAGCTTGCCCGTGCTGAGCTGCCCCCACTATAATGGATGTCCAAGAAACTACGTCTTTTGTTTTCATTCTACCAAAAATGTCTTTGGCTGCTATTATATCACTGCATTTTGCATACATGTCCACAAGCGCGTTGCTTATAAACAAGCAAGATTCATAGCCAAGAACTATAAGAAAGCCATGAATCTGCTTTCCAAGCTCCAACACTGCTAAATTAGCACAAGCACCTACAATGCTTGAAAGAACCAACGGGTCTACTATATCGACCCCTTCTCTTCTCATACTAATAAACATATAAAAGGCATCAATCCCATTCCCACTCTGTACCAACCCAGATATCAATGCGGTCCAAACAAACAGGTTCCGAACCGGCGCACTCTTAAACATCTCCATAGCCTCGTTTTTTCTTCCACTTCTAGCATAACCAGATAGCATGGCAGTCCAAGAAACAGTATTCTTCAACTTAATAGAATTAAAAACAGCACGAGCGTTGTCGGGCAATCCACATTTTGCATACATATAAACCAAAGACGACTTAACAACATCGTCATCACTAAATGGCGATAACACAAAACGGGCATGCACTTGCTTCCCTAGCATGGTGGAACCCAAAGCAGCGCAAGCCTTAATGAGGGTAGCGAACACGAAATGATCAGGTTGCAATTGATCGACAGTAAACATGGCGGGGAAGAAGGAGAGAGTTAAGTTGGGGAGGCTCGCTTTGTTGAATGCAGTGAGAATGGATGCCCAGGAGATATGATCTCTGTGTGGCATTTCCTCGAACAGTTGCCGGGCATGATGAAAAAGACCGCATTTGCCATAGACGTCGACGAGAGTATTGGGCAGAGGGCCACATTGATTCAGGCCAAGTTTGATGATTATGGAGTGGAGTTTTTCGGCCGTAGATGGAGTTTGGTGTTTGATACACACTTGGAGTTGCCGAAGAACGTGAGAAATTGGCATTCATCAGCTTCTGTTTTTGGAACCACGAACAAGACTTGCTTTAAAATCAAGGGTAATTACACTGACACCCTTGTAGTTTAACATTATTGCATCAAGGCCGCATTTACCTGATGTCTTGCCCACTATAAGCGGAGTCAACTTTATCGTTAATGGACAAAGACCTCCCTTGCCGTTAGTTGACAAACTTACCAGGCACAAGAGTATTTTCGTCTTTTCTCCTTTTTTAATTTTATTTTATTAACTAAAAAATTTAAATAAATCTCAACCTTCCGTCTTTTAGATTATGAACGGTTAGAATTTATTTAAAAAATATATTTTTTAAAAAATAACAATTATAAAAAAAATTACAGATTGAATTTGTACCGTCCATTAAATTTTTTGATGGACGGTGGAGGATCCACCCAAGAACCACAAAAAAAAAAAAAAAAAATTGACCTGCTGGAGATCTAGCCATGCCGCTAGGATGGGTTCGCCTTTGAAGACGAACCCTCATTGACAAACCCAGATGGTTTCATCTTTATTGACGAACTTTCTGTGTTCATCGCTGGAGATCCAGCCATGGCTGGATTTCCAACAAATTTCATTTTTTTTTTAATCTTGTTGGAGATCCAATCTCCCACATTTCAAATTCAATTTTTTTAAAAAAAATTTTTAGATTTCCACGGCCCATTCAAAGATGGATGATAGAGATCTGAAGTGTAATTTTTTTAAAAAGAAAAAAATCTCTACCGTCCATCTTAGGTGAGGTGGATGGTAGGGATCTAACTTTATTTTTTTTTTTATTTAATAAAAAGAAAATATTATTTTAAGGGTATTTTGGTCTTTTTAACGGTTAAAGGTGGTCAACCGTTAGAACGGCAGAAAATGTCTTTATCCATTAACGGTAAAGCTGACTCTGCTTGTAATTGACAAAATCTTAGGAGAAGTAGATATTATTAGCTTATATATATATATATATATTTATATATTTTTTATTTTGATAAATATATGGACTTTAATCTTTTTACAAGTCAACCAAAGTCTACTTAATGAAACCGTTAAAAAAATATATACATATTTTAAAATTTTAACATGTAAGCAGTAAGGGTAGGACTAAGGACCCATACCTACAAAACCTTTTTCACATGGCCATAAGATTAAAAAATTCAAACACAAGGCCCCTTACCTTGGTGGTTGGAAGCTCAAACTCCTCCAAACCATTAAGGTTAAACACCTAGTGTATGTAAATATATAGCCCCACCATTATTTATAAAACGCAATCGTGTGAATAGACCCTCCCTCCCCGTTGTTAGGAGTAATAGTCCAGACTGTTGATTCCTGTAGTTTTCGTTTTCCATTATTGGGAATAATTATCCGGACTGTGCTTATATAATTTAATCTCGGTTGGTCCCGATAGTCTTCTGACCCGAAAGATATCATATTTAAATAAATAAATAAATTCAATAATAGCCAACGATTTTTCTTTGTTTCTAATTTCAATTTTGCTTTTTCAATTGAAAATGCCGATGATTTTCCTACTTTTCGAAGCATCCATCAGAGTCTTTCTAATAATTTATATACAATTATCAATTTGATTCCTAACTTTTAAGAAATTATTAATTTTTTAATACAGTTTCGTTTATTGATATACTTAAGCCTTAACTTTCTGAAAATGTATCAATTTGGCCCTTTCTGTGAGTCAACTATTAATCAAACTTAACAGTTCCAGAAATATTTTTATCTTTAAACCTATTAATGAATCAAAAGTAAACTTTTAAACATATATACCCCTAATCAAAAATTTAAAATAAAATAAATTAAAATTTTTTTAATTGAATCTCCATCGTCCATCAAGCTTGATGGATGGTGGAGATTATATTAAAAAAAATTTAAAAAAAATTAAAAATTAAAAATCAAAATTTTTTGTTATTGTTGTACTTAGTAGAGATCCAACAAGAACAACAAAAATAAAAATAAAAATAAAATTGAGAAACAAGCATCTTCAACGATGGAGATCAATTTCCATTACTGGAGAGGAAGTGACTTTCAGCGATGGATGTTGTTGGGTCTCCATTGCTGGAGATCGAAGGGTCTCCAACGATGGAGACCCAGTTTCTTCAACGAACCCAATTAATGGAGACTCAATCAGTCTCCATCATTGGAGATGCTTGTTTCTCAATTTTTTTTTTTTTTTGTTTATTTGTTTTTGGTGGAGATCCATATTGGATCCATCTAAAGACAATGGAGATCTAATCTAGATCTTTACCAATAACAGTTTCAATTTTATTTTTTTTGCTGAGCAGCAAAAAAAAAAATTTTAAAAAAAATATTTGATTTTCACTTTTTATTTTTATTTTTTTTTTAAAATTCCAATACTCCACAATTCATCAATCTTGATAAAGGTGGAGATCCATTTAAAAAAATATTTTAAATATTAATATGAAATGACCATATTACCCTTCTAATTATTAATAATCTTTTTTAAAAATTTGAGTTAAAATTGTAATTTTAACTCATTTAAATGAAGTAAAGAGCAAATCAGTCTTTTTACTAATTCTGTGGAGTTTTACCATTAGAAAATTAGTCAGAGGGACCATAATGACATATTTTTATAAAGTTAAGGCCTAAGGATACTAATAAATAAAACTGCATTAAAAAATTAATAATTTTTCAGAAATTAGGAACTAAATTGATAATTGACTATAATTTATAGAGAATAAGAGCATGATAAATTCACCTACCAAATCCCAAAATCCTTCGAATAAATTCCCCTCAACAACAACAATTGGATAAAAAGGCAACAAAAAAGAAAATGTTACTAATTTTGTATCTCATTCATATTAAATCAGTAACCAATAATTTTTGGGCAATCGTAACCCGGCACCAATATCAACTGTTTATTCATAAATTGTTTTTCAACCGATGCCTTCAGAGCCATATTGAATGGCAGCCAAATTAGATTGTGATTAACTTCTGCATAATGAAGATACAAACCTATAAGGAAACTTACAGTGATGAGGGAGTTGGACCTGTGGCTGTGCATGAAGATCCTGAAATGCTGATTTGACATAATACTACACATGAAAACATTTGTTGCCTTGAATTTACTTGTAGAGATTGGCTATTTCCTCCTTGTATTTGGCTACAACTCTGTCTCTTCGAATTTTCATGGTTGGGGTCATTAAACCACTGTCGATCTGCAATGAAAATGTATACTTAAGCTCAAGGTCACGTCTAATTCAAATGCAAGTCCTGATGGCAGTTGGCATTGCAGCAAGAAAGATTTACCGTAAAAGGCTCGTCCACAAAAAGGATTGGCCCGATTTGGAATGAACACTCGGAAGTCCTGCATGAAAGAAAATTACATTAGAAATAGCTTTATACCACATAAGCCTCGTACAATTTCTAAATTACTCAAATTTATTACAAATATTTCCTCATTATAAGAGACATTCCGAGAATTTCTTGTATCATTTTCCTAGCCTGATGAAAGATATTGCATTAAAGAAATTTAGAAATACACATTATAAACAAAAAAGGATGCATAGCTTCCAGAATATACTAGATAGATAAAACTATAGCTGAAAATGATATATTTCAGGCACACAATTTACATTCAGTGGTAGTCAGAAAAATTGAAGTTGACTATTACCACTTCATCAATTCTTCATATACCAGACTGGTCATCTTTTCCTTACTAAGCTCAGAGGCATCAGCATCTACAATGGATATCGTTTTTGCTGCCGTTAGAACCTCTTCCTTGTTTGGAACAATGATAGCTCCAAGGCGTCGTTGATCCTGTATATGACAGATGTCAATCAAATTAACTAAAAGAAAAAGAAAAGGAAAAAAAAATTCAAAAGATGATACGATATAAAAATCAAAGATTATCTGAAAAACTGCATAAATACAAAACATTTACCTGGCCAATAACCACAATCTGCTGAATAAGAGTACTCCTCAAGGCAGCATCTTCAAGCTCTAAGGGTTCAACATTTTCACCTGAATTCTCCCAATAAATTTTGTATTTCATCAACTTAATACTTACAAAGTGATTAAAATTTTCAAAAGATTTAAGAAACAAAAAAATGGCAGAGAAAGAATTAAAAATTGCAGAAAACGATGCAACAAAAAGAGCTCATCTAGGGAACTTATAGTAGCATGCAATATGACAATGTCAACTGCAATAATTACAAGAAAAAAGGCACAAAATTTATGTTTTTTTAAGAAACCACCCCCAAAAAGCTTAAGTTTGTAGGTAAGAACCTAACCAATAATATTAAGCTGATACGCCTCCTCCTACGCCAGACCAATGGACTTATACTGTGAACCAAGCCCAAACAAAAATACACAATCAAATGCAACAAATAAAAAAAAAACACAAATATAGTCGTGGGGGACAGGAACCTAGGCAAACTTGGTAATACTAGGCCTGAAACCATACTAGGTTTGATACTATGTTAAGCAACTATAAGACCCAAAAAGTTAAGCTTGTAGGAAAACACCAAATGAATAATATTTCGGAGAATTCAAAAATACCCTTCAGTTTTGAATAAAATAGAAAAACAACCAAGAGATTTTGGAATTAGAGCTTTTGGCTGATGACGGTTTTTTTTTTTTACCTAACTCTAAAACCACAAAGTTGTTTTTTGATTTTAGTCAAACCTTATAGGGCCTTTGGAATTTTCCCATAGTATTAAGCTCCAACAATGTCATTTGACAACATAAAGACAGAGTATTTCCTAATTGAAAAATGGACAACATTAATATACTGTCTAGCAAATGTTGAAGACAAAAGATGAGTACGATTATTCCACAAATAGGGAAATCATATCATGTTGGGTCCCTAACTTTTTTCAAAACATCAGTTTTTTACTTATCTTTCCGTTTTTAGTCCATTGAGTCCCTAAATTATCATAAATTGATCAAATTGGTCCTTCTGTTAGTAAACCGTTAATCACACTTAACGGTTATAGGAATATTTTGATCTTCTACATGTGAAAATATTTTTTTAAAAAAAAAAAACCTATCTAATGACATGCCACATCATCCACTAAAAATAACATAAATAACCCTGGTTAAAAATTAAAAAATAACATTAAATATTAAAATAATTAAAAAAAGGAAAAAAATTATTTTTTTTTAAATGTATATCTAGATTGATGGATGGTAGAGATCATTTGAATGAAAAAAAATTTAAGAAGAAAGTTTTTAAAAAAATAATAAAAATTGTTCTAGGGTTAAATGTCTCATCCAATCCCCAACCCCAAAAAACAAAAGAAAAAAGAGAGAATTGGAGATGAATTAGCGATGAAGGTCCTCCATCTCCAGCAATGGACATGATCTCCTCCATAGTTGGAGATGTTCAAATTTTTTTTTTTTTTTTTTTTTTCAGAAAAAAATTCAATCTGGAGATTAGATCTTTATTCACCCAAGAACAATATTTTTTTTAATTGCTCATTTTCTTTTTTTTTTTAATTTTTTTTTAATATAATCTCCACCTTTCATCAGGAGTGATGGACGGACAGTGGAGATCCATTTAATTTTTTTAAAAAAAAATTATTATTTTTAATTTTTTAAAAAAATAAAGGGAAAATGATCATCTTACCCTTCTGACTATTTTAATGCAATTTATCCAATTTTAATTTATTGATTTAAATAAAGAGCAAAATAGACATTTTATGAATTCTGTGACGATTGACCATCAAAAATCTGATTAAAGGGACCAATTTGATCCATTTATGATAATATAAGGACCTAATGAACTAAAACCGGAAAGATAAGTAAAAAACTAATGTTTTAAAAAAAGTTAGGGACCCAATTGAATTTCCCCCTTAAATTAAATAGTACTTAGGGTCAAACAAATTTTGAAGCTAAGAAAAACATAACGTACAATATTTATGCAAAATTGTTTTTTGCTTGACATTTGAATAGGTCTGAATTTGATTAAAGTATAAATAGGTATAAATTTGAAGTCCGAATGATATGTCTATTATTATATATGATGTCAAAATATAAGTATTAATTTGTTTATTTTTCAAAACAGAACCATTTGAAAGCCTATGACATTTATACCCTTATAATTGAAATGTGCAGATGTATTAAGATTTTAGTATACCTGTTGAAAGAACTATAGTGTCCTTAGCACGTCCTTCGAGAACCACTATACCTCCACACTGACGACTTCGCCCTCTTGAATGGTGAGGAGCAATCCAACCTATATCACCAGTATTTAGCCAGCCATCCTCATCTAATGCTTGCTTTGTAGCCCATGGATTCTGATCCAATGTTAATATAAAGATCAGAGTCAGATAGCTATAAAACTTTATGCTAAACCCGTTCCTTTACAAACTATTGGAGAGAAAGAGAGAAGAATTATTAAAAAATTAGATTCCTAAAGAAATTGTAGAAAATTATATTGTCTAAAACTTTGATTTTGTGACTTCTTAAGCAGATAACATCACATGATCAAACATAAAAACCTGTTTCATGTCCATATTATATCCCTCTGTCCTGCAACGTATGTCCACTTCAGGAAGAAACTCAATGTAAGGAAACACTACAAATCCATTGCCACTATACATATTCAATCATGTACTTCCAAGGCTTTTCCTTTAAGAGTTAATATACATATATATATATATTAATAAACATGTAAGGGACATAAAGTAAATGCTTAGTATTTTGAAAGGACAGACACATTCAACTTTCAAGGATGAAAAAGAAGACAGACATTTATAGACGGGGTAGATACACAATGATAAAGACAACTATTGCGACATGTGTTGCATTTCACAAACTATAATTTACAACAGCACAGCAGGGTAGTCAATTTCCATTGTGTGTGTAAGTGTGCACGTGTAAGCATGTGTGTGTGAAAAATGCATATGCACATCAACACATACACGTGCATAATTTAATTGAGGATTAGGTACATAGTGGCTAAAATATGGTAAGTTATGGACACCCTTCATAGATTCGTTTGATCCTAGAAATACATCTGCTTATACTAGATCAACATGGAGGATTTGATTTTTTAATCCACAGTTTTGATAATGGAATGTGTCAAATCACATGCCAGTACAAACCATTCTAGTATCTTTAATTTAAGTTTCAGGAAACTTGACTGTAAATACATAAAAGCTACATAATCGTTTTACCCCATAATGGAAGTGTTGAATGCTAGCTATATCAAATTAACACTTACTATTAACAATTTAATATCATGGGTCAGTTTTCAACGCCAATTTCTCAGTTCAATTAAAGGAAATAATAATACCTTGTAGTAACCTTTCATCACTTGTGGGCCCCTGACTTTCACAATGCCCTTTGAACCAGGTGGGAGCACTTTGTCGGTTTCAGAATCGACAATTTTGAATTCTGTGTGTTTAATCGGATGCCCAACTGAGCCAAGAACCTTCAAAGGTTAAATCTGTGACATTGTCATATGCTATCTTGGGTATATACAATTAACCAGAAGAACAGTAGCTACTCTAGATTGATCTTAGAAATGGTAAGGCAATGAAAAGGAAGTTAATGCTTGTTTACAGCAATATCAGTGACTTTTCACAACTGACAGGATCTTCATTGAAAACTAGCTAGTTTTTGATTAAAGACAGACAAGCTTCTTTTTAGCTTCTTTTTAGTAATCAAGAGTTGAGAAGATAATAGCTTACTCTATGGCTTCATAATATCAATTTTATTTTCATGTTTAAAATATGCTTTTGAATGAAAATCATGAAATTATGAAAAAAGTTTCATGTTGATTATTTTCAACATGCACCAATTGTTAGGTGCAAATGAAAACTGAGATGCAACATCAAAACTTTAATATGAAGTGGATATTTCTTACATTGCAAGTACGTCGTCGAGCAGAAACAACAGGAGATGACTCGGTTAAACCATACCCATTCTGCACTGTCACACCAATTGCCTGCATATTTATGACAGTATCACAAGTGACAAATGATTACAAACCTCTAGTTCTGTCACCTAAGAATGTGAGTGTCTAACCTCAAAAAACTGGTCAACATGCATAGGCAAACTACCACCCCCACTTACACCAGCCTGCAGGGTGTCAAAGATCGAACAGCATGATCAAAGAGAAATTTATTTTATAGTCAATAAAATCAAGATGATTTTAAAAAGGAACACCACTATATCATAGAAACTTCATAGATAACAAATAAGAATAACCTTTGCTGCAGTGAGTAAAAGAACAATAGTGAGACATCATAAAAGTTTGCCGAATCAAGGAAAAATGAAATTTCAGCTGTTTTGTCTGTAGTATGGAAATGTGGAATAAGATGGCTGTTATGCAACGTCAACAGTAGAGCATAAAGTACTCATTTGCCACTAAATTAAATGCAAATAACAAAAAGGTCCACAAGTATCAGTGAAAAAAAATTTAACTCAATGGTAACAAGTAAGACCGTTGATATTCCAATAGTAGAATTTTTTTGAGGAAAAATATTCAGTTCATTTTGTCTAGAGTACTGAAGTGTGGAATAAGATGACTGTCATGCAACTTCATCAGTAGAGTATAGAGTACTCACTGGCCACGAATAATAACAAAATGGTCCACAAGTATCAGGAAAAAACATAATAATTCATTAATAACAAATAATACCTTTGATATTCCAATAGTAGAATGAATTTTATTATAGACAAGCTTCTTCGCCAGCATATGGAGCGGCCATAGTATTGCAGAAATGATTCTCGCCCACAAACAGTCAAACAATGAAACAAGATATGAAGGTTGCTTCTGATTCCTGGTTAAACATAGCCCCTAAGAACCAAATCAAAATTAATTGAAGCAATAAGTTGAAAGATAAGCTGGTGTTAAATTTTTAATACAAGAAAAAAAGAAAAGAAAAAGCACACACTAGGCATTTCAGAGTTACAAGCTAGGGATAGGGAAACAAAAATATGATTTAAAAAATTTAGAAGCACAAAATTAAATAATACAACGCTATAAATCTAATACATGGGACCATCAACTGGCTAGCTCCAACTTCTTTTGATGACAGTACATTGGATAATCATTCTAGCGGCTGCAAAAACCCTTTTTGCGATGCTTGTAAAACACCAGTAATTCAACTCCAGTAATGGTGTGGAAATTATTTATTTATTTATTCTGATTCATATTACTCCACCCAAATCCTTAAATGTAAAATAAACCCTTATGATACTGGAAATTATTTATTTATTTATTCTGATTCATATTACTCCACCCAACTCCTTAAATGTAAAATAAACCCTTACGAAATTGATGAGGGAAGAAGTTTAATCCTAAGAGCTCTACAAAACTGTAAGAGACCATGCCAACCAAACTAGCTAGCAATTTATATGAATCTTATCAGCATCAATTTGAAATCCATAGAGACTATCAAGAAATGTGTCTTTTGGTTTAGTTTGTGAAATCCTTACTATTGTCCCACCTTAAGTTGGAAGCAGATTACCAATGTGAATAATATAACAAATTCAACAATTTGGTAAGTATCATTACCACTACACAGTCTTACTTACACAAGGAGGAACTATGAACCTATAAAAATTGAATCAGCATCTAGTGTTCATGTATTTTTTATCAAAGGTTTAGGGCTCCATAAAATGAAAACAAAATGGTATTAAAAATGTAAGACTCAAATACTATTGTTAGACCCTTACCTATAAGTCAAAGCTTTTAAGTCTAGTGCTCACTTATTATAATGTCATAGATAGGTTTACAAAAAGTGTCTCGTTCGCAGTCTCCCCATGTGGTTGGGATCCTAACCTATAGGTTTAATCTTTTGGCCCTAATAGTTAACAGAAAATTATAGGACATACAGAGCAAATAGCACCAAGGATTAAGCACGAATTAATTACCTCACATATTGTCTTAAACCCCATATACGCCAGGCTGACCCTTATAAGTGTGAGCGCAACAATTCTACGAGCAGTGGAGCTAGTGGAAATCTGCTTTTGAATCCCACTGCAATAGGAACAGAAAAATCTTTAAGAATACCCTGAGAAGCAAATAGTTCACTTATATAGGCCAGGTAGTACAACTCGTACGCTAAGCATGGAATTTGAAATTGCATAATTATCATTTAAACAAAGGATACAAAACCACAATACATTCAATGAAGGGTACATTTGGATCATCGTGTAAACAGGGACATAATTGTAGAGAAAAGAAGAGATGAAAAAACAAATACTTGCGAAGTCCCATTCCCTTTGAATCCTGTACGTTGAATAACAATTAGTCTAAAAGTTTAATCTTATAAGCAGTGTTCAGACACAAGTACTTAAAGCTTATAAGAAAGGTCCACTGTAATTCTGTTGAGGACCTAGTTCAAAATCCAACAACAAACCTAACTTCTCTAACAATCAATAACCCAATTCAACCCTAACTTCAATTTAGCCCCAAATTACAAACACCTATGAACCCTAATTTCCCCAATCAACACAATAACACACCCAATCTTCAATTAATCCCGAAATCAATACAAATCCACAACCCTAACTTCACTAATAACCAAATAAACAAAACCCAATACAAATTCAAATAATATAGATAGATTGTGAGCTTAGTTACCTTTTTAGGGAATCCCTTGCTCTCTAGTGCTTAGGTTATTAGCCCAAACCCTAGCCCAAGTTGATCTCACAAGCGAAATTGCAAGAAGAACCGATTTGTTCTTGGTGATGATCCAAGAGAATGAGAGAAATGCTCTCAATTTGTAATTTTGATTGATGATGATAATGAATAATTTACAACCCTAGACTAGTTGTTCTACTTATACAAAATCAGAAAATATGGAGAAAAGACTAAAATGCCCCTAACTAAACAATTTAAAAGAGTGCAGGAAAATTCAAGTTTTTGCCAACCAGTGAGCATCGCGACCTTGGTCGCGACCTGGGTTGGTCGCGACCTGGGTTGGTCGCGAGGCTCATTGCCTCAATTTTCTCTCCCTCGCGCTAATTCACCATTTCTGTCCAGTGAGTATCGCGACCTAGGTCGCGACCTGGGTTGGTCGCGACTTTGGTCGCGATGGTTTCTAGCCTTGTGCTCCAGTGAGCACCGCGACCACGGTCGCGAGGCAGTTGGTCGCGACCGCGGTCGCGAGGCTCACTGCCTTATTTTCTCACCTTTTCTTCTTCTATCCTCTTCACTTCTCCTTTCCTCCTTCTAGTTCTAGTACTTCTTCTAGGTGAGTTCTCATCAAATTCTTACACGGTAATATAATGATTTTGTTTTTTAATATAAAAAACTATTAATTCTCACATATGCTTCAAGCTAATTAATCACTCAACTCAAAAGCTCAAGTTAATAAGTTAGGGCCTAAACAATAGTACTACCTAAGCATTCTAACACACCAATTTACGTGCATGACCAATGGACTTGCCACGTTCGCTCAAGCCCAAGCGCAAACACATAACAAGTTTAAAGAATATTATAACAAATTCAAATATAATCATGTGGGAGGATTCAAACCTGAGTACTCCTAGTAAAACAAATCTAGTCTCATGTTAATTAACCACTCAACTTAAAAGCTTAAGTTAATAATAGGGACCCAAATAATAGTACTTGAGCACTCAAACATTGTGCTAAAACATACGAGATCGAGGATAATAAGAAACTATATTTTCTATGAATTTAAATTAAATTTAGTGAATTTTATATGAAATTAAATACAAACTAAACCTCACATTCAACAAGAGATAACTTTAGCTTAAAGTTGTTGGTTAAAGCTGTTTATGATATAATGTTATTGTTTAAACAACAAAACTCCGTAAACAAAAAGCACAAACTTCTTTGCATGCCAGTGTAATATGATTGATATCAAACATGTGAGAGAAGGATCTACCTGTAAAGTGTCTCGTATACTAAAGGAACAGAAATCAAATAATGGGGTTGGTAACGTCGCAAATCATCCTATCAACAAGGGAAAATAAATGCAATTATTTATACAAGGATGGAAATAGCCCATGTGAACTGATATTTGTCATTCTTCCAGTACTCAGGATCATTGTAGTTATTTTCTTATATTAAACAGGTACAACAAAAAAGAAAGAAAAAGAGAAAAATACCTTCAAATTTCTGATAGTTGTGTACATCTGCTCAACTCCATGTGTAAATATGAAATACTCACAAGCTCGCTCATACGCATGCCATGGAGGCAGCATGCTTAAAAATCTATCCCCCTCCTTTGCAGGTACAATCTCCCATAGGTTTCTTATCTGCAATAAAAACACAGAAATCCACAATAAGAATAATAACAAGCCAATCGTGGCAATCAATTCTGAGCATAGCTGTTAAAGGTGCACCTAGGCGCATGCCTAGGCTCCAAGCACAATGCCTGCACCTCAAGCATGGCAGGCGCAGCACATGTCGCCCAGCACAATTGAGGCACGCCTCTTTGTAATTTTTTTTTTATATATAAAAAACGAAATAACAAGTTAAAAATCCTAATGTAATAACAGGTTTAAAAACCCCAAACGAAATAGTATATATATACTAAGACCCTTCGGGGTAAAACTGTCACTCTACAGTGCTAAGCTCAACCCTTGTGTTGCGTTTGCATAGCGCAATATTACTGATTCAACCTTCACGACCCAACACCACACATGAAACTTTGACTGATTAATTTGAACATCTTTAAGTTATGTTTTGAAGAATTAGGCTTTAGCACCTTGATTTTATTAACAGAGCAACTAAAATTATATATACAGCAGTCTTGGGCAACACATTAAAGGAGGATTTGTTCTCTTAATATGGAGAATCAAATCCTTCTAATCTAACTTCTAACTAAGGAAAGAAATAATACAAAATAATCAACATTAACTATAAAATCTGTACGGTCAACACCCCCCACCACCCCCCCCCCCCCCCCCCAAAGTTGAGTTGTAAATATTGATCAGACCCAACTTGCTACTTAATTCATCAAATCTGGCCCGTGAAAGAGGTTTAGTTAGGATGTCTGCAAGTTGTTTGTTGGTTGGAGTATTAAACAGCTGCAAAATTCCTCCATCAATCTTCTCCTTTATGAAGTGTCGGTCTATCTCAACGTGTTTGGTCCGGTCATGATGAACCAGATTTTTAACAATACTAATTGTAAGTTGGTTGTCATAGAACAGGTTGATAGACCCTTCAAATAGTATCTTTAGATCGCTTAGGACACGTTTGATCCAAAGACCCTCACATATTCCATGTGTCATTGCACGGAATTCAGCTTCAGCACTGTTTCTAGCTACCACTGATTTTTTTTTACTTTTCCAAATGGTTATATTCCCCCAAACTGTAGTGCAATAACCTAAAGTCGACCTACGGTCTGTGATAGAGCCTGCCTAGTCAGCATCAGTGAAAATAGACACATCCCTGCTTGCAGATTTCTTGAAAAATAATCATTTTCCTGGAGTCAGTTTTAGGTACTTCAGTATTCTCTGGACAGCCACCATATGTTCCTTTGTAGGGCTATTCATGTATTGACTAACACCTTGCTCTATTGGGTTGTTCATGTATTGCTCTGCTTCACTATAAAAATGTTTTAGAACATTGCTAGAAAACATTAGGGATCGGGCAACCTCTAATAAGTGATGATTCTTTCTCTCAGCAATCCCATTCTGTTGATGTGTATCTACACAAGTACTTTGATGTATAATTCCCTCATCAGAAAAGTGATTACCAAGAAATGAGTTAAAAAATTCTTTTTCATTATTAGTTCGAAAAATTTGAATCCCCATGTCAAATTGTGTTTGAATCATCTTTTTAAAACATTTAAAAATATTTGTCACTTCTGATTTCTCCTTCATAAGATAAATCCAGGTGAGCTTAGCATGGTCATCTACAAAAGAAACAAACCACCTAGCCCCTATGATATTTGGAATCCTAGAAGGTCCCCAAACATCACTGTGAATAAGTGAGAAAGGTTTGGATGATTTGTGGTGAAATAGAATATATGCTCCTAGTGTGTTTAGCTAACTAACAAATCTCACATTGAAAAGAAAACAAATTTTTATTTCTGAACAAACTAGGAATTAACTTGGACAAGTACAAAAAGTTTAAATGACCTAGACGATAATACCATATTACAGTGTTCTAAAAATCGCTAGGCGCTACCTAGGCAGCGGGGTAGTGATTTCGGCGGTTCCTCGGTGTTCAACGGTCAACGTGTTGACCGCATCGCTGACCCTTAAAATTTTGATGTTTTGGAGGTTTTTATAAACTAGAGAGTGTAAAAAAGAAGAAAAATTAAATTAAATGAAATGGTGGAAAATAAAAATACTTTAAACTATAGGGGCAGATAATAATTACCCATTATTTAATCAAAATAAATAAAAATAAAATCTAGTGGCTGTGTTGTCCCCACGTCCCCCATCTAGCATCTTCTACTATTGATCTAAATGCTCAGTCGAAGATAACTCCAACACAGCAACACCTCATTTATGTTAGAATATTTTATTATTGATGTAAGATATTTGTAGTATATAGTTGACAATCTATTACTTGATTGTAGGAGTGATTATTGGAGAGATTATGGGAGTGATTATGGGAGTGATTTTAGGAGTGATTATAGGAGATCAATTACTTGATTCTCACTTGTATTTTTTCTATAAATAGCCTCCATATGGAGAAGAATAAATTAACAAACACTTCTAATTTGTTCATGGTATCAGAGCCAAAGGTTCGAGATTTCTTGATTGGCTGGTTCTACCGCCTAGTATCTATATTTTTTATAGAAGGTTTTACCTCCTAATTTATACTTTGTATGGTTGGTTGTACCACCTAAATTTATTTATTGTTGTGGCTGGTTTTACCGCACAAATTTATTATCCGGGGAAGGTCGGTTTTACCGCCAAAAATACATTTTTCCTCCATTATATTTTCATTTACTTCCGCTGCTATTGTTACTACTTCCATTGTTACTATGACCATTGTTGAAGATGAATCCGACATATCTAGCCACATGGTTCCATCAACCCCAACACTCCCTCCAATTTATTCTCATGACAACTCATCTAAGATTGAAATTAAATTGGACGGATTAAACTATCATTTATGGTCCAAGTTTGTCGAGATCTTTGTGGCTGGAAAAGACAAATATGGTTTTCTCACAGGGGAAAGTGTTAAACCTGCAACCACCAGTCCTACCTATAGACGATGGTTGGCAGACAATGCTCTTATGCAAGGATGGCTCCTAGAATCTATGACTCCCAAAATTATGGGAATGTTTATCCGATTACCTACAGTTCAGACCATTTGGGAAGCAGTTGCACGTACCTACTATGATGGTGCAGATCAGTCCATCATCTATGAACTCAACAGCAAGGTATTCCATATGCGTCAATCTGCGCGTCCTATTTTTGAATACTACGGGGAATTGAATACAATCTGGCAAGAGTTAGATCAACGTTGTACAAATGATATGACTGATGCTACAGATGTAGTTCGACTGAATGATTGCATTGAGAAACAACGAGTATACATGTTCCTTACAGGACTAGACCCTGAATTTGACAAGGTGCGAGCTGATGTTTTACGTATGGATCCGTTTCCTGGTGTTGAAGGAGTATTTGCCTATGTCCGTCGTGAGGCACAACGTCAAGCTACTATGCTAGCTCCACCACAAGTAAGTGACCGCTCTGCCCTACTAATCAATAAAGGGAATTCAGGGGACAGGAAATGTACTCATTGTGGACAGAAGAATCATATTCGAGATGTGTGCTGGAGATTGATTAGGTATCCTGAGTGGTACTTGGAAAAAAGGAAGAAGGGGCCTCTGAAGACTGGAACTGCCTCTCTTGCTTCCTCCTCTGGCAACTCGTCTTCTACTCCACATGGTAACATATGTGATTATCAAATTCAATTCTCCAACTCAGGTATTTTTCATTCTGCTTTCAGTGTTTCTACAATTTCTAGTAATAATACATGGATAATTGATTCTGGTGCAACGGATCACATGACTTTTAATTCTCAAAACTTTAGTCATCGTAGTCCAACCGAAACCAATAATGTGTCATATGCTGATGGTACGCCCACCCTGGTTCTTGGGGCTGGATCTATACCTCTAACCTCGTCTTTAAATTTATCATCTGTTTTACATGTGCCCACTTTATCTAACAATTCACTCTCAATTAGCAAAATCACTAAATCTCTAAATTGTGTGGTTACGTTCTGGCCTTCTCATTGTGTGTTTCAGGACATCACAATCAAGGAAACGATTGGAATTGGTAGGGAAAAAGGAGGGTTGTACTACTTTACAGCAGACTGTTTCCAATCATCCTCACGGAGTAGTACAAGTTAGAGCCGACAACGAGAGTAATATCTTCCTTTGGCATAGGCGTTTAGGTCATTGTTCTTTCGGATATCTCAAGTTTTTATTTTCTTCTTTGTTTAAAACTATTGGACACGATAATATGCAGTGCGAGACATGTGTTTTGTCTAAACATTATCGCACTGTTTTTCCCCTTAGTAATGGTAATAAAAGATCTATGCCTTTCTCTCTTGTTCATTCTGATGTTTGGGGTCCATCTAATGTTGTGTCTATATCTGGTATGCGTTGGTTTGTTACATTTATTGATGATTGTACTCGCATGACTTGGATTTTTCTTTTAAAAAATAAAAGTGATGTATGTGACGTCTTTCAAAATTTTTATCATATGATTCTCACACAATTTCATAAGAAAATTCAAATTTTACGTTCAGTTATTGGTGGTGAATATCTGAACCATAGTGTCAAAACTTTTTGTTTGAAAAACGGTATTCTCCACCAAACATCTTGTGCACATACCCCACAACAAAATGGTACTGCTGAACGTAAAAAATCGTCATCTCCTAGAGATTGCACGATCTTTACTGCTTGGTATGCATATGCCTAAATCTTTTTGGGGTAATGCAGTACTATCTGCTGCATATCTCATTAATCATATGCCATACAGTGTTCTGTCTTTTCAAACTCCGCTGCAATCATTGTCTCATTACTGTGATATTAACACTGCATTGCATATTCTTTCTCGGGTCTTTGGATGTGTGGTATATATGCATGCTCCTCATCGAGGAAAGTTAGACCCGCGTGTTCTTAAGTGTGTTTTTATAGGGTATTCTAGCTCACAAAAAGGGTACAAATGTTATCATCATCCATCCCGTAAGGTATTTGTGTCACAAGAGGTCACGTTTTGGGAAGATGAGGCATACTTTACTCCCGAGACTTCTCTTCAGGGGGATAATCCGAACTATGAAGAGAAGTCTCCTAAAACTGACAGTGGTATACCCATTAGTCTGAGTGGTCAATCTTCCGGGAGAGAAAATTTATCTTCTGAAAATGAGATTCCTAATAGTCTCACAGAAAAGACAGAACCAGTATTGAGAGTATATGAAAGGCATAATAAAGGGATAGAGAAACAGGGAGAGTCAGTTCTCATACAGGTAGTACAACCTTCCTCTTCTCCATCATCGATTCGTCAATCAGACTCTGAGGTTGAAAATGCACCTGAGGCAACTCTTGAACCCTCCACTTTATCTGATGACTTATCTAGTTAAAATCACACAAATCCTGACCCCAGTCTATCTACTAGACGGTATCCTAGTCGAAAACATAGACCACCTGTACAGTTTGGTTTTTCTCCTGAGCGACCTCCAGCAGATAGTAAGGCCCTTTACTCTATTACTGATTACACCTCAACTCACAGACTATCTGAAACCTTTAAAGCTTTTACACATCAATTATCCTCTGTATCTATTCCTAGTAAATTGCAGGATGCATTGACAGACCAGAATTGGGTCCGAGCCATGGATGAGGAAATGAGAGCTTTACAAAAAAATTGCACCTGGGAACTAGTAGATCTACCTCAAAGGAAGAATGTTGTTGGATGCCGATGGGTCTATACCATCAAACACAAAGAAGATGGCTCGATTGAGAGGTACAAGGCCAGGTGGGTTGCTAAAGGGTACACTCAGACTTACGGAGTTGACTATCAGGAGACTTTTGCCCCGGTAGCAAAGTTAAACATTGTTAGGGTACGTCTCTCACTAGCAGCTAATCTGAATGGCCATTGAAACAATTTGATGTAAAAATGTGTTTCTACATGAGGAACTCAATGAAGAAGTTTATATGGACCTTCCCCCTGATTTTGATTCTAAAACTGGTAAAGTCTGTACACTAAAAAAAAGCTCTCTACGGACTAAAACAATCACCTAGAGCCTGGTTTGGACGACTCAGTACTTCTATGAGGAAATTCGGATATTAGCAGATTAACTCCGATCACACCTTGTTCTTCAAACATAAGGGTAACAAAATCACTATACTGATCGTCTATGTTAACGATATGATTGTTACAGGAAACGATGATCAGGAGATGACTAATCTCCAAAGACACTTGGCCACAGAGTTCGAAATGAAAGGCCTAGGGGTATTAAGGTACTTTTTGGGAATTGAAGTAGCCCGATCAAAACATGGGATTTTCCTCAGTCAGAAAAAGTATGTTCTTGATCTACTTACATAAACTGGGACACTTGCTAGCAAACTAGCAGATACTTCTATGGACCAAAATCACAAATTATGTGAATGTCTAGATCACCCTGATCGAAACCCAACAAACAAACAAAGATATCAAAGGCTTGTTGGTAAGCTTATCTATCTGTCGCATACTCGTCCTGATATTGCATATGCAGTGAGTGCAGTAAGCCAATTTATGCATGCTCCTACTAAGAGTCACATGGATGCAGTCTTTCGAATTCTGCGATACTTAAAAGAAGCTCCTAGTAGAGGATTAATGTTTTCTAAAAATGGACATCTAGATATCAAAGGATACACAGATGCTGCGTGGGCTGGGAATGCTAGTGATCGAAGATCTACTTCTGGTTACTTCAACTTTGTAAGAGGTAACCTAGTCACTTAGAGGAGTAAAAAACAGACCATGGTGTCACAATCTAGTGCTGAGGCAGAATTTCGAGGGATTGCCCAAGGAATCACTGAATTATTGTGGTTAAAGAATTTATTGAGTGATTTGGGATTTCACCAAAGAGATTGCATGAGACTATATTGTGATAATAAGGCTTCAGTACAGATTGCTAACAATCCTGTACAGCATGATCGTACTAAGCATGTGGAGATTGATTGATTCTTCATCAAAGAGAAATTAGAAGAAAAGATAATCGAGCTTCCTTTTGTTCCAAGTAAGGACCAACTTGCAGATATCCTTACAAAGGCTATTAATGGAAAGAATTTTCATGACTAGTTGGGCATAAGTGACTTCTATGCACCAACTGGAGGGGGAGTATTAGAATATTTTATTATTAATGTAAGATATTTGTTGTATATAGTTGACAATCTATTACTTGATTATAGAAATGATTATCGGTGAGATTATAGAAGTGATTATAGGAGATCAATTACTTGATTCTCACTTTGTATTTTTTCTATAAATAGCCTCCATATGGAAAAGAATAAATCAACATACACTTCTAATTTGTTCACAAATAAGGTATGGAAAAAATTATTAATTTTATGGAATATTTAATTTTCTATTTAAAATATTTTTTACGTTGTTATTTGGTCCAATACGTTTGATTGATTTGAGTTGTATATGGTTCTAATTTGTAGTTAGAAGGATTTGAGTGAGATTTATTTGTGAATTGTTAATGATTTTGTAATCTGGTTAGTGAAATATTTATTAGTGAAATAATTTTCAGTGAAATGTTAGTTAGTGAGATATTTTTCTGTGAAATGGTGGTTAGTGAAATGTTTGTCAGTGAAATGTAAGTTAGTGAAATGTGTTTTAGTGAAAGGTTTTTCAGTGAAATATTGTAGTGAAATGTTTGTTAGTGAAATGTTTGTCAGTGAAATCTTAGTTAATGAAATGTTTTTAGTGAAATGTTGTAGTGACATGTTTGTTAGTGAAATATTGTTTAGGGAAATATGTGGATGGTTCACCGGTTGGGGCACCAGTTTTTAAAGAGTTGACACTTACATGGTTGGTTGAGTTGATATATCAAACATCACCATTTATTTTGTTTCAAATTTATCTTCTTCTGAATATTGTTTCAATGTTTTGTTATTTTTCAATGCTTTGTATAGGTTTTGATTAACGATTTTCCTCATTGTTATTTAGATTTTTGAGTTTCTGTAGTGCAATGTAGTTTTAATCTAACTCTGATATTTGTTAACAGTAGGAGGTAACCTAGTCACTTGGAAGAGTAAGAAACAGACCGTGGTGTCACGATCTAGTGCTGAGGCAGAATTCCGAAGGATTGCCGAAGGAATCACTGAATTATTGTGGTTGAAGAATTTATTGAGTGATTTGGGATTTCACCAAAGAGACTGCATGAGACTGTATTGTGATAATAAGGCTTCAATACAGATTGCTAACAATCCTGTACAGCATGATCGTACTAAGCATGTGGAGATTGATCGATTCTTCATCAAGGAGAAATTAGAAGAAAAGATAACCGAGTTTCCTTTTGTTCCAAGTAAGGACCAACTTGCAGATATCCTTACAAAGGCCATTAATGGAAAGAATTTTCATGACTCAATTAGCAAGTTGGGCATGAGTGACATCTATGCACCGACTTAAGGGGGAGTGTTAGAATATTTTATTATTGATGTAAGATATTTGTTGTATATAGTTGACAATCTATTACTTGATTGTAGGAGTGATTATTGGAGAGATTATGGGAGTGATTTTAGGAGTGATTATACGAGATCAATTACTTGATTCTCACTTGTATTTTTTCTATAAATAGCCTCCATATGAAAAAGAATAAATTAACAAACACTTCTAATTTGTTCAATTTATTTCAAAAACAAAAAACAAACGCTTCGTCTTCGTCTTCTACCTCCTTCGTCTTCGTCTTCGTCTTCGTCTTCATCAATGCAACAACTCCAACGCCACCTTCGTCTTCGTTCGCTGTGCCAGTACTGCCGCCTCCTCCTTCAATGACGCCACCACCGCTGACGTTATCCTCCGCCTGTACGTCAACTGTACCACTCCCTTGGCCGGCGAATCCTCCGCCGAGGACGACGTCTAGATCTACCTCCACTTCGACGTCCTCCGCCGCTCTAAGTATTTCGTCCCTCCCTTCGCCGGCGAATCCTCCGCTCCCTTCAATCGCTCCCTTTACCAGCAAATCCGCCGATGCGGAATATGGCCGATTTGGCCATATTCGATGCGGCGGCCGGCCGCCTAGCGACTAGGCAGCCGCCGAAACCGATTTTTAGAACACTGCCAAATTAAGAGATTTTTTTCACTGCAAAAACCTAGACCTCGAGTAGAAATACTAGATACACTGTTGCAACCGGCCCCACAAGTTATTGGAATAGATGGTGCTCCCATAGAAGGTTCTGCTTTGAGATAGTAGAGTCTAGAACTAACTTTAGTATTGTCAATCGTCCTCCCGAACCTAAGTCCTGAAAAAGATATAATTTATAAAAGAATTTAACTACACAATTCTTATCATGGGTCAATTTTCTCACTGATAAAATATTGCAGTCCAATTTAGGCACAAATAATACTGAGTCAAGAATGATAGTACTAATGATTGCTACTGAACCGATCCTAGCAACGTTAGATAGGGATTCATCTGCTATACGAATATTGAGATTATTATGATAGGGACTGTACGTTGCAAAAACTTTAACATCACCTGTCATATGATCTGATGCGCTTGAGTAAACAATCCAACTCTCATTGGGAACTTGTTTTGCATTAAGGGCAGTTAGATGGTTACCTGAATGAGCCATGGATCTTGAAGCAATGATGGACTGTGGCTGCTGGTTGATCAAGTTCTAGAGGAGGTTCATTTGTTCTTTGGAAACCAATCTAGCCGAGGTAGTAGGTGAGTCTCCATTGACTGTCATACTCTCGTGCCCTTCTCTCTCTACCTTGGGCTTCCATTCCGCTGGTTTTCCATGCAATTTCCAGCAGCTATCTTTAATATGACCAGGCCGTTTGCAATGATCACACCATAGGCGGCCTTTCCTAGGTTTATTGTCGAACGAGAAGTTTTGGCCTCCACGAGTTGCCAAAGCACTCTCATCAGGTTAAGAACTGCCACTGTTAGTACCGAGCATGACCTTTCTCCTACTTTCTTCATGCACAACCTCTGAAAAAGCCTCTCAGAACTCACATCATCAAGATTTTTGTTTAGCCCCAGCAGAAATTTGAATGTCCTCCTTTTCTTAATGATTTTCTTATGTGTGGCCTCATCTTTAGGGTCAACAAAAACATCATTGTCAAAGGCGTCGATGTCGACATGCTGCCATCACCGAGTAAGTTTGGTAAAGTATTAAGTGACTATTTCCTCCCCTTGACGAAGATCATGGAGAATACCCTCAACCGCGAACAGTTCTACAGTGTTGTCAGTCGTAGAAAAGGTTTCTTTGGCAGAATCCTAGATTTCTTTTGCTGTTTCGAACAACAAAATTTTTTCGCTTAGGTCATTGTTCATTGTGCTAAGCAGCCCTGCCATAACCAAGTTATTTTCGGTCTTCCACTTGCGGTAACCAGCATCATCCTTGGCTGGTTTGGTGATGTATTCGGTCAGATACTCATCTTTGTCTTTGCCTCTGATGTAAATGAGCATGGATTTGGACCATTGAAGGTAATACTTATCAGTCAATTTATGACCGGTTATGGGAAGATTGTGATGTGGGTTGTGATCCGAACTCCCTCCATTGTTATCGGTTTTAGGGAGTTCTAGATTGGAATTATTTTTAGAAGTAGAAGAGGTGGACATTTTTGGAAGGAAAAGCTACTGCCGGAATGAGCAATACAAGAAAGGTTTACAGCCGGAATGAGCAGTAGAATAAAAAAATTGATTCGTTTTGGGTTCAAAGAGTGCTCTGATACCATGAAGAATTAGGCTTTAGTACCTTGATTTTATTAACAGAGCAACTAGAATTATATATACAGCAGTCTTGGGCAACACATTAAAGGAGGATCTGTTCTCTTAATATAGAGAATCAAATCCCTCTAATCTAGCTTCTAACTAAGGAAATAAATAATACAAAATAATTAACATTAACTATATAATCTGTACCGTCAACATTTTTTAAAGTGCTTACTACTTTGCAATTAATATGATGATTGAATATTAGTTGCTTTATGAATTATGACATGTTATGTACAGTTTTTTTCAATTCATTTTGCTTAATGACTTGAAATTTATATGATAAATTAGGTTAATACAACAATTATGAGTTATTTCCATTGGGTAATTCATCTAAATGCTATTAGGCACCTTTTTAAAAAAATGGTGCGCCTAGCTTCAATGAGGCAATTGCCTCGCCTTACGCCTTATGCCTAGGCTCCAAGAATTGTGAGAAATAAAATAACGAAAGGGCCCCTCTAGAAAAGAATAAAATTACAAAGACTGTCAACAATACGTCTAGCCAAATTGCAATGGCAGGCAATATAAATCAAACTTAATATGGAACTCTCACAATAAAAAATCATCTAGAAGCAGCAGCAAAAGCACTAAAACAATCATCCTCCACCAAGTTTCAGTAATTTTTAACTGACAAAAGAATAAACAATACACTAAAACTATTGAATCTGATTTTCCTTTTCCTTTTGTAATTTTGTAACACTGATAATCCCAATGGTCCGGCATTCTTACAAGTAATTTTAATTTCCCCTTCAAGGAGACCCTTGTCAAATTTTTTTATTTATAATTTCTATTTAAATAATAAGAATATTTGGCTTTATTGATGAGAAAGAGAGTACAAGAGTGGCAAGCCATTCCTCCACCCCACTCCCTCTCCAAAAGAAAAGGGTTCTGGTGACTGGACTCGAGGAGATTACCTTCTTAATCATGATAAAATTTGACTTCTTAATTTGAAACATTCTTAAACAACTCCCAGATTTTTCAATTTAAGCAAAGATAGCAAAATCGACTTCAATAGGGGAGTATCTTATTACACAAAAATAGGAACAAGTGTGCCATCTCAATTCTAGACTATTGTCCTTGGAGAGGGATATGGGCAAGTATATAATAGCCTGCAGCCTGGCATCTACCGTTCTTTGAAAAACCAGTTTCCCTAAAAAAATCAGAAATTGTCTATTAGGCTTCTTATACCTTGCATAAAAGTTTGTATGCTTGCAAGTGAAATCAATTCATGAGGCTATCAAGCAACTGGGCCAACATTGACGCTAAAGAACTCTTATATCAGGGGGCAACAAATTGGGCTTAAACTTCATCCTGATGGCTGCTGCAGCGGGTTTTGAATACAAAAATAAATAAATAAAGACTGGAAAGTGAGTCCTAGTCAAATTGAGCGATTTGAGTCTCCTAGTAGAAACCTTCGAAGCAAGCATTGACTCTACTAGGAATACCATTAGCTTTATTCTGCATTATAGTTTGTCGCATTCTCTAATCTATCATAAAAAGTTAAGTAAACCATATCCGATGAGGCAATAAGAAACTAATAACCAATAACTTAGTAACTGAACTAACATCTTTTGTTGCTACTTGCATAGCAAAATGAGAAAAAAGGAATTAAATTTCTGCTTAATGCAACACTTGCCAAATTAATACTACCACAAACAAATAGAGAGAAAAACATAACACTTGAACCTGGTGTAAGAGATTCTTATGTGTAAGCATAACGCCTTTTGGATTGCCAGAGGTTCCACTTGTATACACAAGTGTAGCAATATCATCAGAATTGATAGTTTCATATATGTACTGTTGGCCTGCAATAACATAAGTTAGATAAAAATTTGCATACAACCTGTCTACTGTAATCAATTAATAAATAAATAACATTACAAAAATATATATTCTATTACCCTAGAGACACCTAGTAGAACAAATACAAAGAGATGGAAATGAACAAACAGCAGATTGGCTGGAAGGGTAAACAGCAACTTGATATGCCAGTCCAATCTGCATCTTCAATTTCATGCCATATTCTAAGCAACAGCCAATAACATTTTATCTCACAAAAAGAGAAGTCCTTAATAACATTTCAATTTCTTAATGTGGTCTGAGAAGATGCATGAAAGGAACAACACAAAAAAAATCCTGGGTTCTTATATCACTTTATTAGTAATAACATTTTGGGTGAACAGGGCAGGATAGCAAGTGAGAAGTAAGAGAAAAATCCCATTAAAAAAAAAAAGAATTTGCTGGCAATATAATGGGTGCTGGAAATAGTAACTATTACAATGAAAATAAAGGTCCTCATGACATAAAGAGTGCAAGCAAAGTAATTTGCCAGTAAATACATAAATGCTTGAGAGGAATTCGAAAAAATACGCTGAGAAGAAAATGCTTGTTAAGATTATCAAATGAGCAATAACTGATTCAAATTAATTTGAGGAAAGTTGAAGAGTGTGAATGACTGAAAAAGCAAATAACAAGTAGAATTTAAAGGATACACAACAATGTAAAAGATTCCCAGATACATGTTTTTCTTCATTTCAAAAGCAACATATTTTGATGCCCACCACCAATAAGGAAGGTCTGGCAAATTCCTAAACCAGTGGTAGCTTGGTGATTTAAGCCCATCCCTAAATTTGTATTACTTGCCCACTAAGGAATAGATGGGTTCAGTCTCTACGAAAGTATTGACTATAGAAATTTTGGGTGTTCCTAGAGTTTAGGTGCTTTACAGCATCCAACAATTGAAAACAGAAACAAATAAAAAAAAAATGCAGTCCGTTCATCAATATGTAAAAGCTGGTCTTAACATCTGAAAATTTATAATTACAGAGCACTAATCTGGAAATGATGATGGAAAATAGCTATGAAATCTGATCCGATTGAAACAACATAGAATAGATGAAGTGAAGCTAAACAGAACTTCAGAAGAGGAATAGAGAAACTAGTGAATATGAAAACCTAGACATATCTCCAGGGTGTCAGAGCATCACATATCAAGCCAAATAACCTGTTTTTCTAGAATTTCTTCATTAACTAAAAACAACAGTGGCACATAGCTTTGCACAGTCAAGTATGCTTGAACCTAAGGACCCAAGGATAAACAAAGAAAGATAACTAATCTAACTAACAATGAGGTCCACGAACACATGCCTCTTTTGTCAAGTTCACCTAACACACCAAACACTCCCACACCAAAAGTTACACTATTACCACCAACATAGACGCTTCAGTATATACAGATTTTATAGCAGTTTATATCATTCAATAGGCAAGTTTCAATTCAGAACCGTTGTAAGCAGTCATTTAAACCAAAAAATCAAGGACTGGTAAAGTAAGAAGCACTACATACTAAAATAGATATCCTAAATTCATTTAGACTATGGCCATCAACTTACTAGCATCATGAGAAGCTGAGAGAACTCTACGGCTCTCTCGACCCAAATCTATGACCTCGTCATAATTGAAAATAGGTATCCCATCCATTCTATCAGTAGCCAGGCACGATTTCTTCCCCCAGAGTAGAATGACAAATCTCATAGCCGACTTCGAGCAGAACGTTTCTGCAATTCGATTGAAAAACTCAGGATTGTCCACAGCAAGTGCAACACTGTAGTTATAATAACATAAAATCAGCATCTTCAGCAATTATATTAAAAACAAAATAAGAAGTGAATAATGGGTAGATAATTTAATAGATAAGATCGGTTAGTTTACAAGAGCTTTAGAGGTCACACCCAGTTACAACAGCAGAACTGGGATTGAGGTCAGGGTAAAGAAAAGGTGAAAAAATAAAACAGAGGGGCTCTACAGGAAGGATTTCTCATGTATGATTGTAATACCACAATCTTACGTCAAAGATGGCTGCTTAAAACACATGAAAATATATTCTGCATGACCTCAAACCCCCCAGAGCATCAATTACCTACTTGATATTGAAAGAATTATTACTTCATAAAACCACTAGTTTTCCCAAAGCTATTAGATAACAAAGGAAGCATTTTGATATTTTTTTTTAAATCTGGAGATCCCATAAATTAAGTAGCGATAAATCAGAAAGTTTTTAGTAATTTTTGTTCCTTCAGGGTTTTGGTGTAGGAGCCGCACAGTTTACTTGGACAGGATTCTTACAGGTTTTTTCCTGGGTATATAGGGAGAGCTTGTTCACCTTTTGTACTTCTTTGTTTATATAAAACAATTTTCATTTTACCATTAAAGATTAATATTACTTTATCAAAAACAAATTCACCACACCCCTCCCTATCCCACCACCTCGTACATAGAGCACAAATTAAGCTGAATCCCCCTCCAAAAGTTAAGTGGATCCAAGGTTGGTCTGAAAGTGGACTGATCTCTATACCTCTTACTCCGTTACAAAAGATCTAACCAGTTAGACTATCGACATGGGGCAATACATCAGAATGTATATAAAAGTAAAGCAAACAAAAATTTCATAAAAATTGACAACATTTGTTCATATGCATATGAATAGAAGAATCCAGCAAGCTTGAGCCATTATATTTATAAATATTCTAGATATGTTTTTCAAAAGCATCAACAGCATAAACTATAATGATTATAAAAGAAACATAACATTTTGATTCTACACAACCATACTTTCCTACTATCTAGCAACTTCAAAGCAACAATTTGAATGCCTTAACATGCTTAAAAGGATGTGCAATGTGAAATCCGTAATTCAATGAGCTGCCCATGTCTTATAAAAGTTTATATAAGCATCAAATCAATACTCTAGTCACAAAAATGCAGTAATAGAGATGAATCAAGTTTTCCGGTCATCTATTCCTTAAGAATACAAATAGAAGTTTACTAAAATAAGCAAAGTTAAATAGACGGAAAGGTAACAATTTTTGAACCTTTCAGAGTGGCTGTATATTTGCAATAGCTCTTCAACAGAAGACCTCGACCCTCTTACCACATTGACTGCTCCTGTTGCCATTATGCCTGGGCAAATTAACAGAACAATGAATATAAAATTTCCAAAATTTGAAAACCAATATGGTTATTCAAAAAAATGACCAATACTTTTACAAGGATACAATAAAAGCATCAAGGTAAAACAAATAAACATTTTTCTATGCGCCGTAGAGTATATTACTACGCATCCTTTCATCTACCACAATTAGAAACAGAAGTTTTAAGACCCAAGAGATTTAGGGAAGTGCAAACTTACCCTTCGGGTGGTACAAGGAATGCATTAATTGCCCATGTAGTAAATGTAGTTGACAGATCATACATTCTATGATATCATCAAAATTTAGAACTGTCATCCATAGTTGTCCTTGCTAAATTTAGACTTTTATATGCAAATGGATAAGTCCAAATTATTAAGAGTTTAGGGTTAATTATTGCATAAGGTTCCAACTTTTGTAGTATAATACACAAATTCAATGGAGAGACAGATTCCTGCTTCCCGAATAGATTGATGCTACCGAAAAGAGTTTTTTCTTTTCTTGACTGGATCATTCCACTAATGGTTTTCGTAAAACTATTCTCAGAATACCCATGCTCCCAAGAAGAACTATAAGCTGCTTTCATTTGTTTATAAAAACTGATTGGTAAGAGCTTGTTTTCTATTTTGCTTCTTGACAATGGGAATACAATAGCCAAATTTATTCTCTAATGGGTGAAAATCCAAATTTAAGCTAGCTTGAACATGTCACCAGGATCAATAGGGAACTGATTTACATGTAACACTGATTTACATTATTCACAAACTACACAAGTTATCAGAATATCATCAATGACACTTCTCCAAGCAAAGAAATAGGGAACTGAAGAAATATGAGAGAAGTTTTTGTTTTCTATTTCTCTCTTTGAACAAAGTATGTACATGGTAGATATAGAGGGGAGAATAACACTATCAACCACTAATCAATTAATTACATAAATCTACTCCTATAATTGATACACTAACTAGGAAACAATCCTACCTGAGAATCAGACAATTATTCCTAGAATAAAGCTTTAATAGTTGACTGAATCAATCGGCTCATGATTTCCGAGAACAGAATCTCAGAAATTCTACACTCCCCCTCAAGATGTGTGATAGATATTGGTCATCCTCAGCGTGAAACTCAACTCTTCAAATGTTATTCGAGATAGAGCCTTAGTAAGAACATCGACAATCTGAAGATGAGTTGGAGTGTAATGTATAACCACGGTCCCATCATCTAGTCTTTCTTTAAGTGTCGATCAATCTCCACGTGCTTGGTTCTATCATGATGAACTGGGTTCTTGGCGATTCTGATTGCAGCTTAGTTGTCACAAAACATGTCAATAGGTTAGGTTGCAATTCCTAATTCTTTAAGAAGTCTCCTTAGCCAAATCCCCTCACAAATTCCATGAGACATCGCTCTGAATTCAGCTTCAGCACTACTTCGGGCAACCACTGATTGCTTCTTGCTGCGCCAAGTTACCAGATTTCCCCAAACAAAAGTGCACTACCCAGTTGTAGATCTTCGGTCAACTATGGATCTTGCCCAGTCTACATTAGCAAATACTTCAATCTTCCTGTGTCCTTCTTGAAAAATAGTCCCTTCCCAGGTATTTTCTTGAGGTACCGGAGAATCCTGTAAACAGCTTCCATGTGATCTTTACTAGGACTGTTCATAAATTGGCTTACATAGCTAACACAATAGCCAATGTCAGGCCTGGTGTGAGACAAGTAGATGAGTTTTCCCACTAGTCTTTAATAGCAGCCTTTGTCTGCAGATTCACTGTCTCCTTTAGCTCCCAGTTTGCTAGCTGAGTCCATAGGCGTGTCGGCTTGCATCCCAGCATACCAGTTTCCTTGAGAAGGTCTAGGACATATTTGCGTTGAGATACTGATATTTCTGGCTTTGATCTTGCCACATCCATGCCTAGGAAATATTTCAGGTTTCCAAGGTCTTTGATCTCAAATTCTTTTGCTAGAAGCTTCTTAAGTTCAATCATTTCTTTTGCAAAATTCCCTGTCAAGACAATGTCATCAACATACACGATTGAGATGAAAATTTTTACTGTAGGTGAATGTTTGATGAATAGGATGTGATCGGCTTGGCATTGGGTGTATCCACAAGTTTTTAAAACTCTAGAGAACCTATCAAACCAAGCTCGTGCGGGCTATTTCAACCCATACAGTGATTTCTTCAGTCTATAAACTTTGTTGGCTGTGGTAATGGACTCGAAACCTGAGGGAATATCCATGTAGACTTCTTCCTCAAGATCCCCGTTGAGGAAGGCATTTTTTACATCTAATTGGTAGAGAGGCCAGTCCAAGTTTGCAGCTAAAGATAGAAGAATTCGCACAGTGTTTAGTTTTGCCACTGGTGCAAAGGTCTCCTGGTAGTCGATCCCGAAAGCTTGAGTGAACCCTTTTGCTACAAGCCGAGCTTTGAACCTGTCCACACTTCCATCATATTTGTACTTGACTGAAAAAATCCATTTGCACCCAACTGCTCTCTTCCCTGGTGGTAACTGTGTAAGCTACCAAGTTTTGTTCTTCTCTAGTGCTCGGATTTCTTTTAGTCTTCTAGAGTGGCTGTTTTTCATTTTGGTACTTTGAGTGCTTCATGAACTGATGTAGGAACCTCTGTCTGCTGCAGGTTAGTTACAAAGGCCCTGTACCTTGGAGACAACCCCTTATATGAAACAAAATTATAGACAGGGTGTTGAGTACATGATCTCACACTCTTCCTTAGTGCAATAGGCAAATCAAGATCATTAGGAGGTGCTTTAATAGGTTCAGAAACATTACCTTGAGAATTATCAAGATGACTTGGAGATGGATTGGAGTCTTGGTTTTGCTGAAGGTGTGTTCGATTCTCCACTTCCTTTTGATTTATTCTCCTCCTAGAGTAGACACGAATCTCACTATTTGGGTTTGGTTGAGTGTGAGATTTCTTTGGTAGAGGAGTATTTGGAGGACTATTGGGAATCTCCTGTGACTCAATATGTTGTGGCTCTTCTTGGTAGCTTGGAGTGATGGGATTTTGAGATTGCTATGAGTTATGTGAATCTCAGGGTGTAGAGGCTGTTGTATTTGGAAGGATGGCAGGTTCTATTTCAAGCATGTTTGTCCAAAGTTGATATTCTGTGACAGGTTTCTCCCCCTGAACGTCGACTTTGGAGTAATAAGGGTTGTTTCCAAAAAATGAGACATCCAAGGAATTATTGAATTTTCTGTAGATGGGAGAATAACAGTTATACCCTTTTTGGTTGATGGAATACCCTAATAGAATACATTTGCTGGACTTAGGATCGAGTTTTCCTCTATTGTGTTAGTGCACATGAACATAGGCAGAACAACCAAATACTTTCAAGGGAATAGAGGAGACAATGTTGGTGTTTGGATAGCTTTGTAGGAGTAAGTTGATTGGTGTTTTGAAATTTAACACTCGAGAGGGCATTCTATTTATGAGGTAGGTAGCAGTTAGAGTTAGGACTGCTTCTCCCTAGAAGTGTTTAGGAACATGATATGTGAATAGAAGAGATCTAGCAACCTCAAGAAGGTGCCTATTCTTCCTTTCAGCCACCCCGTTTTGTTGGGGGGCGTCAACACAAGAACTTTGGTGTATAATTCCTTGGCTCAACAGATAATTAATAAGCATAGAAGCAAAGTATTCTTTTGCGTTATCTGTTTTCAATACTTGAATTTTTGTTTTGAATTGAGTGTGGATCATAGTATTGAAATTTTTAAAGATGTGACCTGCCTCTGATTTTTCTTTCATGAGGAAAATTCAAGTGAGCCTAGTATGATCATCTATGAATGAGATAAACCAACGTGTTCCTATTATATTTTTTATTCGAGAGGGACCCCAAATGTCTGAGTGAATTAGTGAGAAAGGGTGAGAGTTTTTATATGGTAGGTTATGATAAGAGTTTCTAACATGCTTTGAAAACTGGCAAATTTCACATTGAAAAAGTTTTGAGCTTTTATTCTTAAAAGGTGAAGGAAACAGCTTTTCTATATACATAAAATTTGGATGGCCTAAAAGATAGTGATGTAATATGATTTCACTATCATTGGTTGTACTAGGGCTAGAACTAGAACTAGACATGGCTGAATTTTGGTTTTTAGGCACAACTTGTAAGGCTGGCTTAGTGTGAGTACATTCAACCTTAAGAAGATAGAGCCCCGAACACACTTCAGCATTGCCAATCATCCTCCCCGAATCCAAATCCTGAAATTCACAAAGATTATAAGTAAATTTGGCTATACAATTTCTGTCTTTTGTGATTTTAGTGATTGACAGTAAATTGCAATTAAGATTAGGAATAAGAAGCACTGAATGTAAAGTGATCGAGGGTGAAATTTTTGCTGAACCAATTCCAGCCACTTTGGATACTGATCCATCTGCAATCTTGACCGTAAATCCATCACTACATGGCTTAAAGTCTGTAAGGAGAGATGCATCACTTGTCATATGGTCTGATGCACCTGATTCTACAATCCAGGGACCCTGTTTTTCCCGTTTTACACTAAAGGCAGCAAGCGTGTTACCTAATTGTGTCAATGTGTCAGAACCAATTACAATAGAGATAAAGGCTGCTAAAGATTGTCTGGACTTTGATGTGGTAATTTGTTTCGGCCCCATCATTACCCCATTTTTTTTTTATTCAGCTGCTGAAAAGAAAAAAATTAGGATTTGTTGCTGTTGGAAAGAGAATGAGGGTTTGTAATTGCCAGAAAGTGTTTGAGGCTGCCAGAAAGAACAGTAGGAGGGTTTGTGGCTGCCGGTAAAGTCTGTAGCTGCCGAAAAGGGAAGAGTTTTCGACCGGAAATAGGCTGGAAACAGCCTGGGTTTTGGCAGCCGGAGTTATTCAGCCAAAAATAGGGTGACGCCTTCTTTGGTTTTGGTGTCGGCCGAAAATAGGGCTGGAAACAGCCTGGGTTTTGGCCGGAAATAGGGTGGCAGCTTTTAGGGTTTTGGTTTCGGTCGAAAATAGTGGGTGGAAATTTAGGATTTCGGCAGGAAATGGCTGGGATTCGGCCGGAAAAGGTAGATTTAGGGTTAGGGTTAGGGTTAGGAAGATTTAAGATTTCGGCCGAAAATGGCTGGGATTCGGCTGGAAAAGGTAGATTTAGGGTTAGGGTTAAGAAGATTTAGGGTTTCGGCCAAAAAAGGCAAATTTAAGGTTTTGGCCAGCCGAAAAAGGTTGGGTTACCGGAGATAAGGCCGGGAAAAGGAAAAAGAATGTGATTAGGGTTTCGAACTGGTGGAGACTACCGAAATGAGCAGCGACTAGAGTTAGGTGGACAAACGGTTGCCGGAATAAGCAGCGGTGGTGGACGAGCGGCGGCCGGAAGGAGGGGCGGCGGCTAGAGTTTGCTCTGATACCATGAAGAAATATGAGAGAAGTTTTTGTTTTCTGTTTCTCTCTTTGAACAAAGTATGTACATGATAGATATAGAGGAGAGAATAACACTCACACCCACTAATCAAGTAATTACATCAATCTACTCCTATAATTGATACACTAACTAGGAAATAATCCTACCTAAGAATCAGACAATTATTCCTAGAATAAAGCTTTAACAGTTGACTGAATCAATCGGCTCATGATTTCCGAGAACAAAATTTCAAAAATTCTACAGGAACATATAAAAATCAAATGAAAGAAAAACCTTCAACAGAGATGTATTCACCTCCATGAAGATTATTTTTATAGATAATTTATAAACAAATTTACACTATTTTTTGTGTGATAGTTTAATCTAATAGGTTAACATTTTCAATTTCTTAGCAATTTAAATAAACAAGGATAAATGCATAATTTAATTGGTCAAACAGAACCAACAGACCACTCACAGTAACTAGATATGACAGTAGGCGAGCTTAATGCATAAGAGACATGCATGCCAGGTCCAACTGTAGTTAAACCAAACCTCAACGGAAAGATGAAATTAACCCTAAAAAAACGTAGGTGATATTTCTTTTGATGGATTGAAAGAGAATTAAAACGCTTCGAGAGAGTCCTAGAGGTCTTTTAATGAACTCTAGGTTACAAATCTTGGAGAGTGTCTAATCAAGAAAAAAAAAGCAGGGGACAGGGTGAACTAACGTGCACTGTCTATAACAGAAAAGATAATAACATAAAAGATACGACAGGGTCCACTTAATAGCCCCAAATGGCTAATCATGAAAATGTGACGAACAAAAAGTAGCCTTTTGTCTCAAAAATACATGGAGCAGATTGAGAATATTATAGGAATGAAGGGAAATAGATTTGATTCTTTGCAGGTCAGAACTGCAAAGACAATTCATCTCTTTTGAGATCAAAGAAGTCCGCCTCAAAAAAGCAAAATAGTGAAATACACTTGTTTAACTTGGAAGATATTAGCATTTTACCTTAAATGTTTTTTAATTAAGTAGAAAAAAAAAAACAATTTTATGTGTTGATACAAACTAACATGTCTACCTAAAGCAAATTATCTACTACGAAAACAGATATACTGTAATAATTTATGCAAGGAATGTTATACTACATTCTCTAGACATCTGTTGTTCATGGTTTTAAAGAGCCAAAACACAATCAACACATTTTCGTGAAGGATGTAAGGACTCCACTAAGGAGTCTAGTTCTCCATGTGTTAAAGATTCTTGATTAATATACAATTTCACCTAAGAGGAAAGAGATGATTAGGCAAGGATATTGAAACTGCTGCCCACCTTGATCTGCAACAATCCACCTGCAAGAATTATCAGCAAAGAGTGACAACTTCTCCTCTGGCTTTACTCCAATAATTCTTAGACCTTCAGCAAAATCCAAGATTTCCTGCTCCAGCTGCAATTTGAAGAAGCAAGAGGTTTAACAGAAAGCTAAGGACATAACAACTTCTATCATCTCATTACAATGGCACAAATGCTAAAACTATAAATGCAAACGTTTGTTAAGTCAATCAAATGAATGAGTACCTTTTACTCTACAAAATGCACCTTTATTAGTTTGACAATCCATTTACCGTATCTCATTCTGTCAATATCAAATTTAAATAGCATTGCACCATCTTACAAAAAAAATAAAAGCTAATAAAAAGTCCTGAAACATTAATGGGTTAAAGAATGCAGTTACAAGACAACTAACCAAACCAATCACTTGCACTAATTGCAAGGTTTATATCAACCCATAAACTAACGGAACTAATCAGCTATAGTAATAGCAGGCATAAAGAAATATCATAATGCCCAACCTGTTATAGCAGTAAAATTTCCATTGCCAACTTTTGAAGTATAAATTACACAACCAACTAACTTTCAACACCATAGATTAAAAGGGCATGTGAAACCGCTTGATATTTTAAAGGAATTATGTTAAGCAAGTCTATCGGTAACCGTTAGATCCAAAAGTTTATGCTATTAGGAAAGGCTCAATAATAGTATTTAATCAGTCTAAAAATCCCTCACAAGCAATATCAACGAATTTACCATGTGGCTCAAATACAAACATATAACAAATTCAAATAACATATAACAATAATCATGTGGGGGATTCGAACACAGGTATTCCTAATAAAAAATGGCTTTGATACTATGGTAGTAACAGCTGAATCCAAAAGTTTAAAATGTTAAATTAGGGTCCAACAATAGTATTTAAGCACTACAACAAGGCCCATAGTATATTATAGGGAAAATTGCACAAACTTTCCCTGAGTTTAGGTGATATTGCACGCAGGAGTAATTTTTACCATAATTACACAAGCATCCCCAAAAATCTGTTGACCACAGTTAAATTTAACGTTTCATATTGTAAAAATAAGAAAAAATATTCATTGATCCTACTATTAGTGGGATCATTTTTTATTTTTTTTTAGGATTCAAAATTTTTTTTTAGTAGTAAGTTTGTCTTATTTGGTAGCTTTGAAATTGTGTAAAAAGTCTCTTCAAACAAAAAAAAAATGTAAAAAATATTTTTTTTCCCCTTAAATCAGTTAGTCAACAATTGGTTCACCCGTTAGTCGACGGATTTCAAGGAATATTTGTGCAATTATAGTAAAAGTCGCCATTATGTGCAATATTACCTAAACTCGGTGGAAGTTTGTGCAATTTTCCCTATATTATAATAACTTCTGTAATTTTATGCCATTCTTCACATTATACTCTAAGTATAATTTGATCATATTATTTAAATTTAATTACAACAGAATTTTGATATGCAAAATAGTCTTTATCATGTTCATGTCATTTTCCATCTCACCTTTTAAATCTACTTTCTTCTCTTATTGATTTATGTTGTTATTCACAACATTAAAACGAATAAGAGAAATTCAAGCCCGTTTCCATGTTAGAGATCAAACAATCAAAGATAAACAGAAAGGAAATTTTGCAAACCAAACATGGTTGGTCACTGAACAGTGTCACCTGCTTACCTCAGCCTCCATAGAGTGTCTATATCAGCTGCAGAAGAAGATTTTGTGACAACAATGTGATCAGACCTCTAAGTACTGCTCTTACAAAAGATCTTTTTTAAGATTTCTAAAATGCTCAAGTTTTCTAAGTATTTTCTTTGGCATCTTTACAAAAATTGGGTTCACATGTTGTTCAAATGATACAACAGAGCAAATCAAAGGACTTTGACATGTTCAGTTCCCAAAATAAATAGATAAAAGAGGCACATTTTAAACATATAGGGTACCTGATGTATCTTGACTTGCATTGAATGACATTTATTTAAATTTGTAACAGAAGTCATTGGAAAAGAAAACTAACCTGTTTATAAGTCATATTGGAAGGCGGGTCATGGTATGGATCCACAAGTGCTACACGATCACCATATTTTTCTGCAGAAGACCTCCAAATGTCAGGAACTGCTTTCCATTCATCAGAAGCCAAGGCACCATTACTTGACAATGATGTCCTTTCTAGCAAAGGGGGGCACCTTCTTATCTGCATTTCTTCTGTCTACAACAGAAAATATTGGACAACAATGGATTTGAAGACTCCTAACAATAACTATTCATATACAACAAAACTTCAAACACGATCCCTACTAAGGGAAACACACTAAACGACAAAATACGTGCACACACTAAATGACAAAATACTTGCATACACTGTTAAGAATCTGAATATAACTAGGTTAAGAATGGCAAATTTGCAAATTTGTGTACACAAATATGTGCATATTTACATATCCAATTATATGCATATACATGTGTATGAATTATGTACATACTTACAAATTAATACTTGCCTAGTAGTTTGAAAATATTAAATAGGTAAAAGCTCTGGAGTAGGCATGTATGGAAGGATCACCATATGTATATATGCTGGCAAATTTCCTCTCTTTTAGCCCAAGTTATATGCGTGTCTCCTTTAAATTCATTCCTTATTCAACTGTGGAACTTTGTTTTAAACAAAACTCCCAGTCAGGTACTTAGCCTTATAGATTAACACAAATTCATGTCCAGAATGAACAAAAGGGTCAGGGCACAAGTAAAACCAAAGAACAAAATTGAAGTTCACAAAATAAGTGAGCAACTTTCAAACATAGTGGGTACTAGGCTAAATGTTTTTTTGATTGGGGGCAATGTACTAAAATACAATATTTACAGGGACAAAGTAAAACAGTATAAAAATAAATATTAAATATATTTTTTAATTTTTTTAGGATGGGACCATGTCCCCTAGCCCCCTGCCAGCCCCTGGATCTGCCTCGGCTGATAAGTTCACTCGTCGTTGTACAAGAGGCCCTAGATTCAAGTCACTCACAGCAGGGCGACATTTGATTTATAATTATTATAATTTAGAGAACAATTATATTAAAGAAAACAAAATGACTAACTTTTTTCTAACATCAATGGCTTGCACCACACTTACTGATACCACACAGAAGTTTAATTTGAGAATATTATTATCAGTCACACCCATAAAAAATTAAGCATATATATCAGCACCTCCCAAGCAAAAAATGAAAAAAAGAAACCACAAGAACACATACACATAGGCAATATCAAATGGTGAAACAAAAACCCCATAAAATTTCAACGTAATTCAATCAACATGAGAAACATTTATTAGAGAATTCTTGAAAGGAGGGTCGAAGAAATTACCTTGGATTGAGAACAAACCCGAAACCGTAGATTGCGGGACATTTGAATTCCGGTGGCAACACATGTTCTAGCGAAGAGTCTTGAAGCGTTGAAATTGGAATGAGAGACAAGAAAGTGAAGGGCATGATGAGAATCGGAAGAGCATAAAAGAAGAGGTGAAGTCGAAGAGAGGGTAGCCATTTGAGTTAATTGGAGTAGACCCAGAAGAAACTGAAAACCAAATACATATAAATATATATATATATATGTATATATATATATATATAAGATTGATGGACGGATAGATAGATGAGATTATAGCAAAGAAAGACACAAGAGATAGTGTTAGTCAGACGTTGAAATTTTCAAAAAAAATTCTCAACTCGTCTCTCACCTCTGAATCTGAAATGCCGCTACTTACACAGTCACTCACAACTGACAACCTCTTTTACCTTTTTTTTTTTTTTTTTTTGGGGGGTCATAAAAACAGAAGACAATGATTTTATTAAGGGTAATTGCAAAAACGTCCCCATATGTATATATTTAATTACACTGAATATTCCTAATCGTTAGGGGACCCGGCTAAAGATAAGTAGATAACTATTACCTCTCATATTCATGTAAATTGTCCAAAATACTTTTATATATTTTATTATTTATTTTATAAAAAAATTAATCAAAAAAAATCAATTTCTTCAACCCTTCTCCACCGTACTTCGTTTCTCACTCTTCGCAAAAATTAATCGACCTTCTTTAATAAAAAATTAATACACTTCAATTAAATTTCACAAAAACAAAAACACATTTGGGAGTACACCCCTCCCATTATTGGGAGTAGTTGTTCAGATCGTTGATCTCGGTAGTTGTCCTTACTCCCGATAGTGCGAGTGTCAAATTTTAAAAAAAAAAATTCCATTTTCTCCTTCAATCCAAATTCAAAAAAAAAAAAAATTGATGGGAGCAGATTTGCTCCAATCTACCCATCGCAGATGGAGAGAAGGAAATGATTCAAAATTTTCAAAACTTGGGGATGATTAGTATACAAGATAGAAAGTTTTCAACGTTATTTGGTTTTGGTACAATTCATTGAGTTCTGTGTTGACTTCTTTTCACTTCCTCTTTTGTTTTTTTTTTTTTTTTTCCAATTCCCAATCATATTAAATTCACCCCATTGATTGCATCTAATCTCTACAATTTCTTTCTTTTTCTTTGTTTAATATTTTAGTGATAGTGGTTACGTTTTCGTAGTTGCCATGATTGTGATGGGTTGGTTTCATTGGTTTTACTTTTCGCTTACGAACCTTCAGGCTTTTTTCTGGATATTTTTTTTTTTGTTTTGTTCCATGCATGATCATCAATTTGTTGTTTTGATCTACCTTTTGCTTTCTGGGTTTTCCTCAGAATCCAGATTCTTTTTATCATAAGCCAATTTGGACTCAGACAGTTTTGTTTTTTAGGAAGTTTTGAAGCATTCAAATTCAAAAGTTTTGTTTGTATTTTTTTTTTTGGAAAGAAGAGTTTTGTTTTGTTTCTCTCTGTTGTCTTCTCTAGCAGCATTGTATTGTATGCATTTTGGATTTTGTTTAATAAATTATACTTCAATAAATTCCAAGGATCTGTTTGGTATGTTGTATCGTATTGGATTCTATTGGATTTGATTGGATTATATCGGATTGTATTGGATTGGGTTATATTGAATTACATTACATTGGATATAACATTGTCATGTATTTTGTAGACAGAGATTGTATGGAAAATAAATTTGATTGAATTAAATAACCTTTTAAATTGAATAGAAAATTTATAAAGAATTTTAAAAATTGTTAAAAAAATAGCTTTTTCACTCCTAAAAAAAATATTATAATAATTTATAAATATAATAAAATAATTTACATTTTTGTAAATTAAATTTTATAAATTATTATAATTTGTTATGTTATTTAATTCTTAAAAAAAATAAATTTGATTTTTAAAAAAATTAATTCACAAAACAAATTAAAAAAATTAAGAAGACATAACTCAATTCACATAACCCGCAAAGGTGGCTTATTAATTTTCTTTTGAACTACCACAGCCTAAAATGTCTCAATAGTAAGAGTGTTCATTCAGTTTAACAATATCTTAGATTCGAATTATTATTATCGTAGGTAGTATGAAAAAAAAAATTTCTAAATTGGTAATACCAATCCATTCGTTACACCAAACACCGAATTTATTCTCAAATTCGGTAATACGATGAGATGAGTCCAAACTCCAAATAATAGAAAAGACAACGAATATGAAAAGAAATAAAATTGAGGAACTGTTTTATGAAAGAAGGGCATTTTCGTAAAAGAAAACAAAAATCAAAGTTGGCTAAAGTTAGTAATGGGTAAAGTTTTAAAAATCATTTTTTAAAGGTCATATTTCGGATTTTGATTTGATATTATTGTAATTGTAGGTTCTCGAAAAAAAAAAATAACTCAGTATATTATTTTAATATAAATTTAAGTAAATTTTTTATATATACTCTGTAGTTTATATATTGATTGATATTGATAAATAATTTTATAATTTAAAATACTAGATATATAATATTATTTAATTATTTTATATTTTTTTAATATAAATTCATCACTTCTTTTTATTAGGATTCTCTAATGGTTAAAAAAATATATAATAATAAGTCAATTCCAAATATATGGTTAAAATAGTTGATTTTGAAATAAAAAATAAATAAATGGGACCACAGTCACCGCACCCCGGAAACATGGAAATAAATGAAATTTAAGGTTAAATTATTTTTTTTGGTCGAATTACAATGAAATACCCCTACGTTTATCTATATTGCAATAAAATTATGAGCTTAATCTTAATTATATATTAATACTCTACCGTTAGTTGATTCAGTCAAAAATAAAGATTTGACCAAAAAAGTTATCTAAAATGATAAAAATATCCTTGATTAAAAAATAAAAATAATATTAATTTTTAAAATTAAAAAATTAAAAAATAATTTAAATGGGTCCGTCCATTTAAAAAAAATTAAATTTATTAAATTTTTTAATTTTCTTAATTTTAATAATTAACTATTATTTTTTAACTAGGGGTATTTTTTTCATTTTGGATAAAAATTATGGTCAAACCTTTACGATTGACTGAGTCAACTGACGGTAGGGTACTAATGTGTAATTAAGGCTAAACTCACGATTTCATTGCAACATGATCAACGTCAGGGTACTCCATTGCAATTCGCCCTTTTTTTTTTCTTTTTAAGTATTACAATTGGAATCAACTTTTAGAAAAATTAATTGCGGACCCTCTGCCCTTGGTGAACATTAGTCGATATTAATCAAAGTCAACAATGTTAAGGGTATTTTGATCATTTCGTCTTACTTTTTAAAATATCATTTTAAAAAAAACAGTTAAGATCTCCAATCTGAGATGGACAGTAGATATTTATTTTAAAAAAATAAAAGAAGAAAAGAAAAAATTAAGATTTATATTTTTAAAAAATTTAAAATATATTTTTAAAAACTTAAGATCTCCACCATCCATCTCTGAATGGACGGTGAAGATTTAAAAAATAAAAAATAAAAAAATAAAGGGAGAGATAGGTGAGATCCATGGTGGATCCACCATGGTCTCGAACCGAACTCTTCGCTAACATGGTTCGCGAACAACCAGGGAGGCTCGCCTCCCCTGGTTCACTCAAAGGGAAAGGATAGAGCTTCCGCCTCCTATGGCCTCTATGGTCAGATGGATCTAGATTGGATCTCCACAAAATCCTAAATTATTATTATTTTAGATAAATCTCCACCATCCATCTCTGAAATGGACGATGGAAATCTAAAATTTAATGTTATTGAATTTTATAAAAAAAAATTCATGAATAGATCTCCACCAACTAAGTGGATGATGGAGATTTAAAATATATTTATTTTTATTTTATTTTAGATTATTTTATTATGAATTATTTTATTATGGACAAATTTATCTTTTATATATTTTTAACCGGCAATTGTCTTTTTTTATGGTCAATACTTTTGCAATTAATTTTCCTAAAAATTAATTATATCTTTAATTAGGAATACCTCAGATAAGTGGACTGTAATTTGCCCATATTTTTTAAAGGTGACACGTAACGGATTAAATGTATGTTGCGACCTGTCTACTTCAACATATAACAAGGAGTTAACATATAATAATTCTCACACATTCTAACAAACGAACGTGATAAAATTTGAACTAATATAAATTGGAGAGTTGCACACTACCTCAACTATATATATATATATATATATATATATATATATATATATATATATATATATATATATATATATATATATATTCATGAAATTTAAATAAGGTTAATGGTCAAGGTTTCTTAGGTATCATGAAAAAAGCAAAAAACAAGAGTCGTCAATTTATTAGCTTTTAACCCTGTATGTATTCATTAATTTATAATACACATTGACAATACATGGAAAATGAAGTATATCTAATCTATTGAATTGAGTCCTCTTTATTCAAATTTAAATGTCAAATTTCAGTTGTCAATTTATCGAAGGATTTTAATGCAAAATCTTTTTTTATGTGTTTTAATAATTTTTTTTTTAAAAAAATTGCATATCATCTACAGTGATGGCGACTCGAATCTGAGATATTACCAAATTGAATTAGTATTTTACCACCGATCTACATTGGACAGTAATAATTTAATATTTTATAAATCAAATAGATAACCAAATAAAATAAAAATAAGTATATTACACATTATTATTATTTTGTACAGAGAAGGGCTCATCAGAAAGCAAAATAACAACTACCAACAACATCTGTAACCCAGGCAAAGCCTGCAACATCATCTCCCTAAACACATGAACAACCTGACAATTCCAACCCTCTAGCATCTTCTTCTTGCAATTCTCAACAATACTAAAAAAAAAATATGACTGTTTATGTTATAACCCTTGGAGAGGAGAGTGACAGCAGTGACAGAATCAGACTCATTCACAACCTTACGATAACCAGCATCCCAAGCCAAACACCCCTCAAACAAACCCCACAGCTTAGCCTCTAAAACACTGTCTATACCTCTTTTCACAGCAAACTCTCTGATACGTGCAAAGACTGAATCATAGTCAATTGCTAATGGGGTGATATGTGTAGTTTCACTCCTAAACATGTGTAGCACTATCTTCACTCTTCCACTTTTATTGCTTTCTACTTTCTATTTTCTAGCATTATTATTCTCATTTTCTAGCTTAGAGGTCACATGTTTATTTGCAATGTAAAGCTTATAAAAGCCAGAGATTTGATAAATGAAAATATATGAATTGTGATCCTATTATTTCCTTCTCAAATTTCTCTTCTCTGTTTCTAAAACTTGAACTGCTAGATGCACCCAATTTTCTTATCAAATTACATATCACCCTCCACACCAACCTTTTATGCGGTCATGAATAACCCCTCCAGCAATAACACCAAACACATTGTCCCTACTTCCATCAACATTCATTTTAACCCATCCCTCATCAGGAGGCATCCAAGAAACCAATATAATGCGCCAATCAATCTATTTTTCCCGCAGCTCAAATTAGCTGTGAACCAATCCTTTATATAACTGAAGATAGAAGATTGAGGCGTATAAGGGATCATAAAATCATCCTCAAAAACAGCTTTACACCTCCATTTCCAGATAAACCATAGCACACCCACAAAAAGAAGATAGCTAGTGAGGAAGACAACCATCAACAAGGCTATTATTAGTAAAATTATTAAGCAACCAAGCATCCAAGTCCACAACTAACACTTCCCCAAATACCCACAGAGACCTTAGAACCCCTAAACAAGTGATCAACGTCCTCATAACCCCTTCACATATAGAATAAGAAGGATCATGAGAAATACTTCTAACAACTCTATGAGAGTTGGTCAGGATTTTACCATGCAGAAGAATCTAAAGAAAACATTGAATTTTGGGAGGCATTTTGAGCTTCCAGATCAAATCTCATTTCCAATGAGCCTCCTCAGACAGAGCTCCATAAGCTGATATAAGTATATTGTATTCGTTAAAGGGGTATATGTTCAATTTACAAGTGTTTTTAGCTATTGTTTGTTATACCAAATTAAAATTTTGTAAAAGAAATTGCATTGTTAATTGCTCGTGAAATTATGATGAACTTCTGTTTTAAATATTATCATCAACACCGAAAAGAGCAGTACAATAACAATCATGTAACTTGTATGTATTAAAGAGGAGAGGCAATGATCATTGATATCGCCACCTAATTTATCTATGGAGAATTAATTTTTTTTGATAGAGTTGATGAACATATTTATTATTAAATTTTGAAAAATTAATCAATAGGTTAAGAATTAAAAAAGTAAATAAAAAAATTATATATATTTTTGAAGATTTTTTTTTATTTTTAAAATGTTGGAAGTTATACATTGATGTATTGAAAAAAATATATAAATTATTTATTAAATTTTTAGGGTACTTTTTTTTTTTTAAAGGAACCTTGAGGTACATTTAACATGATCCTTAAAATTACTAATTTAAATATTTATAATCTCAAAATTGCACTTACATATCATTAATTTAACACCACCAAAATCATATAAGCCTCTTATTAAAATTTATTTTTATTTTAGATTAAATTATATCATAATTTGATTAGAGCTTTCATTTCAAATTTCTATAATTTTATTGTAACCAAACCACTTAAACTCGATGCTAATAGATTTTTTTTTTCACAAGTAAATTAAAGATTTAAAAAAGAGGATATGACTTTTTTTTCTTTTATTTAAAATTCAAAACCTTAACTTGGCTGACAGGTGTGGTACTATGCATACAATTACAAAAGAATATAACTTGAAATTGCAAATTTAAACCGATTCTTTTTACTATATATATTTTATTCTATTTCCTTTCTTTTACTTTGAAGCAGTAGATATATATAAGTGATCAAAGATCTCTAAATTGCCAAAATTTGTAAGCTCGTCACAAACATATAATAAAATTATGATTTCAAGTGAGAAATGTTGGATCACCAAAGTTAATGGTATACAAAAGTAGGTGGTGGCAAGTGACAACTCCTTATTATTGCTTTCATGTTTAAAAATTTACCTTGTGAATTGTAACCTTCTATTTTATATATATATACTTTTTTTTGGTTGCCAAGTTTGTGATTGCATTGTAGTCCATATAAATGACTAGGACTAAAAATAGTTAAACTATATATCTTAACTTATATTAATATTTGCAAAAGGTCATATCAATTATAATAAATGTCGTATATGCCTTCTTAGTTCAAGTGATGTACACTTCTCCTTCCATGTTCATGGTGGGTAGGTTAGAGTCATATTGTGCGTATTTTATCAATATATATATATTGAGAGATTTTTCTCTGATATTGTGGGAGTAGATATCTAGACCATGCAATTTAGAGTGATATCATGATGAGATTGTGAAAGAAAACCAAAGCTAAGAGCACATCAAAAGGTTGTCGCCTTTCGGGACCTACAGGCATAAGTCTCCCCACCAGGGATGGAGCTATAAAATTATATATAGGCATCTAAAAATTATATATAGGGAGTTTTATTTTAGGGGACCAAAGTAAAAAAGTTTTAAAATTAAATAATAAATATATATTTTTAAAGAAAAAATTAAATGATATTCTATCTAAAAATAATTTTCTAACAAAATTTGTTCCATTATTTTCTTTGAGTTTTTATTTAATTTATTCTTAAAATTTCAAACTATTTCCAAAATTTTAAAACTATGTGGATACAAATGTAACATTCCTTACTTATTATTATTATTATTATTATTATTTGCATAAATAACAAACCAAAGCTTTAAAAATTAAGTTCAAGTTGTTCTGAATAAAACTAAGTTATAATTCTCTTATTTTTAAAAATAATTTATCGGTGCATATATGTAGTCCTCAAAAATCGCTCGGGGACACGGGGCACTACAACCTGCAAAGACAGAACGCACGTGACCCGCAGGACGTCTGGGACACCGGGGTGGTGCCGGCCAAAGTCACTCCGACGGTCAAGTTAGAGAGTGCTAATAAATGTGTAATGCTTGTAAATAGAGATGAGTGAGTGATACTTCCTGCTATCTTGACAATTTGGGGTCTCTTAGATCAAAGGAGATGTAAGGTTCGGAAGGTGATCGGAGTACCTTAACAATGGCCGGAGGATGTGGTTTTTGTATTAGTAATCTCTGGATCTCAGTTTTTCCGGGGATCCCCATTTTATGAGGGATTATCCTCCTCCTTATAGGAGACTGATGCTTCTCCCTTTTGAGGACTCTCATCATTCTCTCTTCCCTGTTTTCCACTAAGAAAGCATCTGGGTGCTTCTTTTGATGGGGCTGCCATCGAGTGTCATTATGGCTTTGTAGGACCCGTTTCAAAGTAGATCACAATCTGGTCTCCCTCGAAGCGACAGAGATGCTATGTCGTACGACATGTAGGTTTCGTGTCATTCTGAACCATGATTGCATGATATGTAGTACCGTCGTACTACATGAGAGAGCTTCATGTCGTGCGACATGGTCTTCGTACTGATCCATCGTGGTACTACATGAGTGCTTCATGTCGTGCGACATGGTCTTCGTACGGGTACGTCTACATGAGGGTGCTTCATGTCGTGCGACATGGTCTTCGTACTGGTCCACCGTCGTACTACATGAGAGTGTTTCATGTCGTGCGACATGGTCTTCGTACTGGTCCACCGTCGTACTACATGAGAGTGTAGTCCCACTTTTAGCTCTGGGCTTTTGTCTTTGGGACATACTTTGGGCCAGACATATTTTGGCTACTACAGTTTGCCCCCAAACGCATTGGATTTAGAAAAGCCAAGGGGTTTGCGTCGTACGACATGTAGACATGGATATGTATGTGTGAATTTTTAAAACTGGTTTCATATTGTCGCACGACCTTGTCCTTCTGAGGGAATGTATCAGTGTTTGTGAGTAGATGACAACGCGTAAGTTTTGCCATTGTCGTACGACAATGTCTCTTAGAGAAGGAACGGTTGGTCTTCAAATGACTCCTCGATATCTGCGCCGAAATAAATGCGGTCTTTATGGGCAGCGTGCATGCTTTGGCCAATGATAGGTTATGGGAGTAAGTGTCCAATGTGAAGCTGACACGTCAGCACATGCTTCTTTTTAGTTGCCGCCCTTCCTCTTTCTTCTCCATTTTCAATTTTTGGCCTTTCTCTCTATTTTTCTTTCTCTCTCTAGTAACCAGTCGTCTGAGTGAGTAATTTCCGGCGTTTGTTGCTCGTCTTCTGCCCTTTTTGCATTTATTCCGGCGAGGCAGTGGTCGATTCTACTCTATTCTGGTAAGTTTTTCTTTTCTCTTTATTTGTTTCTAGTATTTATGCATTTCTGTTTCTGGGTTCTTTTTTGTTTTCTTCGAATAGTTTTTGAGAAAAACTTTAAAAAATTGGTTTAGATCGAAAAATAAGACTTAGGTTTTTATATAACCTGTTTGTAGAGTCTAGGTCGCACGATAGTAGCCAAGACGTATAGGTCGCACGACCTTCTTAACAGTCTTGGGAGCTAATATTAGGTCGTGCAAGGTCTTTGGTTTAGGTTATAATTACTAATCGTTGGCTACTGTCGTTCGACTTGTAGGTTTTGATGTCGAGTCGAGGCGATGAGAGTCTTCCCAGTACTTCTGGGCGTGGATACGACGATCTAATAGATCTGTCGTACGACTCATGGGGGGAGTCGGAGGCAGCAAGTGCTGAAGTGACAGTGGCGTCAACGTCGTACGACACTGTGACTGTCTCTCTCGCGGGTACATCGCGCGTGACGGACGACATTCCCATGAGGATTCCGTTAGTCGAGCTACCGGGCGACGCAGCTGGCCCATGTCCAATGGGACCTAGTAGGCCGCTAGGCTTGCTGTTGAATAACCCAGCAAGCGTGCTAACTGAGGACGACATCATGCGCCTCCGATTTAGCTATGGCATACCCGATGGTGTCGCACTGAGGGCGCCATATAAGGAGGAGAGGCCAGATTGGGACGTCCCAGGATGGACCTGTTTCTACGAGTTCCCGTTTCAGCGGGTTGGATTCAGGTTACCAGTAGTCGGACTACTGAGGAAAGTGCTTGATCACTTTGAGCTTGCCCTAGGGCAACTGATGCCCAATAGTTGGAGGATCCTGCTGGCGCTCGAGCTGCTGTGTACGAGGTAGGGAATAGTGTTCGAGCTACCTGATCTGTTCTACTCGTACACCGTGCGGGAGCACGACACAGAAAAAGGGGGCTATAACTTGAACCTCCGGCCCAATAGAACACACCTCATCACGGAGTTAACGACAAATGATAGGTTGTGGAAAGACAGGTATTTCTTTGCGAGGGGCCTACTTGTCGATTGGCCTCTCGGGGATACTGTTGTTCGTGCGACCTGGTCTAAGGCTGGTGGGTCTTTATTTTAGTCTCGTCGTACGACTGTCTTTTGTTATTATTTTTACTAACTCTCTTTATTTGTTTTGTAGTGAACACAGGAGCACCGCAAGCAGTTGTTGGATTGACATGTGTGACGCGTACGGAGAAGGTGCTGTCGTACGACGTCAAGGAGAGGAGTTGGAGGAGTATATTGGCGGAGGAAAATCTGCGGCCAAGTCACCTCTGGAAGTTCAGTGTGATCAACGAGCCAGGTACCCCATACCCTGCATTCAAAAACTTAGTGGAGTTTGTCAGGGTCAGACATTGTGTCGAGCGACTGTACGGCACACGATTTCTGACTCCAATCTCATACGTCGAGCGACGATTTGCAGTTGATATTATGGCTGGAGAGATCGCCGCGCCTGCTGCTGATGATGCGATGAGGAGGCTGAGGGAGAAAAGGAAGGGAAAGAAGAAGGCTCAGTCGAGCGACCAAACGGCTTCCACTCCTCCACCTCCTCCATCGAGTCGAGCCAAGACTTCCCTTGATGTTTCTTCAACTGGAAAGAAACGGAGGAGGGAGGATTCTACTTCGGGGGTCGACGCGTCGGTCGACCTTGTCTTCCCGCAGGATGCCTCTGCATATTCTGATGTTGGGTTGATCCTCCCCCAGGTCGAGCGACTGCTGCTGCCCGAAGACAAGAATCGCTTGAAGGAGATGGGCCTCTCCCAAGCTGCTGATTGGGGCCTTGGCCACCTTTTCCAGGTATGGTCGTACGACCGATATTTATATATATTTGAGTACTTTGAATTTCTCTAAGTGTTTTTGTTTGGTATACATTTCTTGTTGGCTCTTCAGTCCCATGTTCATCTGAAGGAGGAGCTGGGCCTTGCCCTTAAGAAGGTGAGGGAGCTGAAGGCAAGCAATCAGAGCCTCAAGGCTGACAACGACAAGTTAAAGGCTTCGAATGTTGAGGCCAAGAAGACTGCTCTTGAGGCCTCAAGTCGTGCGGTGGAGGCTACCCTGGAGTTGAACAAGCTGAAGTCGAGCGTCGACTTGCTGGAAGCCAAGCTGAAGGCTAAGGAGGCAGACTACGACTCCCTGTATAACAAGGCCGAGGATAACGTCCTCAACGCGGTCATTAAGACTCGTGCAGATTTGATGAGGGAGTACAGGGACGGTCGTGCGACCGAATGGAAGGTTGATAGCTGGATCGCCGATCATAAGGAGCTGTCGTGCTCTGATGAAGATGAAGCTGATGACAAACCTGTTGGTGAAGAGCCTATCCTTCCTCCTCCAGAAGGTTCGACCGTCGTAGCCTTGGTTGCTCAGCCGACTGGATAGCATAATGATCTTGCCCCATAAGGGGTTGTAAAATGCTTTGTCAAACGATTTTTTTTTTTTTTGGCGCTCTGTCGAACGATATTTTTAATATATGATGTATGTTAATTTTCTTTGATGTCGTACGTCTTTCATGATGGTAATGCGTTTTTTATTTATGACTTAGAATTCGGATCGTGTGATCTTTTGGAGATGGAAACCTTGAATGTTAGGTCGTGGTCCATGACCTTGAATGCGGGTCATGTGACCGTAATGAGATGGAGACCTTGAATGCAGGTCGCGGTCCATGACCTTGAATGCGGGTCATGTGACCGTTTGGAGATGGAGATCTTGAATGCAGGTCGCGGTCCATGACCTTAAATGCGGGTCATGTGACCGTTTGGAGATGGAGATCTTGAATGCAGGTCGCGGTCCATGACCTTGAATGCGGGTCGTGTGACCATTTGGAGATGGAGACCTTGAATGCAGGTCGCGGTTTGGAGATGGAGACCTTGAATGCAGGTCGCGGTCGAGTCTTGTTGCAGACTTTGCTTTTTATGATATTGAATTGCCCCAGTTAGAGGGTATAACTTCTTGGTTGCATGCTACAACTTTGATTAAGTATGTAGAGTGACAAAGTTCGAAATATATATATATATATATATATATATTTTAAAACTGATATTGTTTTAGATGGCATGCGTTACAGCTGTTGCCGATCTCCATGCCATCTGTACATCGTAGTTTATAGGCTCCATGTCCAAATACATTGGTGATTTGGTATGGTCCCTCTCACGTAGGACCAAGTTTGCCTGCTCCTTTTTCCTTTGTATTTTGGAAGACGCGGCGAAGGACCTAATCTCCAATATCGAATGACTTGAGACGAATGTTTCTGTTGTAATGGCGGGCGACTCTTTGTTGGTATACGGCCAATCTGATTGCGGCCTTGTCGCGACGCTCGTCGATTGTGTCAAGTTCGTTCAGCAACTCTCTGTCGTTTGCTTCTTCTGTCGCGTGTCGTATCCTATAAGAAGGGTAGTCAACCTCTGTTGCTATGACGGCCTCTGAGCCGTAAGATAGAGAGAATGGTATTTCGCATGTTGATGTTCTGACCGTCATACGGTAAGACCATAGCACACCTTGTAGCTCGTCGGCCCACTTCCCTTTGTATTGGTCGAGTCGCTTTTTGAGGGTGGACATGATTGTCTTGTTGGTGGATTCTGCTTGTCCGTTAGCTTGAGGGTATCTTGGGCTTGAGTAGCTCAGTTTGATGTTCCACTTGTCGCAAAAGTCTTGGAAATCGTATGAGATGAATTGTGAGCCATTGTCGGTGACTATTTCCTTTGGAACTCCGTAGCGGCATATGACATTTTTCCAAATAAAGCTTTTTACCTCGGAGTCTTTGATTCTCACATATGACTCGGCTTCGACCCATTTTGTGAAGTAGTCGGTCACGGCTAGCATGTAGACCTTGCCTCCGATAGTAACGGGCATCTTCCCTACTATGTCCATTCCCCACTTCATGAACGGCCATGGTGCTGAGATGGGGTGGAGTCTTTCTGGGTGTTGATGTGAAACGTGGGCAAAACGCTGACACGAGTCGCATCTTTTGACGAGGTCGTGCGACTCGGACCGCATTGTGGGCCAGTAATACCCGGCCGTGATTGCTCTATTGGCTAGGCTTCTCCCGGCCGAGTGGTTCCCACACTGTCCCTCGTGCAAGTCCTTGAGTACTTGCTGAGCTTCGATTGGGTTGATACACTTGAGGTAGGGCCCGGAGTAGGATCGCTTGTAAAGTTGACCCTCTATTATGGAAAATCGGGCGGCCTTGACCTTAATTCTTCGTGCTTCTATTTTGTCAGATGGGAGGGTGTCGTCCCTCAAGTAGTCGTAGATCGGGGTGATCCAAGTTGGCTCGTCCGAAATTGGCTTGATTTCGAGCTTTGTTGGCTTCCACACAGCTGGCCATTGGACAAACACCATGGGAATGGTTCGTTCAATCGTGGTATCGAGTGCGGATCCAAGATTGGCGAGCGCGTCAGCATGCGTGTTTTCGGATCTAGGTATTTGCTCGATGTCGAATGACTCGAATGAAGTTTGTAGCTCATTTACCAAGGTCAAGTAGGACGACATTTTCAAGTCCCGAGCTTGATAGGACCCCTGCAATTGTCTCACAATTAATTGGGAGTCACTACGCACCTTTATTCGCTCGACGCGTAAGTCCTTTGCCAAGGTGAGCCCGGCTATGAGGGCTTCGTACTCGGCTTCGTTGTTGGTGGTTTTGAATCCGCATCGGATGGACCTCTCGATGACGTGTCCCGCAGGGGAGGCAAGTACTATCCCTAGTCCACTGCCTCTAGCGTTACTTGATCCGTCAACTGCTAAACTCCATTCCTCCTTTGGTGTGTCGCGCGACATGGTGCAAAGTTCCTCCTCCGCTCGTTGTAGAATCCCGGGTGTGAAGTCTGCTATGAAGTCCGCTAGCACTTGCGACTTGATCGCCGTGCGAGGTTGGTAGTTAACGTCATACTCGCTTAGCTCCACGGCCCATTTCACTAGACGGCCGGACAGTTCGGGTTTATGTAGGACGTTCTTCAAGGGGAAGACAGTGAGTACACTAATAGTGTGGCATTGGAAGTACGGCCGTAATTTCCTTGCGGCTGTGACTAGCGCGAGGGCCAATTTCTCAAGTTGGGTATACCTTGTCTCTGCGTCGAGTAGGGTCTTGCTGACGTAGTATACAGGGAGTTGTTTGCCATCCTCCTCCCTTATTCGTACCGCGCTAACGGCCGTTTCGGATACAGCGAGGTAGATTATGAGGGTCTCTCCTTCCTTAGGTTTGGATAGGAGAGGTGGGTTTGCTAGGTACCTTTTTATGTTTTGGAATGCATCCTCGCTTATTTGATTCCAATCAAATGACTTGCTTTTTCTTAGAGCGTCGAAGAAAGGCTTACATTTTTCGGATGACTTTGAGATAAATCGGTTGAGGGCCGCGAGCCGTCCGGTCAGCTTTTGTACGTCTTTGATACTTTTGGGGGACCTCAGATCCATGACGGATCGGAGTTGATCCGGGTTAGCCTCGACGCCCCTCTTGGTTACTAAATAGCCAAGGAACTTTCCTGATGAAACCCCGAAGGAGCATTTGGTTGGATTAAGCTTCATCTCATATTCGTCGATGATGTCGAACGACTGCCGGAGGTGGTCGAGGTGTTGATCTGCTACTAATGATTTTACTAGCATGTCATCGATATAGACCTCCATAGTCTGTCCGAGCATGGTTGCGAACATTTTGTTGACTAATCTTTGGTAGGTTGCCCTAGCGTTCTTGAGGCCGAAAAGCATCACTTTGTAGCAAAAAATGCCGCGCTCCGTGATGAAAGAAGTCTTCTCTTGGTCGTCCGAATGCATAAGGATTTGGTTGTAACCGGAGAATGCATCTATGAAGCTCAATAGTTCGTGGCCGGCTGTAGCGTCCACCATCATGTCGATATGTGGAAGAGGGAAGGAATCCTTCGGACAAGCCTTGTTTAGGTCTGTGAAGTCGATGCAAACTCGCCACTTCCCATTCTTTTTCTTCACTACTACTACGTTTGCGAGCCAGTCTGGGTAATTTACTTCTCTCACTGAGCCAATGTCAATTAGCTTTTGGATTTCTTCATTTATAACTTTGTTGCGCTCGGGCGCGAACTTCCTTCTTTTTTGCTTCACAGGTGGATGATTTGGGTCGACTTGTAACCTATGCACTAGGACTTCTGGGCTAATCCCGATCATGTCTGCGTGCGACCATGCGAAGCTGTCGTGTCGTGCCTTCAAGAAGCTGAGTAGCTCTGCTCGGATATTTTGTGGAAGGCGGGATCCGATACTAACTTTGTGGTCTGGGAAATTTGGATGTATGGACACTTCGTCGAGTTCTTCCATATCTAGTCCGTCTTTGTTGGTGGGGGTGCTCTCGCTCTGTAATTGCTATAAGTCGGACGGCCTGTTTTTTAGAGTGTTCTGGTAGCAGTCACGCGAGGTCTTTTGCTGCCCTCGGATCTCGTGGACTCCCCACCTGGTAGGGAAACGGATGACCTGATGATATGTTGAGGGGACTGCCCTCATCTCATGAATCCACGGGCGACCCATGATTATGTTGTAGGTCGACGGACAGTCCAGGATGAGGAAACGAGTGTTCAAGTTGACATCTTCCGCGTAAACGGGAAGGGTGATCTCTCCCAGAGTGTTCTTGTGTTCTCCACTAAATCCTACAAGGATTGTGGAGCGACGTACGATGTTACACTCATCAATATGCATCTCTTTTAGTGCGCCGAGGAAGAGTACATTTGTTGAGCTTCCATTGTCCACTAGGATCCGTCTGATCAAACAATTGGCCACCGTCAGTGAGATGACTAGTGCGTCGTGGTGGGGATTGAATAAGTCCATATGCTCATCGCTGCTGAAACTGATTGGATAGTTATACGTAGGATCTGCCGTATGAGTTCGTTGGACGTCCGTACGACCGGCTTGCCGCAAATGGCGTTTTGCCTCTGAATAGGTTACTTCATTTACTTCTAATCCGCCAGAGATGACATTCACGGTTCTCTCGTGTTTGGGAGGCTCCGGTGGAGGGATTGAAACAATGCCGCGCGACCTATCTTTGTTCACAAAAGTCTGCTTACCCCTGTCAGTCAGGAATTCTTTAAGGTGACCCTTCTTGAGTAGTTCGGCCACTTCCAATCGTAGCGCCACACAATGCTCAGTTCGATGGCCGTGGTTGCAGTGAAATTCGCACCATTTGGAGTTGTCTCTTTGATCTGGCGGGCTCATCATCTTGTCTGGCCACCGAACTGATCTACCCATTCCTTTGAGTATGGCGACTACCTCTGCCGGCCTGATGTTCAAATTATATTCTAGCGTTATATTCTTTGGTCGGATGAACGGCCTTGGTGGTCTGTCGTCGCGCCGTCGTTCGTACCTCATATGGCCGTCCCTTCGGGGTATTGTTGGGTATAGCCTGCTACGTCGGTTGATGATTCTTTGTTCGACCATCCTCTCCGACTTATCTTTCTTGTAGTTCGCTCTACTAGGTTTGTAGTTTACTTCGTCTTCTTCCCATTTTATCTGTGCCCATGCCTTGGCTAGGACGTCTTCCATAGTTTTACAAGGGTACTTGGTGAGCTCCTTGTATAGGTCGGAATCATAGAGCAGACCCTTGCGGAAGGCTGATATGGCTGTCGCCTGGTTGCAATGAGGGATGGACACTTTTTCATGGTTGAACCGGCCAACAAAGTCACGTAGGCGTTCACTCCTCCTTTGGCTGACTGCATAAAGGTCGTCGGATTGTTTTTCTAACTTCCGACTACTAGCGAACTGCTCTACGAAGGTGTCAATGAGTTGAGCAAAAGAGTTGATGGAAACATTGGGAAGGTTGGTGTACCATTGTAGGGCAGGTCCTACGAGGCTCGAACCGAAACCTTTGCACATACATGCTTCCCTAAGGTCACGCGGGATGGCGGCTGTGAACATCCGTTGTCGATACTGTGCAATGTGGTCGTCGGGGTCCGTCGTACCGTCGTACTGCTTCATACCTGGAAAGTTGAACTTCCTTGGCATCTCCACCAATGCTATTGTGTCGACGAAGAGAGAGTCGGCAAAACTATTGACCGCACTTTTCTTTATAGGAGTGGGCATTCCCGGAATGCGTTGGATGAGTGCTTCCATCTCTGTGAACCTTCGTGCCAAGTCCCGGTTAGTCAAGGTTGGCTCGGTACTTACTCGGTTTGGGTTCGACGGCGCTAAATGCGAAGGGCCTGATGGCGTTCCTTGTAGCGGGATGGTTGGTTGGGTTGAGCCGACATTTCCATTGGGGGTGGACATAGGCGGTACTCCTTGTGTAGCTCTTGCCACGTTGTCTGATCGATGTCCTCCCATCCCATTTGGTGTGTTGTCCGGCGTATGTCGTGCGACGATGTGCGGTCCATTCGTGACTCGAATGTTGGGCTCTGAGCCTACATGGGTTGGATCGTAGTCTCTCGTGGTAGTACCTTGTTCGTCTGGGCGGACTGGCGCGTAGTAGGTAGCGTGAGCGGCTTGTTCGAATGGCAAGGGTTGGGATGTTGAAGCGTCTCCGAACGGTCGTACGACAGTGAGCGAATTGATCCTATTTTGCAATTCTTGGTTCTCCGCCAACACTCGTTGATTCTCTTGTTCGAGTGCTTGGAGCCTCTGGGTATTCTCTTTCATCTGGGATATGAGGAGTTGTACCCTAACCTCCATCGCATCGTGATGAAAATCGTCAGATGACATAGTCGGGGTTGCCACGTTCTACCTTTGCTTGCTTAGAGATTGTCGGGCCCCACGGTGGGCGCCAAATTGTAGTCCTCAAAAATCGCTCGGGGACACGGGGCACTACAACCTGCAAAGACAGAACGCACGTGACCCGCAGGACGTCTGGGACACCGGGGTGGTGCTGGCCAAAGTCACTCCGACGGTCAAGTTAGAGAGTGCTAATAAATGTGTAATGCTTGTAAATGGAGATGAGTGAGTGATACTTCCTGCTATCTTTGCAATTTGGGGTCTCTTAGATCAAAGGAGATGTAAGGTTCGGAGGGTGATCGGAGTACCTTAACAATGGCCGGAGGATGTGGTTTTTGTATTAGTAATCTCTGGATCTCAGTTTTTCCGGGGATCCCCATTTTATGAGGGATTATCCTCCTCCTTATAGGAGACTGATACTTCTCCCTTTTGAGGGCTCTCATCATTCTCTCTTCCCTGTTTTCCACTAAGAAAGCATCTGGGTGCTTCTTTTGATGGGGCTGCCATCGAGTATCATTATGGCTTTGTAGGACCCGTTTCAAAGTAGATCACAATCTGGTCTCCCTCGAAGCGACGGAGATGCTATGTCGTACGACATGTAGGTTTCGTGTCAATCTGAACCATGATTGCATGATATGTAGTATCGTCGTACTACATGAGAGAGCTTCATGTCGTGCGACATGGTCTTCGTACTGATCCATCGTCGTACTACATGAGTGCTTCATGTCGTGCGACATGGTCTTCGTACGGGTACGTCTACATGAGGGTGCTTCATGTCGTGCGACATGGTCTTCGTACTGGTCCACCGTCGTACTACATGAGAGTGTTTCATGTCGTACGACATGGTCTTCGTACTGGTCAACCGTCGTACTACATGAGAGTGTAGTCCCACTTTTAGCTCTGGGCTTTTGTCTTTGGGACATACTTTGGGCCAGACATATTTTGGCTACTACAATATATAAATTAATATTCATGGATATGAACCCATTAACAAAAGAGTGAGGAAATTAAAACAAACAATTCATTTGTTTTTGCAACAAAATTCAGATAGAAAATACATAACACCCGTTTATATTAAGCCGCTAGACATTTCAACTCATATCCAATTCGTATTTCAACCGATCAAGTTGCAATGGAATTCAATTAATGAATTAATATAAGATAATGAGAATTTTATAAGTAATGTATATTCATATATTGTTGAATGTAACTACTACATCATCATCACATAAATTAGGGTATATATCTAGTATTGTTGTTACATAAAATCTCACTCCTATGAATTGATGGTAGATAGCACATGCATCATACACTTTTTGATTTACAAAATCAATCTATAATTTATAAAATAAAATTGTTTACTATGTAAATCATTTTCATATTGTTGATTGTTGACGGCAGCTTATTCATCTTCAAAGAGTCACACTTGGGAACTTGCACCGTCCACGGCCTGCTCAAAATATCATCCAATCCCAAACTTGTCAAAAAAATCATAAATTTATATTTAAAAAATGAAATGGTAATTTCATCCTATGTTTTATTAAAAAATTGAAATACTTTTATTATTAAAAATTAGATGTTTTCCCATATATCTTTTATCAACCTTTAATTGGATTAGCCAACATTCAATCCCAACATTAAATCGCCCACGAATGACATTATATCCGACTATTTTTATTTTTTATAAGGAATGGTTACGTCTTTGATTTGCTCTCATAAATATAGGGTTCAAACCAGATATCTCATCAGTACCTATGCGGTCAAAGGCCATAGTCTCGTGCTTCTCAAAATTGTAGGATTTGGTGTGCGCTCTAATAAATACATGCTGCGCTAAGCGGATTCGGAGGATTTCTTAATTATAAAAAGGAAAAAGAAAAAGTAGACATCGAAAACTTACTTGGATTAATGGTGGTCTGCTGGGCAAGTCCATTGAAGTAGCAAATGCCACCCTTGGTCTGAAACTGAGCCCAATAAGAGCTAAAAGCGAAACTGGCGTGCCAGAACACAGATAGAGGCTCGTAGCACTCCCTCCCAGGCGCCAACGCCGCGCATGTCTCATTGCCCTCACCACATGCATACGTCAAAGCTCTCCCCAACTCCATCAAATCCACCCCTTTTGCCACCACGCACCACACCTTCCCTTTATACGGCTCGTTGTTATGAGCCACAGGCAGCGGCTTGTAGTCCGACAACGGCCTCTTCCCCGTTATGTCCATATCGTAAATAGGCCTCCCACTTGGATGCAACAGCCCCCAATGCCTCTCGGTCCCTCTTCCGGTCTTTTGATTCTCATCATACAGTGAAAAGATAAATGTTGGTATGACCAAGCCGGGTCTCGCTGGAGTCCCTAAAGCTGGTTTGGTGGTCATTCTTTTGATGAGGTTTCGGTTGTAAGTAGCTGCGTTGTATGTGTTTGCTCCCACTTCGTCTATGTCGCCTGCATTAGGCCACCCGGTTTCGGCTATCACTATCCTGATGTTTGAGAAACCAAGTCTGGCCATGGCGAAGACAAGCGAGTCCAGCATTTGGTCCAACATGTTTGTGTAAATTAGGCCGGAGACGGGGTCGGTGTAGTTTGAAGTTGCTCTAAAAAGTGCATAATCAAGGCCAGTTATGGTCGGGTTAGCGGACCAAGGAAAATAAGGGTAGACATCAATGAAGAAAAATGATCTAGTGTGGTTCAAGAATTGCAGCAATGGGATCATCACTGAATCCGAAATATCGGATCGGAAAATCCCATTTGAGGGAGGATATGTTGCTTGAAATATGTCCATGGCCAGAGGGGTACCAACTTTGATGTTACGGATATTTTGTGCTGAGAGAGAGTTCTTGATTCTACGCATTGCAGGAACAAGATGGTGCCAGATTTTCTTATCTGGGGAGCTGAGGACTTCATTGCCTACGAGGATGAATCGGATCATGGTTTGAGGATAATAGGCAAGGACATTGTTTTGTACCCATTGATCAGCTGTGCTTTGTTGTGAAGCAATGCTGATGATTTCATGGTTTGGGACCATAATGGAGACCTGGAGCTTGGTTCCTGAAAGCAGTTTCAGGATTTCAGGGTTGGCATCGTAGATTTTTACGCGGCCGGCTTTCATGGATTTGATGAACTGGATGGAATCATACTTAGATGGTAGATTGTTCCCTAGCTGACCATAGTTGATCCCAATCTTGTTTGAAATCTCTGCACCTGTCAAGTAATAAATTGGTAGGTTTTGGTTAAACAAAATTTCATAAATCAGAGATATTTTTGACAAACTTTGAAACATATATGTACATACAAGGAACATTAATCAAAATATAGGGATGTAAATGAAGACAATGAGAGTAACATATTTGTCTTAGAAAATTAACTTACAAGTTGAGAGAACAAAAAGAGAGAAGCAGTAAAAGAAGAGAGCAAGAGGACCCATTTTCTTAGAGTTGTATATGATTTTGTGCATCCAGAGGATGATTGTTGTTTCCTAGTCATGGCCATGGCCATTGCTTTTAAAGAGACAAAAATGAGATTTTGTGGGAATCAAGAATGTGAAGGGTCAGTAGTGTTATATAAGTATAAAATCCAAAGAATGATCTTTGTGAGGTTCTCATTAAAATGAAATTGGAGGGTTATGTTGTGTTTATGGTGAGCATGCAAGAACAATAAAGCGTCAAAGGGATGGTTAAATGATAAAGTGATGATGATATTTGTAAAGGAAAAGGTAAAGGTTATGAACTCAAACCAATATATATATATTTTTTTATTTTCTCTTGGGCTCCATATGTTTGGTATGTCATTTCAAGTGACATAGTTACATTTGTTAAAAAAGAAATGGATTCATTGGGGATCATTAGGGTGCAATTGAAAATCTATATGGTCAAATATTAGATAACAAATACTCTTCATTACAAGAAATTTCGCATTCACAATGCACGGTCATTTGTTATATACGCAAAAGTGTAAAGACCTTTCGTAATATACAAAGTATATTATCTTAACATTAATGACAATGTACTATGTGTGTTACGATAAATAAAGACAACTCGAGTTGGATGTTGTCTTAAACCGTTTATGACAATATAAAAATTTGTTAAGCGTGATTTTTCATTTCTACATTGAATATGTATAAATCGAATCTTGAGTTTCTCTTATAAGGGAAGATGTAAACACCACCCAAAAGGGTTATTCATTTGTTGCAACTAAAAAGATTCATGAATGATACTTTCAATGGCTGAGCTTATACATGATATATATAATTAACACATGGTCAAAATAATATATGTAAATCATTTTTTGAGCGATTATAATTAATTTAAAATTTAAAAAAAAAATACGATTCGAACCCACAACCGTTATGTACACTACTAAACCAACCTCAACCGTTAAATATATTTTTGATCTAACGTTAAGAAACTTGCATAAAAACTAAAAGAACCCTAACACTTTTTTATCAAATAGTCTCAAATGTATCTTATAATATATAAGATTAGATTAGATTTTAATGCCCAAGAGTCTCAAACTACCTTAGACCTAAACAATGTTCAGGCCACCTAATAACTCCATATTATTCTTGGTGTGCTCTAATCCTCTCTAAGCTTAAGCTTTGTAATTTTTTGAGTAAATAGTTAAAATTCCTATAAACATATTTTAAAAAATAATTATTTTATAAAAATTATAGTGGTATTATTTTTTTCTAAGAAAAAAAAATTAAAACATTTGAGAAGAAAAAGTATTATTTGACTATTACCAAAAACAGTAAGAAATACACTATAAAAAGAAAATTAAAAGAAGTGCAATCTGACAAAATGCTTTCAAATAAGCAATTTGGTCTGTAAATCCCATGGATAAGAAACTTAGAATTAATTCGGATCTCTACCCAAACCCATTTTATTCCCATTATTGTCTGTCTGTAATTTGGACTCCATTGTTTCTAAATACCCCCAACGTAATTGCTGAAGGAACCCAAACTCTCAAATATTGTACAGTACAACTTTCCAATGCATACCAGTGGGTTTTGATGTCAAATTAGGCCTACCCAAAAAAAAAATTCTACAAAATTAAATCCCAAATTTGGCTCAATTTCTTTTGAAAGAGACTTTCTTTTCTAACAAAATTAAATCCCCTACTCAAAAGAATTCTTTTCTAAGAAATTATAAATTTTATATTTATTTATTATTTAATTTTTATTTTTTTTACTTTTAACTCCATAAATATTATATTTTATTATTTTGACCCTTTAAAAATAATTTTATGACTTCATCCTTGAACATGTGTATCAATATTTATTCAGATATCAGAACATATGAGTTATTTTCTTATTGACTCGAAAATTGAAATGGAAAAGCTAAATCTATAAGCAATTCTTTTCTTGAAATATGAAACCAATTGAGTCAGGAGTCTATTGGAACCTGACGAGATTAAAAAAATCCATGAACAATTATCTAGTCACTTAAGTGAACAGGTAAAATACAGTAGCTTGATGCCGATGAGTTTAATTTAATTAATATTAAATCTTTATAAAACAGATTTTACATATATATATATATATATATATTGTAAGACAGTTGTACATGTATACTAAAAATATATATATAAAATAATCTAAGAGATCATTTATTTTTTTCATTTATAGCTTAATGGGTCTGAATTAGACATATTAAGTTATTTTTATTTTGTTTTTAAGTAGTCAAATAACTTAAAAATATTAAAAAATAATTTAAACTAAAAAGTTAAAAAACTTAACTTATCACTTAACACCTAATCACTGAATTATAATTACAATATTTCTTTTATAATTACAATATTTTTTTTTCATAATTATTATTTTTATATTAATATATTTCTAAATTTATTTTTATTCAGATATTTCTATTTTAAAAAATTTAACATTTTTATTCCGTAGTTAAAAAGGATAAAAAAAATAAAAATATCATTCAGGTTTATATTTTCCAATCCCTATTTAGTGTTCAGAAAAATTTAAATCTGTTTAATCTTGGGATAAAAAAAAAACAAAGACCCGAATAATGATTTTGGTTGTTGATGCTCAACAAGAAGCAAATTATTGTAATGTGCTTCAATAATGATGTCAACCACCCAAAATAAAATAAATAATTACATGTAATTAAACATCATCCAATAAATCATAAATGTTAACCACTACAACAAATAAAGAAGCTACAACATGTGCTTTTTGGTCAAAATATTCGTTTTATTTACTTGAAAAAAACCAACCACAAAAACATCTTTTTATAAGAAAATAAGAAAATGACTAATTGGTTATTAATATATTATTAATATACAACACAACTAACCATAGATGTAAGTTTTACACTTTTGTCAACTTATTCCCCAAAATTCATGCAGCAATTAGGGCAAATAATGAAATAATAATAAATATACAAAATAATTATTTGTTTCCCACTTCATCATTTTAGGGCAATCATATTTCCACCTCTTTTCTCTTTTTTATCATATCTTGGGACCCTAGGCCACCATATTTTTGGGATATATATATATATATATATATATATATATATATATATATGTCTTAATTGAATAAAAATATGTCAAATAAACTTTGGATTTGCTTTTGAAAAGTTAAAGTAAACTTTCATTTGCTACAAACTTTTATCATCTTTTTTCTCAACAACTTTATTTTTCTCGTCCAAACTTTTAACGAAATATTATGGGTACAAGTTTGATATTATTTGTACCCTCAAAATTTCTTTGAAAGTGTTATACATATTATACTGAGAGTAAAAAATATTCAATTTCCGGCATTGTATTCTCTCTATACAAATTTTTTCTCTCAATGAGTTTCTCACTCTATAATTTCAGTGCGCTTCTCTTACTAATTTAAATGTTTCTCTCTTTTTAAATTCAATTGATTATTTTTCTCTAATTGACTGATTTTCTTTCACTAACTTTAAAATAATTTTTCGATCTTTTTTATTGTTTAGTTACGTTGAATGGAGTGGCAATTTACTAAAGGGTATTTGTTTCAAAAAGGTTTATTTTGGTTTATTTTTTTTTTATATAGGGACTAAATTGAGAGATATTTATAAATTTGCTCCTTAATAGATAATTATCTCCGTCGATTTTTAGCAAGTATTTCCATTGAAGAGATTAGATACAGTAGAGAGCAGGAGAGTTGAGTTGATTGAAAAAATATTTCTGGCGTGACATATGGCACTAATTGATGATTGGGTACCAATTAAATATACGTAAATGAAATCAATTCAACGAAGCCCAGTCAACCACCACAAATCAACATATGTCATTTGACAGCACATCACCTACAAATACACTTGTCTTTCTGTCATTATCATACAAAACCACAAAAAAACAAAAACTAACACTCTTATCGTGAGATTTGTATCCTTTCCTAGCTTAAATTTTTTTTTTAATTTTTTATACAGCTAAATATATATAAATTTAATAATTATAATTTTATATTTTATTTTATTTTTTTTAAATTTTTTTTATAAATCTAATAACACATACTATATAACCAATTTAATAGTTAAAATTTTAAATAAAAAATTAAAAAAAATTTAATTTAGGAGGGATCTTAATCCCTTCTTGTGATGCCAGTTTCGTATCTAATCTATCATTTCATCTTAATTATTAGTATTATTATAAACAACAACAATTAATTCCTTTTTATAGATTTTGAAAAGGGACCCACAACGTGTGAAGCACCTACTAATTAATAATTCTTTCAACTTTACATTTGTCTCCCCCTACCATGTGATGTTAGCTACCTTTTGGTTTTCAATCTCACCTAATTCACCCATATAATAATTATTATTTTTTTCTAAAAGAGAAAAAAATTGCATAAATAAAACCATGTTTGTTGGTTTTCTTCTAGTGCAAGGCAACCGCAGAATCTTGACTGGCAGATATAAATAAAACCCAGTTCTACTTGTTAGATTTACACAGCCTGGAAATCATATATTTGTATCACACAGACAAAGCAAACTCAAAATTGTGAACTAACAAAAGGCCATGATGAAATTGCAATAATTATACATTACAGTAAAAGAGGTCAAAGAATATCATACAAAAGTTGCAAAATAAGCCCCCCCCTCCCCCCCAATTCTCTAATTCAATTGCTCACCAATCACAACCAATCAATTTTGTTAGCTTTAAAGAATATAACAAAAACAACAGCAGCTCTACTCTGTCTTTGCTTTTACCACTTCCAAGATCAAAGAAAAGAACAAACAAAAAAATCAGTAAATATTAAAAGCCACGGTTTTCTTTGGTAATCAATCAATTGGATCCAATAGGTTGGCAATCCCTTTTTTCTTTATCCTTTACTTCCAATCCTTTCCCCTCATATCGTCTTCAAAATCATTCAATTTCGCTTCTCCATTTTTATCTGCAATCTGTTGAATTAAATGTGTCTGCAAATCCTGAAGGTTTCGAGGGAATGCTAGACTGGCTCTCTGAGATGGACAAACCGCCATACATTGTCGAAGTACCTTCATTAGCTTGCCATCTTTGTAGAGCTTGAGGAAGACTCATGTGTAGGTCAATCCCATAGGCTTCTTCATCCTCATGGTTGGCAGGTTTCCATTGCTCTACAAGAGGACCCAATACATTGACTGCGTGGCCCATATCTGGTCTTTGATATGGTTCCCGTGCAGTGCAGTGACCCGCCAGCTCAGCCACTTTGAAGATGCTCTCCAGTGTCTCCTCATCTGGGTTCAGGGTTTCATCAATAGCCTTTGGGATGTTTTCTTTGTTAACTAGGATCCGACGGAACCATGTGACCAAATGAGCCTTTTCATCTGGCATAGAATCATCTAATGATTTCCTACCAGTGATTATCTCCATCAAAACAACTCCATATGCATATACATCGATTTTTGTTGTCACTCTTCCAGTGGCTGCAAAATGGTAACCAAAACAGATATTCAATTTATAATCATATTCAAACAATTTATACATGAAATCCACGGTAACATTTGAAGTAGGTTAAACTCAAAAGCACAGAAATTTCAGTACGAAGAAGAAAAACAAGAGAAAAGGAGAAACAAGCTTTCTAGAAGTGGTCTAAAATACAGCAGTTACTATAATATGAATAAACTGAAACAGCTCTAGATGTCTGATCTCTTAATTGAAAAATAAACTGATCATTAGTATCAATTTTCTATATTTATTTCAAGCAAGTTTAAATTACCACAGTAAACCAACATAGAAGGATAACTCGCAGTCAGCATAAGATAGCTTACAATAATATTAATCATCGTGATCGGCATCACGAAGAAAGAAAAAGAATGAATTGTATGATCATGGTTATTTAGAAATATTGTGCAGAAAACTGTAAGACGTAAACATAAGGGAAAAAAAAGATTTAATTTACAATCTTCACCAAGAAATATTAAGGAAAACTTTTGAAGAAACAAAAGAAAATTCATGGGGATAGTTTGATCATGTAATCATAAAGCAATACCTTTAAAGGAGTTCTAACAATTTTCAAGAACAATACTCAACCATATTTAATTAAACCTTAAACCCAATTTAGTCGGCTATGTGAGTCCCATTCCTCCACTGAATGCCAAAAATCATATTCAAATCACTGTCAAGCTAATTTCAATAGTGATTTTTTGGTGTTCTGCCATTTAAGTACTAAAATCTCACCAACAACAAAGCATGCTTTGGAAGTCTTTTCACCAGAACAAGCCCTTAATCATGACAAAAAGGGATGTTTCAATATCTGAGGTGGCACATCAGCAGAACTTTAATATTTGATGTGGCATTTAAGGTGTTACAAATGCAGCACATTGGTCAAAAACTTGATATTGCTAAGAGGTATCAAATATTACACAAATGATCTCCTAAGGAACCTACACAATATGCAATGTAAAATTACTTCAACAAAGACGTTAAAAATCTGAAAAGTCAAGGCTCAACATACCAGCATACTCAGGCGCAAGATACCCAAATGTCCCAGCCAATCGTGTCTCCAAAGAATACTTCCCATCAGGAGCATTTTTAACCAAACCAAAATCTGCAACCTTAGCTCTCATATCATCGCCAATAAGTATGTTAGAGGGCTTCAAATCTCTGTGGATGAAACTTTGTTGTGCCAAGCTGTGCAGATATTCCACTCCTCGTGCAACATCTAGGGCAATAGTAATCCGCTGCTTCCATGTAAGAGGAGCATAACCAAGTTCACGACACTCGAATAAACGCTGCGCAAGAGTGCCCTGAGGCATATACTCATACACCAATAGCCTCTCATTGCCATTTATACAGTAACCCAACAGAGCAACCAAATGTCTATGCCTAACCTTAGTAAGCACAGCAATTTCAGCCTGAAACTCACTCAATCCTTTGGTACCCATTGAATTAGACTCCATCCTCTTCACAGCAATCTTAGTCCCATCATGCAGTTCCCCTTTATACACGATACCAAATCCTCCTCTGCCCAAGATATTAGCCTCACTGAAATTATCAGTCACCTGACGAAGAACGTCTATTGGTATAGACACATTACCACCTTCAAAAAGGCGACGATCACTACGATCATCACTGCTTTGACTACGCAACTCACTAGGAACTCCATTATATGAATTCATTCCAATTCCACATATCACTTCATTCTTGGGCATCCCATTCTCAGCTTCCGGATTCTTGACCCTACCAAACTTCCCATGCTTCCTTTTAACAAGAAATTTATACACCACAAAGAATACAACCGCAACAAAAATCAAAACAACTACAACGATAGCAGCAATGATACCAGCTGACAGAGATTTACCCTTGCCCGATCCAGATGCCCTATTAGACGGGGAACTAGATCCTGGTGAGGGAGGAGCTGTATTCACATCGGTACCAATGAAAGGGTTACCGGGTGCCGTAATTAGCTTCACTCCACCCCCAAAAGTGGGTATCTTACCAGAAATATTATTGTTAGACACATCAATACTCTGGAGAGTAGCTATTTTAGTCAAGCTATCAGGAATTGGACCGGTCAAGTTATTCTGCTGCAGGTTCAAACTCTTTAGAGCAGTGAGATTGGCATAGGCAGGCGAAATGGTCCCTTCCAAATGCTTATTGGCAAGATTGATGGTGGTAATCCTTCCTTGAACATCACAGGAAACAAAAGACCAACCACTACAAGCATTGTTCCCGGGCCAAGAATCAGCTAAAACAACCGGATACCCCATAGCTCTGGCAATCTCAAGCATGGTTGTGACCTGGGAATCACAAGGTTTCCCAGCTTGTGAATTGTTTAGACAGTAATCATTGTTATCAATACTAACCTTTTGGACACTGCTTGGAAATGCAGGATATGGACCTTGCAACTTGTTGTTTTGCAAAGACACATTCACCAAAGCAGGCAGTGATATCACTGAGTTTGGAACTACTCCAGTCAATTGATTATCACGCAGAGACAAATCAAACAAGCTCTCACACTTGGACAAATCGGGAATCGGACCCGTAAACTGATTCTTGTGAAGCCAAACTTGCCTCAACTGAGTCATACCTGACAAGACATCAAGCCTACCTGAAAGCCCCATCGTTTGGTCGTTGAACCAGATATTTTGAATCTCGGAATTGGCAAAAGAAGCAGGCAGAGGCCCCGTCAAGTTGTTGTAAGAGAGTCTAACATTTTGTAAACTGGCAAATGAATCGAATATGTCGGGTATAGGACCCATCAAATTTGTATTATCCAAGTGCAAGGTGGTGAGACCAGTAGATTTGGTGAGTTCCGTCGGAAATGACCATGGAGAAAGATTGTTCTGGCTCAAACTCAAAGTCTGCAAATTGGACAAGCCATCGAAACAACCGGTAGGCACGCTGGTGAAATTGTTGCCGTCCAAATAGATTTCTTGTATAGAGGCGAGTTTGGAGAGGTTAGGGATGGGGCCGGAGAGGGCATTGAACTGAAGAGAGAGGGTTTTGAGCTGGGAGAGAGAGGAGATGTCGTCAGGGAGAGAACCGGAGAGCTTGGAGCGGGCGAGGCTGATGGAGGTGACGAAACGGTCGGAGGAGTCGCAGTTGACACCTGTCCACTGGCAGTAGCCGGTGGAGGACTTGGAGGACCAGCCGGAGGGGAGGGTGGTGAGGGACTGAGCGAACTTGAGCATGGCGGCGGAGTCATCGGCGTCGGCGGTGGTGGTGATGGCGAGGAGGAGGAGGAAGAGAAGGACGGTGGAGAGAGAAAGCAGGGGCATTGCTGTGATTCAGATTGAGGGTGTAGATGCGAATGTGATGACCGATTTCTTTGGTTTTATTTTTTTGTTTTAGTAGAGAATAAAAATTCAAAACAAATAACAATAAACCAAAAAAGCGAACCGCCTCGCCTCCCTCTCTCTCTCTCTCTATCCTCTTCACTCGAAACTAAACGGAAATACGCTAACGTCAACACACTCCTCTCTCACATTTTTTTGTTTTTTTATCTGTTACTGAGTTGTTACCCATTAATTACCACATTCTATATATTACGTTCTAGGTCTTCTTCTTCTTTTCTCTTTTTTTTATTATTAAAAAAAACTAATATTATGTAACTTAAAAATTTAATTAAAATATAATAAGTAATTTATGCTTGTTATATAAATTATAAAATAATTTAATAAATGATATAATAAAGATAAATAATTTATCATGTTAAGAGGCTTAATTTTTGGATTATATTTGGATTTGGTAGTATTAATGTAAAGAAAATTGTAACACATATAAAGATTAAGAGGCGTTTATTCTTTTTTATGTGAAGACTAAATATGACTGAATTTTTTTAAAAATTAAAGAGAGACTGAAATCTGAATAATATTTTTTTTTTCCCTTCTAAGTAGCAAATAAAAATATTGATTATTTTTTTAAGATAGAAACATCTAAATAAACATAAATTTGAAAATATATTAATATAAAAATAAAATATTATAATTATGGAAGAAAATATTATAATTATGATTAAATGATTAGGTGTTAAGTAATAAACAAAATTTTTAACTTTTTATTTTAATTTATTCTTTAATATTTTTAAATTACTTAACCACTTAAAAAATATAAATAATTTAATGTGTCCAATTTAGACCCATTAACTCATTAAGTATTAAGTGAAAAAAACAAACAACCTTTAAGAGTTTATTCGGACCTAATATACCATTTGAATATCTAATTTCGAGAGATATCCTTTTTTTTTTTTTTTTTCAAAAAGTTACAACATCATCTCATTATTGATATTAAAATTTACTAGTCATTTATTACATAATCTCAATTGAGTTTGGGACAAAAATAGTATATAATATGGTATTAATATTTTACTATTTTTAAAAACTCAAAAATCAAATTTATATCCTCTTTTCTTTATATTCTTTTTTTTTTATTATAATTAGTTTAAAATCACCAATAAGCAAATTTTAACAAACTCGGTTTGTTTATTTTAAAAAGATTTAGGATTAATCGAGAAGAATTTAGAGAGTTTTGGATAACTTTTAAAAATAGTTTCTAACAAATTGGAGAATAACAAGGATAATTATAAAACATTTTTTTAAAATGAATTATGAGGCATTTTAAAATTATAAATATTTGATATATTTTTTAAAATGAAATAATTTATTAAAAAGGAAAAAAAATACAAAACTAAAGTTGATATATCAATCTAACTCCTCAATTAGAAGAAAATCTTCAATACATGAGGTGCCAGCAATGATGGGTGGTGCACTCTACAGTGAAGATGTAATCTCTAATAAAAAAAAAAGGTATATATAGCAGAAAAAAAAAATTTATAATTTTAATAATTGAATACACCACCTAACAGTGCATTTAATGAAATAGAAATTTTATCAGCTAATTATATTCTAAACAATTCCATAAAATAAATCTAAGTTTTAAATGTAAACAAAATTAAGCACATACTCTTCTAACACGAACAAATCAAAAGTTGAGAAGAAGGATTTTCAAGCTCTATCTCACAATTATAGTTTAAAAATAAAAAAAAAATCAGAAATAAAGTATGGTAAAAAAATTAATGGTCAATTTAATTAAAAGTGGGTATGTATGTTTGATATGTATAAATTATAATCAAGTGAATTGGCATTGGTTGGTGAACGGTGACTCGTTTAGCGAGTGAAATCGGCGGTGACAGGACCCACACGTGTGACAGCTGGTGCTTACTATAAATCGCGTAGACCACTTTTTTCTTTCTCTTTACAACTAGTGCTTTTCATATATGTTCCTTGTCTCGGAACTTCCACGCTTTCTTTCTTTATATTATTTTATTTAATTTAAAGGCAATTATTAAAATCAGCCTTCTAAAATTATTAATTTTTGTTTTTAGTCATATTTATTGGTGTTCACTTTTTAACCAAATATAAATATTTTATTTCACACGTAACCAATTAATTATAAAGATACCCCTAACATGACTTGGTCTAACTAATATTGGACCTATTTTACAGTTGGCCAATGTTAAATATTCATGATGGGCTTCTCTTCCCATTTTCCCTTTTCTTCTCTGCTTCCACCCTTTCTCTCTCGTTCTCTCTTATCATCATCGGTTCAATCGCTTCGGCGTCTGCTTATTTTCTCCGATGTCTCCCCTCCGTTATTAGTGACTTCTCCTCCCTCTCTCTCTCCCCTCCCTCGTGATTTTCTCCCTCTTCCCTATCTTTTATCTCTCTATTCTCTTTCTCTTATAGCGACATTTTCTCTCTCATCACCGACATTTCTACTTTACTACATCTCTCTATTTCCTCTCACTTTCTCTCTCTATAATTGGGGCCAAGGGTTTCTCACTACAATTAGGGTTAGGGTTCAATGTAATGACTTTGGGTTTTATATGAGGGTATTTTAGTCTTTACAATTTTTTATATGTTTAAACACATTAAAAGTATTTTATGTGGGTATAAATTTTAATTTCTAGTTTACTATGGTTAAACATGCAATTTTCCCTATATTTATGGCTAAATTGTAATATCTTATCTTGATATTTAGCTAAATATACAATAAAATGTCAATTTTTTCTAAAATGATGTAAACTAGACATTCACATTGAAATATCTAAATTATCCCTAAACTAGTTTTTTTTATCACTACTATAATACCTTCGAAAAAAGGTATGAAAAAAGTATAATTTCTTCTATTAGGAGATAGAACCATATGACCATCTAGTTCGATGGTTCGATCATGGTGGAGTTCGATTCTCCTTGATGTAGAAGATCAAACTGATCTCATTCTAAATGGAGGAGTTTTTTTTATTAAAAAAATAAAAAATAATTTTCATAGTTCATTTCTTTCATGACCTAATTCGATCTCCTGTAAAGGAAATAAACATATATCTTCTTCAATCAAATATATATATATATAAAATAATCTAAAATTAATGATTGAGTTCCATGGTTCATCCTCTCCATTTGGAGATCGAATTCCCATGGAGGAGATGAACCATTTTTTTTTCAAATAATTTTCATTTAATTATTATAATTTAGTTTTTGGTTTAAAAATTGCACAATTATAATGTGGCTTGTTATGATTAAGTGTATAATATTTTAAGGATTAGGATCCTCTCCTAACCTAAACTTTTCATAAACTTTTACACAAAATCCTAACCATTAAATTGGTTATGTGCCACGTGTCATTAGATGTGTAAAAACTTTTTTAAAAGAAAGATAATAGAATATAAAATCCTAACCATTAAATACACATGTCTTTAGATCTGTAAAAGTTTAGGAAAAACTTAGGTTAGTAGAGGATCCTCATCCATATTTTAATATATTTAATATTTTTTAACATATGCAAAATATTATTTTACGCTAAACCTGTTAAGATAAGCAATGATCAACATAGTCATGGGTATATTTGTGTTATTATTAAAAGAAAAACCCTAACATTTTGGATATATTTATGCTAAGTGTTGGTGTATAGTGTTACAATTTGCTCTATATTTATAAAACAACTTAGTTTCTTTATTTTATAAGTTGGTTAAGTGTTTTATAATTTATTTGCGTTTACAAAGTTGTTTTTAAATTATCAAAAACTATATCTTAATATATATATATATATATATATATATATATATGACGAGATTTATTTTTTCTTTTGAAAAGAGAATATATAAACTCAATAAGTAGAACAACAAAAGTCCTCCTTAACTAGTTTGAGCAACCTAGTCAGAGAAGGAGCAAATTCAAACAGAGTTCAAAGAACCCCCAACAGCCCTTCTAGCAAGGCAATGAGCAACATTGTTGCAATTCCTGAAAATAAAAGCTAAGGAACTAGAAAAATTACCAAAGTGAAACAAAATATCCTAGATAATACTGTCCACCTCACATCTGGAAGAGGAAAAACCACCACAAAGTTTCACAACCTTAAGAGATTCAGACTCAACAAAGAAAGGAGACAAATTAGAATCAACAGTCATTCTAAAACCTTCAAAAACAGTCCTGATTTCAGCAACAGCCACACTAAAAAAATCTGGAAAAACCAAGGTGGTAGCAACCTTCAAAGAACCCCACTGGTCTCTAACAGCAACACTAACACCAAACCTACCCTGATACTGCATCAACAGCAGCATCCACATTAACCTTAAACCCAGTAGAAAGTGGAAACCACCTAAGAACAGTACTGCCAGCACACTTAACCTACAAAGGGACCTGGCTAGAATCCAGCAAAGAATCAACAAAACAAACAGCCCTACTCCAAATATTAGAAATATGAGAAGAAGAAATATTATGCAATTTCAAATTTCTAACATTCCAAGCAGACCAAGAATCAACCACAAAACATAGCAGCTGTTTCAAACTATAGTAAGAGAAAACCCACACAATCATGTCAAAAAAAATCCATAGATAGGAAGAGAGTTCAACTTAGAGAAAAAATGACGCTCCCTCCAAGAAGAACTGCTAGCTTTGCAGCCCCATAAAGCATGATCTGCAGACTCATGAAAACAAGGAGTAAAAAGGATACAAATTTAAGTCTCCAATACCTCTCTTAAACAGGCTTGCCTCTCATAGAAAGAGCTTCCCTGCAAGCTTTTCAATAGAAAATTTTAATATTTGAAGGAAGCTGAAGCGCTCAAAGTTTTTTCCACCAAAGGGAAGGGATTCCAGAACAAGAAGGTGAATTAGATTGGCCAGCTTTTAAAGCCAACCTATAAGCACTTTTAACAGAAAAATAGCCCTTTTGTCAAAGTACCAAACCTAGGGAGTCCCTAAGAGGACTAGAGCAAAGAGGAATGCTCAAAATAATTGCAGCCTCTTCAGGTTTGAAATAGAATTGCACCAGATTTCTACTCCATTTACCTGGAGCCTCAATCAAGGCAGAAACCGAAACACCATATGGAAGAAGTCTAGGGGAAAAAACTCTGAAACTAGAGTCTTTTGGTAACCAGGAGTCATTATAAATAGAAATGCTTTGACCATTTCCAACCTTTCATCTCAAACTTTTCTTGACCATTCTCTACCCCAAAGAATACTTCTCCAAATAAAAGAAGGTTTCCAGCCCACTTTACTGCCCAAAAAATTGGTGTTAGGGAAATACTTGACTTTGAGAACTCTAGAACGCAAGAAGGAAAGGTCATTAAGAATCCTCCACCCCAGCTTAGCCAACATGGCTTGATTAAAGGCTTGGAATTCTCAAAAACCCATACCCCCCTTTCCACCTTAGGCTGACACATGTGTTTCCAAGAGAATCAATGCATTTTCCTCTTCTTCTTGACCGAGCCCCACAAAAAATATGCACATATTTTCTGGACTTTCCAGGCTGAGGGATACAGGAAATCTAAAGCAGTTCATAGTATATGCAGGAACTGCTTGAGCAATAGTTTTAATAAGGACCTTCTTCCCTCCTACAAAAAATAATTTCATTTTCCATCCCTTGAAGCTTGTTCCATACTCTATCAAAAATACTTCCCAAAAATTCCTTTTTTATTCATTCCCACCGTGGAAGAAAGACCCAAATACTTATCGTGGTTGGCAACAACATCAATATTAAACATGTTTCTAACATCAAATACAACCCCTGCAGAAGTATTATGACTGAAAGTAAGCACAGACTTTTCGAAATTGATAGACTGCCTCGAGGCCGCTTCATAGGCACAAAGAATCTCCTTCAAAACCAACCCTTCACACCTAGAAGCTCTCAAGAAAACCACACTATCATCTGCAAAATGTAAATGAGAAACAGTAGGGGCATATCTAGCCACTTTGATTCTATGTAATCTGCCTTTAATCTCAGCTCTGGACAACTAAGGAAATAAGACCCTCGACATACAACAGAAAAAGATAAGGAGACAAAGGGCAGCCTTGCCTCGGACCCCTGGAAGGCTTGACAGAACCCTTTGGCTCACTATTAATTAAGAAGTTGTAAGAGGCCGAAGTGATACAACTCATAACCTTCGAAATCCAACCGAGATCATAACCTATCATTTTCTGTAAAAAGACTTATTCAAACCTGTCGTAGGCCTTACTTATATCGAGTTTGAGAGCTGTCAGACATTTATAACCTTTTCTACAACCATTAAGATGATGTAGACACTCAAACCCCATCACTACGTTATCTGTAATAAGCCTACCAGGAACAAAAGCACTTTAACTAGTGGCTATGACATCATTAAGGATCAGTTTAAGCCTGTTATCTAAGACTTTAACCACCAATTTGTATGTCATATTACATAGACTAATTGGCTTAAAGTCACTAATTCTGACAGAGGATTTAACCTTAGGGATTACGGCAACTATAGCTCTACTCATCTCCCCCAAATCAACACCATTATTAAGCACAACCAACAAAGCCTTAACAACTTTATCACCCACCACCCCAGTACTTGTGATAAAATAGGGCAGTGAGGCCATGTGGCCCTAAAGCCTTAACAATGACCATTTGTTTCAGAGCTTGTTGAATCTTTTCAGCAGAAAAACTGCCCATTAAAACTTGATTCATATTAGCAGAGACTCTCTTCTCCACAGCCTGAACTACATTATCTATCATCTCAACCGAAGGACAAGAAGAACTAAACAGACCATTAAAGTACTCAGTGACCAGCCTCTCAACCTCCTCGAGCTTCTCTTTCCAAACCCCATCAACACCCATAAGACCTACAATCCTATTTATTTTCTTTCTTCGAGGCGCTAGTATGAAAAAACTTCGTATTTCTGTCTCTCACTCTCAATCAGCCCGCCCTAGACCTCTCCTTCCAGAACACCTCAAATTTACCCAGCAAATCATCAATTTTATTTTTCACAACTCTAATACGGTTAACAAGAACTCCAGCTCTTTCCTAATATCAATAAGGTCTCTATTTTTTAATCTTTTCTTAGATCTATTCCACTCCCCAAGCTTAGAAGAAACACTCCCCATACTACTAGACAAACCAACAGCTCCACTGTTACCAAAATTAACATTCCAAGCATCCTCAACCACATCTCTATGGTCAGGTTTCCCAATCCATGCTTCCTTAAAATGAAACATAGAACTCCATTTATTCTCCATAGAATCCCTATCAGCAGCTACCCAAATATTCTCCATCAAAATAGGCTTATGATCAGAACCACCCTAATCTAAGTGCATATTGACAACATTAGGGAAAAGAGCCCTCCAACCCATTCATTAAAGGAACCTATCTAACCTCACTTGGATTAAATTAGCCTCTATCTGCCTATTACTTTAAGTAAAATCATGACCCTAAAACCCACTTCTATAATATTACAGTCATCTATTGCCCTACAAAATTACAAGTTGTTTTTAAATTATTAAAAACTATATCTTACTATATATATATATATATAAGAGAGAGACAGACACATATATATATATATATGTCTGTCTCTCTCTTGTATCAAAAGCAGTTGTCTTTTATGTTCGTGTGTGTGTGAGAGAAGATTGATGTCAAAAGCAGTTGTGTTTTGGTATAATATTGAAAAATAAATCTTGTCATCATCCTTTTTCAACTTTTTAAGTTTTTATAACAGGCTGTAACATTAGATTTTTTTATTTTTTTTTAGTTTTTCTATTGAGAGACTTCCTCAATCCAAAGTACCTAACAATCAACAGCTAAAGCATAACTAGCCAAGCTCATGAACTATAAGATTAACTTGTCAATAAATAAAACAAATTTCCCATACATCTAAACTATCAACAACCTCTAAAATATTAGAAATAACAATTCCCAACTAAGTGGATGTGATTTGTATATCCACTCATAGTTTAAGTGATTAATATATTTTTTCTATCAAACTTAGTGGTGAAGGTTTAAGTCATATCATGTACATTTATCAGTATGTGTAGATGATTTTATTCTCATATTGTGGAATTAGATATCTCTCGTTTATAGAAGTAGATATTCGGACCACACATTTAATAATTTATCTCGAAAGAAATAGAAATTTTTATTTAAAATTTTCTAGTAGATTTTGTCATTAGATAGTTTCTTGGCCAATGCTAAAAAAACTCAGATCCATCTATAATTAATTTATAAAATAGATATATGGACAAAATTTTCCCATTACTGTGATGGACCATTTTATATGTTAAGAAAATCAACGAAAGATCTTTGTTCTATAAATAAAACAATTTTATCTAACAAAATACTTGCATATAAATTCATATCTTTAGCTATTTTTTTTTATAAATCATACGTTGTAGTGATAATTCAAACCTACACATTATCAGACTGAATGAGTATTTTTAACTATCAAATTATATTGGACAGTAATAATTAAGTTTTTTAATTGATATATTAGAAGAAATGATTTTAATCAATTCAAAAAAAGAAAAAAAAAAGGAAATGAAGAAAGAAATGATTTTAATATATATTGTATAAAGGTACACACATGACACATGTGACTTGTGAGAGGCTCGCAACAATCCCTATAATAATTAGTGGACCTTACAAGCTGTGGGCTAAATTGTTCATAAAAGAAACACACCCTACCCCGGTTTTCAGCCTTCAATTTATATATATATATATATATATATGTATTTTTTTAAAAATAAAATAAAATTGAATTTGTTTCAATTTCTATGATTTTTAAATTATATTTTTCTATGATTTGAAGGTTATCCTCACACATATTGACTGAGTTGGAGATACATAATTTGTGTCGTATTTAACTAAATTGTATAGATTCTAATTTGTATCAAGCATGGAAATATACAATATGAATCTTTGTGTGACCAACAAATTAAGCCAAGGAGGAGAACAAAAATGAGGTTGATCCAATAATATGTGTAAATACACCTAATATCTATGTAAATAAGATTATAGATTCAAATATTTCGTAGATGAGGAAGGTAATCACAATGTAAAAAGATCCCTTGAATCAATGAGAAGAAATGGGTTTATAATCTGGAAAAAGAACTTGATGAGTGCAATTGTCCCGCTTATATTGTTTTAGGTGATGTGAGTTCAAATATGAGACATAATTGATTTGGTGTATCAAATGTAGGGACATAGCCATGATTTATCGATATGGTGGGCTAACAATGCTACATATTTAATAATGAACGCACGATACTTCAATGTACTACTATTATAAAAAAGATATAGTATAAAAGATAATATGTAATGTCGTAACATTTAAAGTATTGAATCTTATGAATTAAAAATATTGAAATCAACGACTTTAATTTCTAATGATAATAAAAAAAATAAGTTGTAATATAAGCTCTTATAATCTCAGTTTATTTGTCAATGAGATATTGTCATATTTTTATTTTATTATTATTATTTTTTTAGAAAAAGGAACCTTCATAAAAAATTAAAACCAAAACTACAAACAACTTGCAGGAATCGTCCAAAATAAAACCATGGGATATTGCCTATATTAAAATACACTTTACTACATCACGGTTCATAAATATCCATCGCATTTTAAAATTTAGTTTTTTTAAAATGATTTCTTGAACTTGAAGTATGAATATCACCTGAAGCATTGGATCTACTTGTTGACCATCATCTTTTTATTAGAATAATAAAAGATATTTCTTTTGTTCTTAGCATTATGACCTACACAATTATTAACTAAAAAACTCAAGACATAATAAGTATAAAAAAAAAAAAACCTAAAAATTGGGGTTATTATACTTATAATGTTGTTTCCATGACTTCAGAACTAACTAGAGAGCAATTTGCATTTATATCAATTGGAAAATAACTTAATGTCCATACAAATCAAGTTTTTATTTCATAAGTAATATATAATAGTCAAAACAATTCTTAATTCACAAAATTTAAAAGACAAAAATTACATCAGCAAGTGCTCATATATTGTTAGGACTATAAAGTTTCTAATTTCAAAAATTTTATATGCAAAAAATTTTGATTTACAAAATTATGAAGTAAAATAAAAAATTAATTAGCATAAAAATCCTTAATTCTAACAAGTTATGAAGCAAAAAATCATGTTCTTTATAACGAGAAATATTGCACAGCTCCTCCTAGCGTAAGTGGTTCACGTTTGGGGGAGTAGATGACCGGTTGTACAGATTTAAAAAAACACAAAATATTAATTTTTAAAAATAATAAATAATGCAACTTTTATCATGTTCATGCCTTATAAGTATTTCATATACAAAGATAAGAGAGAGAAAAAAACTAAGGGATAAAATAAATTAATTACTATTGATTAAAATAAAATAAAAATACTACCGTCTAATGTGGTTCGGTGGTAAAGACGTTCATTCAGCCTAGCAATGAAATGGTATTTTAAAAAAAAAATAGTAAGAAAAACCACTTACAAGTTACAGTTAAGTTAATATAGGAATATTTAAAAAGATTAAGAGCAAATTAATATAAATTTGGAAGATAGTGAAAGCGTAATTATTATAGTATAACAAATTAAGGAATGACATTCAGTAATTATTCAACTTATTAAATGATAATATATTAGTCGGCCATTGTCTATTAGACTAAAGGAATTGGGCCTATTAAAAAGATATATAGAAGTTTTATTACAATAATTATAATTTTTTAATATATATATATATATATATATATATATATATATATATATTCTGCTGAGTTAGACTGAGTTGACGTTCCGTTCCTAATCATATGGCATGATGTGAATAGAATATTAGTCATATTATTTCCGCGTAAGGATATTAGTCATATTCTTCTCCTTTAATGAGATATTACAGGCCTGTTTATTAACGTTTTACAAATTTATTTTCTGTCTTTTAAAAATAAAAAATAATAAAATGCCTTCGTTAGCAATATTTTTAAAAGAAATGATAATAACAGAAAACAATTTTTTCACTTTTCTTTTATTGAACAAAAACTGAAAATGCCATTTTGACAAATGAAAATTGAGAAAATAAAAAATAAAAACTGAAAACGTTATTGAAAAGGTATTCGTACTCAACTCTAAGACAAAGCCCATACAATAAGCCCATAAATTGAATACCTGCCGGCTGAATGTCCTTTGCACCATGCATCTACATCCACTTTAATTTGGATTTTTCCATTTCAAACTACTATTTGCGTAACTGACTTTTTTTTTCTAATTTATATTTTTTTTTTGTGAAAAAAAATTAGATGTTCTACTTGTATTAGTAATCTGGACTTTTTTTTTATCAGGTTAAATAATCGCATTTGTCACCGAACTATATTGACCGGTAATATGTACTTGGATATTTAGAATTGATTTAATTGATTATTTGGATGATTTTGTTTACATTTTTTTTTTTTTACATAAGAATATTGTCACGGTGAATAAATAATCTTAATTAATACTTTAAATTAATGTAATAAAATAATAACAAAATAAATAAAAGATCAATTTCTTCGCATCCAAGCAACAAAAATCACTGCACAAATCAAAAGAAGTAACAACATATATTATTGATTTTGGCATCAGAGAGTTTACATGGAGGGGAGATTGGAGAACAAACAAGACATAAACAAAAGCCAATTAACATTTCTTCCATTAATACTATTATCTATTTAAGCTCTCAAGTTTTCCATAAAAGCCCTGAAATTAATATCTGAAGAACCATCACCACCAACTGCTTCCAAAGCCAATTCTCTCCACTTTTTACAATTCTTTGTAATTTCACCTGATCCCATCACTATTTCCACACATCTCTTAATCTCTTCCCTCTTTACAATCCCTTCTTCAATATCATTTACTACTCTACCTCGAATCCCTGTTCCCCATATCTCCTCCACCATCTTCGCGTTCATCATTTGGTCGGAAAACTGAGGGCAACTCACCACTGGTACGCCTGCAACTAAGCTCTCCAAGGTCGAATTCCACCCACAATGCGTCACGAAACAGCCCACTGACTGGTGGCTCAAAACCTCCACCTGTGAACACCATGGCACTATCAACCCTTGTTTATCTTCATCTACTTTACTTATAATCTCCTCGAATTGATCTTCTTCTGAGCTACGAATTACCCACAAGAATGGAATGCCAGTACTGACTAATCCATGAAGAACCTCTTCCATTTGCTTTCTCTGCAATACTGCTAAGCTCCCAAACGATACGTAAACAACTGATCGATCAGGTTTGGAGTCTAACCACTGAATGTATTCTATAGAAGCTTCGAACAAATCGCAGCCAAGTGGTTTGTTGTCTGATGGAATCAATGGTCCAATACTGATAATGTTTATATGATCACCAACGTTTCTGATTGCTTCTTCTTCTAAGGCATCAAAGGTGTTCAAGAGTACACAAGGGTTTGAGTCCTTTTCAAGGTTTTGAAAGTGTTCTTTAAAAGTGGATATGACTGCGGCATGTGGACTACTTGGTAAGAGAAAAGAAGGCAGGTCTTCTTGTGCTAAAGATGGCAATCCCGGTAAATTTACGAAACATGGAGGGATATTGTTGTCATTAACACTATATATACCTTGATGACTATTGAAGAAATGGTGAAAGATAGCAAAAGCAGATGCAGACTGACTACAAAGCAAAGCCGAGGGTATATACATATCACGCGCCACCTCAGCTGCCCAAGGGAGGAGGAGACCGTAGACTAAGAAATCAACTCGGCGGCCTTCATTCGAAAGGGTTTGGATAAGATGGGCTAGCGCTTGGGAGCCGACGCGCTTGAACTCGGACATGATGTGGTGGAAATCGTCATCAGGTTTGGTTCCATTGTCAAAGCCATCGGAGAAAGAAGCGTAGAATAAGCCATCAAGAGAAGGGAGGTTTTTGATCTTGGAGAGGCCGCGGACGGTGGTAGCAAAGGTGACTTGTGCACCGCCGCATAGTAGGCGTTTGGCTAGTTGGAGAGTGGGGTTTATGTGGCCTTGGGCAGAACAAGTTAGTAGAAGAAAGTGGAGGTTTTTCATGGAGGTTTTTGGTTTCTAATCTTTGTTGTTTGTGTGTCTTGATTGGTTATGCGATGGCCACTTAATATTCAGTTGGGTTGGTGATGCATCATAGTCATAGCAATCGCTTTTTGTTTTGACTTGAGAAACACCATGTGCACTTGACTTATCGGAAGCTCCTCCTCAAACAAAAAATTCTCCAAGAAAAACAAAGCTTAAGAAAGTTCGTTCGTTCTACTTCGTTTTCAAATCACGTATGATTAATTGTTTTTTGCTTCGATCCGACGACAGCACATGACATCGGTCTTTTCAAATCACGTTTTGATTTGAGAAACACATGCACTTGGCTTATGCATGTCACTGTCATTAATTATAGTAAATACATGCGCTATAGACATAAAAATTAAATAAATAATTTATATTTATTCTTTTAATATACTAATTTTTAAATTATTTAATACTTTTTATAGAGTTAATAACACCCCTCCTCTGATACTTTACCAACTACAAAAGGAGTCAACTTTAAACTTTCTCTGCCGTTAATTTTAGTAAATCTTAACATGCACATGAGTATTTTAATCTTTTCTCTTTTTTTAGTTTTATTTTATTAAATAAAAAATTTAAAAAAATCTCAACCTTCCATCTTTGAGATGATGGACGGTTAGAATTTATTTTAAAAAATATTTTTTTAAAAATAACAATTATAAAAAAAAACTCTAGATTAGATCTCCATCGTTTATCAAAACCAATTTTAATGGACGGTCTGAATCTTCAGCCGCTGGCTTCGCCTTTGAAGGCGAACCTATAAAACTTTATTATGCCCTTCATTTAACCAATTCACGCTTTTGTTTCCAGTAGTTTATGGAGAAATAAAGAAATAGTTTACAAAGGAAGGAAGAATTAGTTCATGGAGGAAAGAAGAAATAGTTTACGGAGGAACACAATAGTTTACGGTCAATTTTACCAAATCCTCAAACCCTAATACAAAATCCAATCAATTTCAACACAATGTTCAAAGCTAAAAATCAATTTACCAAACCTAACCACATACAAAATCATCCATGAAATCATATTCAACGGTGTTGGTCGAGCTTCTTTTCTCTCTCTCACGTCCGATAATGGGCGTCGAGCTTTTATCCTCTTCTCTCTCTTTCACGATCGACCTTCTCTTTCTCATCTTCTTCTCTCTCTTTTTCTTGTTTTTTTTCTTTTTCTTTTTCTTCTCTTCTCTTTCTATTTTATTTTGTGATTATGAAAGGGACATCTTTATTCCAAAAACCTTTAGGTGTTATTTCTATTAAAATTAATAAAGTAGTATAAGTATCATAAAAAACGTCAAACTAGGTACTATTTCTTACCATTTTCTTAAATTATTGGTTTGATCCCCAGAGAGCTTGCTCTGCCTTTATAAGGTTAGACCATTTCTTATTCAGATTATAACCTATTTTCCTCTTGTAAAATATTCGTATCAATAAATCATGTTTGCTTAAACTTTTCATCTTCTTTCCTGACTACTCCTGGTTCTATTTTTATTTTATAATGGAATCCTGTTAAGCTGTTCTAGTATGCTTTGTGCTTGCCTCCAGTGGAGGATTTTGCACACCAGAACGAATGATGTTTGATCCAGTAGCCACGGTTCCTCTCACAGTGCTATAGCTTCTGATTGACTCCGTCGTAAGTCCCATTTGAGTTGATTAAGGGCAATAGGAGTGGGTTCTGTAAATTTGTGTTGAGAGCTCCCGGCCGCTTCTTGATATCAGAGCCTTAAGTATATCGGCTGGAAACCAGTAAATTGCAGGCAAGTCTCTGACTTCTGCAGACCTCTGGTCTAACAACGCCACGTACTTTAAGAGTTTTTTTTGGATTCTGTTTTAAAATACGAAGACAACCTTGTGGTACGAAAGAAAGAATTTCTCCAAATATGACTTTAACTACTTCAAATATTGTTCCAACTTCAAACTATGTTCCTTTTACATCCTCTTATTCTCAGCCAAACCAGCTTTCTTCCTCTATCTCTTTGTCTCCTACTGTCAAAAAATCCACTTCTTCAAAAATTACCAATCTTATGGAGTACACTTATATTCCTGAAGAAGCTCAAATCAGTGAAGCCAATCTCCCTCTCGTCAGCCTTTACAATATTTTCAAAAGACATGAAAGTTTCCGCAGAACCATTCGGAGCCTTATTTCTACTCCAAGACCTCCAGTCAAAGAGTATGTTCAATCAACAAGCCTAGACAATTGTCTTATCCCAACTTCAGCAGCAGAGCAATATGTTGATCTTACTCTTGATCAACAAATGGTCTCAAAATGGGTTCAAGAAGGATACTCACACCTTCATTTAGGTGCTGTCCGTATCATTCTTACCTCACAAATTTAGGGCTAATCTGGCAGTAACATAAAAGGTCTTCATGTCACTGCCATATTAGCCCTGCTTAACTTCATTTATTCCAAGTATGACCAAGCTGTTATAGGCACTTCTTTAACCACCTTCCATGCAGGCAATGTCTGCCTCACTTTTTATCCCAATTTTAACCTTTCCCTTACTGATCCAAACATCTGCAAGTTCCTCAATGTTCAAGTTCAAATTTATGGCGTCTTTATGGTTCCGGGTTCCTATATGGCTACCCTTCATCACCAACTTGTTTATCGATTTCAAGATCACGCTATTGATCTTCCTCTTCCTAGTACTTCTGCAGAAACTCTCTTCATCACAGCAGAGAGACAAGATGAAGTTCCCACCATCACACAAATTTCCCTGACAAATTGCTCGTGATAAACTCATTGAGCTTATGCCTCTAGAATGGGTGACTAATACTCAAGAGAGAAAGAGAAGAAGAAGAAAGAAAAAAAAAAAAAAAGGAAATAGGAAAAGGAGGAGAAAAAGGAATCCAAGGGAAGAGGAGTTTTGGAAAAAAAAAAAAAGGGAATCCAGGTTGGTGTACACTCATTTTTGGAAAATTCTATGATTTTAATTTATGTGTTTTTCGTAGAAATTTCAGGCTCTTGAGTAAATGATTTTGAAAATTTTAATTGAATAATCTTTGTGGATTATATTGTTATATTGGTTTTAGTTTGTGATTACTGTTTGAAAATTTATTCCTGAACGCTCCGAAATATTTATTGATAAAGGTATTAATTTTGGAAATATATATATATATATATATATATATATATATATATTGTTTGCGAAATTGTTTTTCCATGATTTCGTATTGTGAAAATTTGTTGAAAACTTTACGTTTGAGTATATGATTTTGAACATGATATTAGAGTAAAGTTTGTGAATTATTGAATGTTTTCAAATTCAGGAAAAATTATGGAATTCCTAAAAGATGGCCCTGATATATATATATATATATATATATATATATATATATATATATATATATATATATATATATATATAGGGATATGGATATAGGAAATTGACATGTCAATTGGGTACATTTAGTAGTACTGGACCGAAATTCCTGTATTGATACCACTCTATGGATTATGAGTAGTCACCGTTATGGCCAATCCTAGGGTGAAGACATTTCAAGCAAGTAGTCCTAGTTGTGTTCCTAGGCTGGAAATGATAACTCTGATACCATTCAGTGGGTAGTCCCAGTTGGTTCCGATGCTGAATGTGAATACATGTGGTACCAATCGGCAGGTAGTCCCAGTTGTGTTCCGACGCCGATTTGGAAAACATATGTATATATATAGTTCGATGGGCAGTCCCAATTGAGTTCTGATGTCGAACGACCCTTAATCCAATCCAGTGAAATCCCGTTGTGTATATTAGGGGCCGAAATAGAAAGAATATTTATATACGGTGAATATTGAAATGATATACTGTGTAAAATCCATTGTTTAAATATTTGAACTCTGGAAATTGTTTTATACTTTTACCATTGATGTGTATAAATTCTAATTTATATATTTGGACACTTGGTTTGAATATAAATTGAATTTTCATGTTTTGGATATTCCTATGCTAAATAAGTTCTGAATATATTGGTTTTTCGAAAGCTACTTCATTATATTTGTGGAAATTCAGTTTAGTGTACACCCACTAAGCTATATGCTTAGCGCGTTAATTTACCACGCGTAGGTAAATAGGAATCCAGAGTAAAGACAAATTGAAGAGGTGATAGTTGCAGAGACGAATTCAGAGTCACATAACTTCTGGATAGTTTATTTAACTCTTGTTATGTATTTGGTTATTGATGCATGCATATACAAAAGAATGTAAAAGTTTGTAATATATATAAGTTTTGTAAATATTTGTTTAATAGTTTATGTGGTTTAAACGTATGAGATTTTATTATTTTTAAAATATCGTTTACTTATTTGATTTGTTGGAAATGTTTGAAAAGTCGCACCAAAAATTGGTAGGGTGCGCAAACTGATTGAAAGACTTTTGAAGTGTATATTTGTGAAATTGTGATTTTATTAAATAGGTTTTTGGAAAGTCAGAAAAATAGGGGAAACTCTGGCAAAATTTTTATAAAATTCGATTTGACTGTTTTTCAAAATATAATATATAGTTTCAAAGTTATTATTTTAGTTTAAGTCAGAAAAGTTCTGAAAACAGGTAGCGCTCCTTGATTCGGTCCATGCGGGTCTGGTTAGGGGGTGTTACAGGATCTGTCACTTATACTGATAAAATCAATGGACATTTCATTTGGGACGTTGATCCTGATATGTGTGATGAGAATTGCTCGTGCAAAAGAAAACGAAAGCCCAAGCCTTCGTGCTCTGGCTCCAGAAGACCATTCAAGCCAGATGATCCCGATTCCCCTTGGATCGGCCTTCATACACCTCGAAGATCTCTTGATGTGTATGAAGAAGCCTTGCGCATAATTAAGGAAGAAGAATTACTTTCACCTTCTCCTCCTGAGCTTGAGCTCATCCATTTTCCCCCTCTACAACCAGTTCCCTGCCATATGGCATCTTCTTATGACTATAATGAAGATTTTCCCCCTCTTGAACGGCTCACAGACACAAATCATGGTATTGCTACTCGTGCTTTTGTTCAACCTTCAGAAGTCCTCCCAGATGGACGACAGAAACCTTGCTTTCAAGCAGAAGAAGTTCTTAACTGGCAAACAAAAAATGCCAGGTCCCAGAACAGAATTTTAAAGACTATTGATTCTAAGCTTGATAGAGCTCTTGAGAAAACTGCTCAGACCGATGAGCGGATTGCTGGCCTTAATTCTACTCTCCAAAAGTTCTACTTTGAACTTCAAGGGCGTATTTCTCGCATTGACTCTGAACTAAGGAATATGTTGGCAACACAACATTTTGGTCAAGAATTTGACAAGAAAGAAAGAGAAATTCAACACCTCAAAACACAGATGAAATGCATCCACAAAGACCTGGACAAAAAGAAGAAAACACCTCCATCACTTCCTTCAAAATATTCCCTTTTCCAGTCTCCACCGATGTCCCCTCCTTCTTCTCCAGATTACTCTCAAATGTTCAAGATGTCCCATGAAACCTTCAGAAAACATCCTATCCAAGATGAATCTTCCCGAGCTCCATCTAAGCAATTCAGGCTTGACAAAAGACCTCAGGATCGTGGAAAACAACCTGCTTCATCCAAACCCAAATACAAATACCCAAAAAAGTCCATTTTTATCTATAAACCTAAATTCCCTACATCATCCCCATCCTCTTCCTCTGATTTTTCAGACTCAGATGACTCTGAAATTGCCAATGTTAGTAAAATGCTTATGGCAACCCCATCAGGTCATACAGAAAGCTCACGGACCAATGAATCTGATCCTATTGTTGAGGAACCTGCAGAAGATCCTCAATACTCCAACCTAAGACCAGAATTTCCACATACAGTTGATAAAGCCACTAATAGTCCTTGGTTTACCCTTGACGACAAAGATCCTGATCAATGGCTCAATAAAATCAATGAATTTGGTGCTTGGATAGATCTCCAAATGACTAAATCCAACCGCCGACTAGAAGATATTCTCCGTGAATTTACTTCTAGATTCACTGGTATTCTTAGAGACTGGTTCCAGAGTCTTAGTGAATACAACTAAATTCAGTTTGTTCGTCTTCCCAGCGCAGCACAAGTCCTTGGCTTCATCTTCGCCAATTTTCTTGGTGACCCTCAAATGGTTGAAAAACAAAGAAAACAAGAATTCTTTAACATGAAGTGCTGTTCTCTCAAGAAAAAAAAACCTCAATCATCATTACAGAAAGATGTCTCAACGTTATTATATGCTTAATGGCTATAATGATGAGTTTACATCAATTCCCTTCTAGAAGAATTACATTCTGATCTTCATAGACAAATCACTTCCACCCGCAAACTCTTGAAAGATATTACTTTGGGTGAAATTCATCAGATGACTCTTGCCTTCTTAGAAAAACTTTTTGACACCCATCAGCTCTTCTCTAAAATGCTTCAAAACAAAAAGAAATTTGAGAAAGTCTATCACAAATTGTAACATCCCGGATTTCGGATAATTAAGTTCATATATGTGAATATAAATTTTGTAATTGGAGGGGGTGTAAATGTAATTAAAAGTATGTTTATTTTTATGATTTCCAGGTGGACCAGATTGAACGGTCCAAAAATGATGTAAGAAAAAGGAAAAATTGAGGCAGGGAGTATTGCGACCTGATCACCACGACCACAGGTCGCGATGGCTTGCTCGCGGTGAAAAATGAGATTTTTGGCAGTGAGCATCGCGACCAGTCACCGCGACCACAGGTCGCGATGAACTGCTCGCGATGAAAATGTCAAAATCTGGCAGTGAGCAACGCGACCACCAGCGCGACTAAGGTACCGCGAGGTGTGCTCGCGATGAAGGCGGTGCAAACGCTCCAGTGAGTACCGCGACCTGGTGGCGCGACGACCGAAAAATATAAAAAAAAAATTTAGCTTCTCGCAGAAGCCACAGAAAACAGAAAAAGAAAAAGAGAGATCGAGAGAGAGAGGGAAAAAGAAAAGAAAAGAAAAAGAAGAAGAGGAAGAAGAGAAGGAGAAGAGGAAGAAAAGAAGAAGAAAAAGAAAAGAAGAAGAAGAGAATGGAAAGAAGAAGAAAAGAAAAAAAGGAAAGGTGGAAGAGAAAGAAAAGGGAAAGGAAAAGAAAACGTAGAACCGCGGTCGTTGAGAGAGAAAAACGGTATCCAGGTTGGTGTACACACGATTTCGAACTTATTTTGATAAAAAGTTTTGATTTAGTATTTAAAAATATTGTTATGGATTTTATATATATTCGTCTTGATTTGTGAATATACTCGTATTGCATTTTGTTTATATATTGTTGAGTGATTGTGCCTTATTTTATTATTATGAAAAGTTGAATAAAATTTTGTGTTTCAAAACCCTAATTTCCAGTTGTTGTTTGATTTTCTCATTTATGGATTTTGATTTAAAATAGTTTTCGTCGATCTCTGAAACCAAAGAATCGTTTTGTTATGAGTGTTAAAGGCCCTGATATATGTATAGAGATATTTGGATATAGGATATTGACATGTCAATTGGGTGAAATTATAGCAGTACTGCACTGTATTGTCTCTGATCATTGATTACGGATACCATTTCTTCGTGAAATGGGAAACCGATTGTTTATCACGGATACCATTTCCTCGTGAAATGGGAAACCGACTGTGAGCATACCCGGATACCATTTCCTCATGAAATGGGAAACCGACTGTTTATATAGGGATACCATTTCATAGGAAATGGGAAACCCGACTGTAAAACCCGTAATCCAGTCCTGTACACCCTGTTATGTGTATCACGGGCCAAATTTAGAATTTATGGGCAGAAAATGTCTGGAAATAAAGAAATGATATTGAACTGAATTCCATAAAGTTTTGATATATTGTATGTTTATAAAGTTTTAGTATTTGAAAAATGTTTGTTTTATACAGAGATTTATATTTCTGAACAATTCTGTTTATAAGCCCTACTGTCTAATTACATTTCTGAATTTATGATTTACGAGATATTGTTTTAGCTATACTGTTTTATATTATATTGTCCTTTATGTTAAGTGTACACCTACTAGGCAGTTTTGCTTAGCGCGTTAGTTTTGTTTCTAACGCGTAGGTACCAGGGATCCCGAAGAAGCTAAAGACTGAAAAGAGAGAGATTTGCTGACAGAGTCCTAGAGTGATCACAGTTGGGTAGCTATATTGTTGTTATATGTATATATTCTGAAAGCATGCATATACGGAGGATTTGTAAATATGTTTCGTAATATATTTTGTAATTTTGTCCTGTAATTAATTATTTTATGATTTCTGTCTTTTGTTATTAGAATGTTTGTAAATATTAAAGTCTGAATCGTTTTATTTTATAAACTGTGTTGGAAAGTCGCACTAAACGGCAGAGTGCGCAAATGTTTAAAATGATATTTGAAGTGTTTTTGTGTATTGTTGTGATTTGGGATTTTATTTGAAAAACAGGTTTTGGGAAATCCGAAAAACAAACGGAACTCTGCTGAAATATTTTTAAAATTTTATTGATTGGGCTCACTCAAAAATGATTTTCAAAATAATAAACTCTATGGTTTTCAATGCTTTGAAAATTTATTCTATGGGCTCACAATGATTTTGGAAATGTTTATGAATTTAGAAAGTTTTGAAAATCGGTAGCGCTTCCTGGGTTGATCCAGCCGGGTCGGGTCGGGGGGTGTTACACAAATCCCATCTTCAGATCAAATGCAAGCCTGACAAGTGTTCTTGTTCCACAAAGAAAAGAAAACATTTTCTTCCCAAAGAGTGCAGAAAGAATCGCCGATTCCGTTACTTCAGAAAAAAGCAACGCCGAGGATTCCAAAAACCTAATCGCTGTTAGATCTGCAAGAATAAAGTACATTTGCAAAACAATGTCCTCAAAAAGAATAATTCAACAAATTCAATCCTCAAAACCAGCCCTCGATTCTGATGCAGATATTGAGTCTCTCTGTTAAGTACAGTCTCAGATGGACGATAACACCGTCTTTGACAGGCCCCTAACCTACTATCTCCTATTAGGTAGCCTGCCGGCACTCCACGGTAGCTTCCCAGTCGAGGCTTGCCCCGCTGAAAGGCTTTTGTGAAGTTAAGCCATTTCTTTTAACTGGAAATCTGAGTAGGAAAAATTATTTTATTTTTATTTTTTTTTATACAAAACTATTTTATAAAAATTTTGGCAGTGTCTTCTCTGTTTTTCTGAAATTACCAAATATTGGAGACCTGCATAAAAACTTTAACACTTCTATAAAATTTCAAATCTCAAGTACCATGGACCTCTGGTCCATCTCAACAAATCACAACTCAAATAGTTTAAATATCAAAATAAACAGTTCTCAAATCTTTCAATAAAATACTCATGTACTTAAAACAATATCAAAATACAAACTTAACAACTAAAACATTATGTATGCTAGTAAAATAGTCACAGCATCCTCTGACTGGTTCCGCTGGCCTTCGGAGTCTCTAAAATGCCTGCAATGTCTGCACCTGTACCTGTACCTGGGAGGTTGGTTTAAAAACATAAAACTATAATGAGCTAAACGAGCTCAGTGAGTGTTATCATTTGACTAAACAATTATAACATTTCTGAATTAACCTCCCGAAAAACTTTACTGAAAAGGATAGAATCTTATTTTCTGAAATCTATACTGAAATAACTAATAATTTGTTTCCAATAAAAACTGTATTGAAATCTCTTTTATAAAAACTATTCTGAAATATATATATTAAAATTGTTCTCATAAAACTATACTGAAATCTATTTTCTGGAAACTGTTCTGAAATCGAATTTCTGAAAACTGAAAAACTAAGAACATATACATATACCTTTACTTTACTAAAAACTGAAAAGCTGAAACTATATCTTTTCTGAAATCTGATAAGCTGAAATAATATTCTTTTATATTTCTGAAACTGAAAAGCTGAGACAATATACTTTTCTGAAAACTGGAAAGCTAAAAGAATATAATTTACTGAAAATACTTTTCTGATAAACTTCTTTGATAAAACTTTTATAATAATAATATAATTTTATGATAATACTCTTCTGATAAAATATTTTTCTGATAAAATGCTTTTCTGATAATAAACTTTCTGAAAACTTATTATGTCAGGATCTATCTCCTGAAAATAATGTACTGAAATCAATAATAATCTGCTTTCTGAATACTGTACTGAAATCTGAAAATCATATCTGGCTTGGCTTCTGTATCTGAAAACTCCCAATGGACCCCTAAGCTGAACTGAACTCATAGGTCGACTAACGGCGCCGTATGGGTCACATGGCAACTAACTGCGCCGTCCACTGTGACATCTGATATAAGTCACGAGGCGACTAACTGATGCGCTCAACGTGACATCTGATAAAAGACATCTCACTGTCTATATGCGGAATGCTGCGTCGCATACATATAGCGAGACAACACCCCAATGTGTAGGCGACTGACAGACTCGACAGACTCAACCCCCCTGGAGTTAGCGGACTGTCCCCCCCTTAACTTGCCACACACAATTGGGATGTACCGGCCGGGTCTAACTGCTGATAACTGATATGATAATCCATAGGATAATCCATGGGTTTGAAAACCACTTTCTTTATTTTGAAAACTAGCTTTTAATAAAAACCATGGAGTACATATAAAACATATTTATTAAATGAATATAATTTCTAAATCTCTGAGATATAAAATGCTTTAATTAAAACATACTTAAACATAAATTCTATTTAACTAACAAAACTCATATAAGTAAATAAACGTATATAATATCACAAAATACTAAATCAAACTTAAAGAAAATAAACTAAATATAATTCAACTGAAAACCTGATTTTGCACTAACTTAAATAAAGTTATTATCTTGTTAAACTTTAGATAAAATATTTTGCTAAAATAAAATATATTTTGCTTTAAAGTAAATTTACACTCACTGGTTTTTTATTTTCTCTAGGCTTGGTGCTCTGATTCCTTCGTCTCATTACATTTTTTGCCTTTCCATAACGTTTCTTTTTCTCCCATACTACGGAGATTTCTTACTAAAATAATATATTTCTAAATAAATCATTAATATAAATACAACAACTAATACAAACACTTAATTAACACATTTAACACTTTATTCTTTAATTTCTTCTATTTAATTTAATATAAATCACGTCTCTATAATTATATATACCTTGAATCATTTAATTTCTCTTAAATCGAATCTCAGATAGCACAAATCAACATATTTACTTTATTTTCTAAACACCAATTTGTATCATAATCATACAAATACAATTTATAATACTTAATTACCCATAAATTGAATTCTCTACACTATCAACTTCAATTTCTACACAAATTCTCATTCTAATCTTCATCAATTTAACATAAGTGAATTTCCTTCATTTAACAACATCCAATTCAACTTCATTCAACTCGATTAAACTAATTATAACTTTAATTTCAATTTTAATTTCAAAAATTCTCAAAACTAATGATTCAATTTCACTCCAAACACAACTTCACAAAAATTTCCTACTACAAATTCACTAATTTGATAATCATTTTGATTTCTTACGATTTCAAATTCACACTATCAATTAATTCAAAAATACTCCAATTACATAAATAATATCTCAATTAACTAATTTAAACTTAAAATCATAAAATCCCCAAAATTTACCTTACTAATTTCTTGATTTTCATTCTACTCAATTCCAATTAAACTAATTTCAAATAAAAACATCATCAAATTCAATAATCTCTAAAATCAACAAAACTCATCATCAAAATCATCACCCAAACATCCAATTTCACTATATATTCAACAATTAATTTCAAACATCAATCAAAACTCGATCAATTTCTAAAATCAATTCAATTTCCTTTTATATCAACAATCAAAACTCCAACACAATTTAATTTCATCAAATTCAAAACAATTAAACTTCATTAAACTTATAAATCACTCACTCAAATTCCTCTTCTTCTTTTTCTGGACCGAATCTTTCTTTCCTTTTCTCTTTTCTTCTTCTCTTCTGCCGGTCTGTTTTGTTTTTCTGCACACTTTCTGCTCTTTTCTTTTTCTCCAGCTGCTGACAGCTCTCTCTCTCTCTCTCTCTTCTCCTTATTCTTTCTTTCTTTCTTCTACCTTTCTGGCCGCACCTTCTTCTCCTTCCTTCTTCTTCTGGCCGAGCTGTTCTTCTTCTTCTTTTCCTCCTTATCCTTTCTCTCTCATTCATCGAAAATTCTAGTTGCTTTTCTCATCTCTCTCTCTATATTTCTGTTTTTCTTCTCTTCTTTTTCTTCTCCTCCCTTCTCGACTCTTTTGGGCTCTTCCTCTCTGTTATTTTCTGTTTTCATTTTGCTTCTTCTTCTCATTTGACCGGTCACACTTTTATTTGTGTTTCACCGAGTTTCATTCAATTTGGTTTGACTTGGTCCAAAAAAATCCACTAACATATTATATATATTTATATATAAATATCTCCTTAGTTGCAACTTGCTCACTTGAACCTTTACAAATCAGAATGTAACCACAACATACAATTTAATCACATGATTTTGGTCAACAATCCTTTAACTCTTTTCCATAAAAATTTATTTCAATTTACTTTTCCATTAATTAATTAATCACAATATCATATCATAAAAATATATTTTAACTTCCAATAAATATTCTTAATATTCCAATTTATAGAAATCCTTACTATGTTCTTCAAAACTTATAATTAAATTTCGTATTTACTGTACGAAATCTTACTAATCGTCCAATAGATTCCATTACTGTACCGTAAAATCAATTCAATAAAAATATATTACAATATCTATACGTGTACAGTACAAACTATCGGGAGGGTGTATTACAGTCTTTGCTCTTCCAGTGTCTGACCCTGAATCTGTTTCATCTGTCTCAGAAATAGAATATTCTGACTCCTCAGAATCTCCTGCTTTCTAACTCCAACCACATTCCTCTATACTCTCCACAACAACTGTTCCAAGCCCACATGTCCAGGCCCAAATACTCCTAGACAAATATGATAAACCCATTAAGGTTGTGGCTTATATTGATACATGAGCCTACAAATCCATGCTAGACCCAAAAGTCATTCCTTCACGTTAGTGGACTACCCATATCCAACATTTCAAAGCAGCTAATAGAGAATTGTTCACTACCAGCCTTATCACAAAAAAAATGCATTGGGATCAAATTTTTTCCAGGCTGTATCATTTGGAGTAAATTCATTGGAAGTCCTCTTTCTGAAAAAGATTTGCTTTTGGGATGGGATACATACTGTCAATTTGACAAACTCAGAATCCTCCCCAATGGGATCCGATACAAAAGAGATTTCAAACCATTTACCAACAATTTAAAAATCTTTTCCCTCCAAGAGAGTCCTCCCACCTTTGACCATTTCAAACAGTTTCTCCTCTCCTACTGTGCAGATAATTATTCTTTGTTCAAGGACCCTAATCCTTTGTGGCATAACCCAGATTTATTCATTAAACTTCATTTTAACCTTAATGAGGATATTAATCCCACCAAAGCCAGTCATCCTGGTATGTCACCCTCAGACCTTCAACTAGTCAGACAAGAACAGGCCTTAATTCAACAAGGTCTCATTGAATCTACAGATTCTCCATGGGCATGTCAAGTTTTTTATGTCGAAAACCGATATGAAAAGCTTAGGGGAAGGAAAAGACTTGTCATCGATTATAAATCCTTAAACAGATTCCTCCAGGATGATAAGTTTCCTTTACCAAAAACCTCCACCCTTTTGGTCCATCTTGCTAAGGCCAAATTGTTCTCTAAGTTTGATCTAAAAGGGGCATTCTGGCAATTAGGCATTCATCCCACAGACAGGCAAAAAACAACCTTCTGCATACCTAATACACAATATCAATGGAAAGTCCTACCCTTTGAACTTAAGACTGCTCCTTCCCTCTTCGAGAAGGCCATGACACGCATTTTTCATCCAATCCTTCACAATACCTTGATTTACATAGATGACATTGTACTCTTCAGTTCTACGGAAGAAGACCACTGTCGTCTGCTTTTCTAATTCTGTGAAATCATTAAACAGTATAATATCATGCTTTCTGAAAAAAAGAGTTTCATTGCCTAAGAACAAATTGATTTCCTTGGCATGCACGTGTCATATGGCACATATTCTCTTGGTCCACATCTTGCCCAAGAACTACTCAAATTTCCAGATGACCACCTGTCATGAGAACAAATACAACAGTTCCTTGGCACCATCAATTATATCCGTGACTTTATTCCTCACGTGGTCAGATACACCTTATCTCTTTCTAACCTCCTAAGAAAGAGTCCAAAACAGTGGGGCCCAGAACATACTCAGGCCATCCAACACCTCAAAAACGTTGCTCAACAACCGCCCCCACTCTATATTCCATCTGATGGGTTATGCATCCTCCAAACTAATGCGTCAGATCTCCACTGGGGAGCACTACTCCTTGAAGAAAAAAAAAACAACAAAAGACAATACTGTGCCCATGCCAGTGGATCATTCAAAGCCTCACACCAACATTACTATACAATTTACAAAGAGATCCTTACTGTCAAATATGGGATAGAAAAGTTTGATTTTTATCCCAGAGGCCATTCATTCAACGTGGAAATGGACAATTCCTTCTTTCCATGTGTCCTGGATTTCAAGAACAAGATTCCTCCTGATCCTCTCCTTCTGAGACTCAAATCGTGGTTTGAAAGAAATGACTTTCAGACCTTCCATATAAAAGGATCCCAGAATCTTATCCCTGATATGCTTTCAAAACCAAAACTGATTCAGCTTATTACCCATTCCTCAGTAATTCCTCTGGTCTACACCACCTCACCATCTATGGCATCCTCCTCCAACAATCTCCCAAATCCCATCGAAAATCTCCTTGCCAGGCAGACACCTTCTTTTCCTCATTCTCTTCTCTTAGAATTTCCTAGTATCAAGACTACTGAGAATGTTAAGGCATTTGCTCTTCAAAATATTTCTCGATACTTTTTCAATCTTTATGAACCAGGCAACCGCCCTCTCACCTAAACCCAATCAGACACGTTATTCCTGAACCTTTTCCACATTCGTCCTTATCCAGTTACTTCCTTTACCCATAATGCTCTCTGGTATCTTTGGTGTATTTCTCTTCTGTACTCTCACCCTGTTGCTTTCCCACTTATGCAACTCTACAACCATCTCCATGATCCAAGCCAATCAAGACTCTTTTCTCTGGACATTTCTTCAATGGTTCTTCCCTCTTTCCACATGGCGGAAAGAATTGATTAAATTAATGGGTTATCGTAACATTTGAAAAATGGATGAATTTATGAGTAACAAAATTACTTGCATTTACATTTTCCATAGGCCATATATGTTCAATAATCATACCAAGTTACTATGGTCCAATAATCTTGCATATGAGTACCAGACCGTCTATGACATGGACATTCAGTGGCCGACTATTTATCCTTCACTTATGAAGTTTCTCTGTGAAGCCAATAATGTGAAGATAGACTACCCAGATCAAGTCTTTCTCCTTCTAGATATGCATACTCCTCCTGAGTATTTTCAAGATTCACAAGACCTTATGGAACTTGATCCACATCTTCTCCCTCCAGATCTTCCATCACGACCTCCAAGTTCACCAGATGTGGGACCCTCTTAACCTTGGTACAAGAATCTTGTCGGAGATGTCAATTTAGATGACTCAGACTATGACAACAGCAACCTGTCCCCGTCACAGAACTCCATGTGACTCCACTCATGACTCAGCAGATTCTCACTTATCGAAAGCAAAGTACTATGTCTACTTTTCTTAAAGTTGTTTGTCCTTTTGTTATAATTATGTTTGGTTGTAATTATGAAAGTCACCCGTGACTTTCTTTTACTTTTAGCTTTTCCTTTTCTAAAAGTAAGTTTGTCTGCTTGTAATAATGTTATCCACTTTGTCTGTTTGTAATTATTGGTTTGATCCCCAGAGAGCTTGCTCTGCCTTTATAATGTTAGACCCTCTCTTGTTCAGATCATAACCTATTTTCTTATTGTAAAATATTTGTATCAATAAACCATGTTTGCTTAAACTTTTCATTTTCTTTTCTAACTACTCCTGGTTCTATTTTTATTTTATAATGGAATCCTGTTAAGCTGGTGAGGAAATGATAAATTATCGCCGTCGCTTTTGACTTCATCAAAACGCACCATTATCATTTTAGTTTTTGATTATACGTATCTCGTGATAAATTATGGCCATCATTTTTTACTTCATTAAAACAAACATTATCACTTTAATGATCTACTGAGATTTCACCATTTAATGATCTACCAGGAGATTCATCTCTAATCTTTTTTAAATTTTTTAACAATATTAAAAATAAGACAAAAATGATAAATATACCTTTATAACTCTTAATTTTTGATCAATTAATAAAATCTCAAGATAATCAAGTGTATAGTTTGTTATATTTTTAATATTTTTATGGAAAAGTTAACTTGGTCCCTAATTTATTTAGAAATATTTTTTTTTGACATGTTTACTTTTTTAACTCATATCGTCCCTCACATTTTCAAAATACATCAATTTAGTCTCTGTGCCAAAATTTTGACGGTCAAAACTAACATAAAGTATAAATTGACTATTTTACACTTTTTATTAAATTATTAAATTAAATAGACAATTTTTCCCTCCAAATTTTTATATTTTAATAATTTTACCTATTTAGATAGTGTAATATGATATGTGTTATAAAAACTTAAATTTAAAATAAAATACTTATAAAGGATTTAAATAAAAAAAATAAATATGATAAAATTTATTAAAGAATAAAAAAATTAAAATATAACATCATTTATTAAAAGTAAAAATAAAATTCAAGATTGAATACTTATAAAACTCAAAATTTAGTTAAAAAAACTAAAATGTTAAATATGTTATATATACATGTGTTAGAGTATATTATATATAGTATATATATTTATAAAAATGAAATATAATAATAAAATTACAATCATATTATAAAAATAAAAATATAATAATAAAATTGCAGTATATATAATTTATATATATTGTAATTTTATTATTATATTTTTATTTTTATAAATTATTTAATCTTTAATTTAATTTAATTTTGAATAAATGTATTATTTTTAAGATTTTCTTCATTTTTATTTTTAGTGAATTTTATCATATATTCTTTATTATTTAATTATTTTTAAGTGTTTTTTAGAAAATTTAAATTTGTACAATATACGTCAATTTCTTATTGTACTATTTAAATTGGTAAAGTTGTTAAAAAATTAAAGAGTAAAAACGTCATTTTAATTTAATAATTTAATAAAAAGAATAAAATATGAATTTATACTTTATATCAGGTTTGACCGTCAAAATTTTGGCTATTGTAGAGATTAAATTGATATATTTTAAAAAAGTTAGGAACAATATGAATTAAAAAAGTAAAAGCAGAATAGTTAGGGATCAAATTGTAATTATCAGCAGTACTAAATTGTAATTTAAGTAAAATAAGGTTTCATGGCAATATGGTCAAATGTCATAACATTGCAATTTGCCCTTATTTAAAATAAGAAAAAAGAAAAAGAAACCGTAAAATAAACCTTAGTTAAACTCTAACTCTATTATAAGTATCAATTTTTCCATGAAATACATTATTATCATATAATAAAGTAATGGAAAAACAAAATCTTATAGAAATTTGACCATATATGTATTTCTTTAAAATTCTAAATTGATTTTTTTTTATTTCTTTCATGTCTGGTTATGATTTTATCAATAAAAAAAAAGAAAAAAAAGGTAAGGGTAGATTAATTTTTATTTAAAAGATTTTTTTTAAAAAAATTGTGTGTTAATTGTTTTTAGTGCTAATGATGGCTTATTAATCAATATAAATTTAGAATAACAATAAAGTTATAAAGTTGATAAGCCAATTTTCGAATGTTAAATTTCATATTTTAAAATAGTTGATGTACATTTTAATTTATTTTAAAAATAATATATTTGGGAATTCATATAAAAAGAAACTAATTATTTTGTATGTTGCAATTTTTTTTTAAAATGATAATTTATTTTTTTATTCAAAAGAAATATAATAAATGTTTATATATTTTTCAACTGACATTATGATATAAGGATTAAATTGAGTATATTAATAATTTAACAGAGTTTATAAATAATTTATATGAAAATAAGAGTAGTGGTCAGAAAATGACCCAAAATAGATATGGGCTTACAAACGACCCAAAATATTGAACAAGTCCAAAAGACGTCTAAAACGGTCTAAAAGCCAATCAACAATTCATCAGCAAGCCAGTGCAAAAGTCAATATAGACAATGTCAAAGGAGGCCAAGCACGGCTGACATGCATGTGGGCTTATTCTATCCCCGATATATTAGGAATAACTAATATCTCGAGATACGATCTCCTCACCAATCTCAACGGGCTCCAAAACTCCTTGCTATAAATACAAATTCAAATCTTAGAGGCAAAAGTCTTGATATTTCCCCTAGGCAACTAATATTTATATTTTTCCCCCAAATATTTGGATCAACGTCAGTTTTGTTCCAAAACTCCTTACTATAAATACAAACTCAAATCTTAAAGGCAAAAGTCATGATATTTCCCCTAGGCAACTAATATTTATATTTTTTTCCCCCAAACATTTGGATCAACGTCAGATTTCCACCTCTACTTTTGGAGTTACCCATACTTTATCATCACCATCCAGCTCCAACTCCCACAAAACACATCAAAACTTCAACACACTATCCATCCCCAACTAATAAATCCCAAAACAACCAAATTACCCAAAACCACCCAAATCCCCTAAATCCACCGAAAAAAAAAAAAAAAACTCAAAACCACATAAACCCCTAAACCCAAGAAACTACAAAAACCACCAAACAAATTCAAACCACTTAAACCTCCAAATCCACCAAACTACCAAAACAACTAAATAAATCCCAAAACCACCAAATAAAACCAAAAATCACCCAAACCCACCAAAAAAATACCCAAAACCACCCAAATCCAAAATCACACTAACCTACGGAAAAAAAATTCAAAACCACCCAAACCCACCAAATACACCCAAAATCACCAAAAATCTCCTCTCCTCTCCTCTTGTCGCTGCCACAAACACTCTCAAAATCTTCCAAAACACTTCTCATAAAACCCGACTCTCTCTTTTCTCCAAAATTCGCCGACACAACACCACCAAAATCTACTGGGAGAAGAGATCGTCGGAGATGAGGAGAAAATAAGAGATAGAGAGAGATGTGGAAAAGATAGAGAGAGTGGAGAGTTAGAGAGAGAGTGAGATTAGAGATAGAAAAGGTTGAAGATAGTGAAAGAAAGAGAGATGGGAGGTCAAGAGAGGTGGAGAGAGGAGAAAGAAGTGAAAGAAAAGAGATAATAATTGGGAGAGAGAGAAAGAGAGATATATTTTTTTAATTGTTTTTTAAAATAGTTTTTTAATTTTTTTAATAAATCAGTTATTATTTTAGTTAGTTAATACAATTCCGTAGATGCCGTTACACTTTAAGGCCAAACTTTTTTTTTTTGTGGACGGTTTGATAATGGCAGGGGAAAAATAAATAATTTTAAAAATAGAGGAGGGAAATTAACGTTGACTAAAATGTGAGGGAAAAAATATAAATATCCCAAAGTATATTACTCGACTTCACTCGGCATTACTCAACAAGCACTGTTCAGGCTTTACTTGACCCAATTGACTTCAGTCAGCTTGACTATAATCAACTCCCATTACCATACACCAGTATCGCCTACGCTCGACACTCAGCATAGATACTTACGCTCGACAGTTTCCCTACACAGGTTTGATATTCCTTATTATTTTCACTCAACTGAATCCTCTTGCTGACTTGAGCGTCGAAGTCCATTTAACTGGTATCACCTCAGTATTTTCAAGTGCTTAACCTTTCCTTTTTTCTCTTGCAGTTTGTTGGTTAAACTATCGACTTCGACCGTAGATCTCAACATCTATAGACCGTAGATTCCAGTATCTATAATAAGTAAATTGATTTTGATAAGGATACTTTAACATTACAACGAGTGTTTATAGAAATAATTTAATATTCAAATTTTAAATATGGTGTATATAGGTGTATAAATTATATTTATAAGTAATAATATCGGCACCTATTAATAAAATATTAATTTATTGATAGATTGATATCTCAATTAATTAATAGCTTTTATAGAGGTTATATTATTTATGTCAAAATTCAATAAAATATGTTTGTGGATTCTTTGAATGAGGGAGATGGTGAGTGATGATGATAGGGTTAATTTGTAATTTTTTTTGTTTGATTTATATTTTTTATTTTATTTTTTTTATTTTTAATGTTATTTATTTTTTTAGGGATAACTATGTTATTTTATGTAAAAGATTTGATCAAATTGTTATTTTTTACTTAATCAACTAATAATAGGATACTTGAATGTAATAAACAGTAAATTAATATTATTAGTATAATTATAGATAAAATCATTATACCTTAGTTAAATTTTAAGGGATAATATTATGAAGTGAAGACATAATTCAAAAAACAAATAAATAGATGTTAGACAAAGCCGCAACGTTGTGAAGCAATCGAGGAGAGTCGCTCTCTCTCTCAATTAAACGTAGAATCTAAATGATCAATGACGCAAGCAGTCTTCGATAAAATCGTCATCGCAAACGTCAACACGAGTCTATCCCAAACCTGGATATCTTTTGTCTGGTCCAGTAACGTCGCACTCTATAAATTAGATCTCTGTCTCACTCTCTCTCTCTATCTGTATCTGGAAATTAACACTTTCCTTTTTCGATTCTTATAAATTTCAAACTACCAATTTATTTGTACTCTGCAACACCACCAACATGGTGAAACCACACATCCTGCTAGTGACCTTTCCAGCACAAGGCCACATTAACCCTGCCCTCCAACTAGCCAAGCGACTTGTAAGCCTTGGCGTGCAGGTGACGTTTGTCACCAGCGAGTTCGCCATCCGCCGCATGAACAAGACTACCTCGGTGGTGCCTGAGGGATTGTCCTTTGGTTCCTACTCTGATGGCTACGATGACGGCTTCAAACCTGGCGATGACTTCCACCACTACATGGCCGAGATCAGGCGGCTTGGCTCCCAAACCCTCACGGAGTTCGTGGTGGCCAGTACTGAACAAGGCAATCACTATTCTTGCATTGTTTATTCTATACTTCTCCCATGGGTGGAGAAGGTGGCCGCTTCTGTCAACATCCCCACTACGCTTTTATGGAATCAGACGGCTACCATGCTTGACATTTACTACTATTACTTCAATGGTTATGGGGATGTCATCAAAAACAGCATCGATGAACCCTCGTTCTCGTTGAAGTTACAAGGTTTGCCGGAACTGGCCAGCCGTGATCTTCCATCGTTTTTTCTCCCTTCAACTCCTTATTCTTTTGCTCTCCCGCTGTTTCAAGAACAGATGGAGATTCTTGACCAAAAAAGCCACCCAAGAGTGCTTGTTAACACCTTTGACGCTTTAGAATCTGACGCTTTGAAAGCCATAGATAAGTACAATCTGGTCGGAATCGGACCGTTGATTCCGTCTGCGTTTTTGGACAGGAAAGATCCATCCGATACTTGTTTTGGAGGTGATCTTATCAAGGGTGCTACTAATTCTAAGGAGTACATGGAATGGCTCGACTCGAAGCCTGAGTCATCCGTGATTTACGTGTCGTTTGGGAGCATTTCTGTCCTGTCAAAGCCACAAATGGAGGAAGTGGCACGGGGTTTGCTAAGAACAGGTCGTCCATTCTTGTGGGTCATAAGAGAAAGAGAAGGAGATCAAAAGAAAAAAGAAGGTGGTGATGATGATCAATTGAGTTGTGTAAAAGAGTTGGAAGAGCAAGGAAAGATAGTGACATGGTGCTCACAAGTAGAGGTTCTGTCTCATAAATCATTAGGATGTTTCGTGACACATTGCGGATGGAACTCAACGTTGGAGAGCTTGAGTTCAGGGGTGTCGGTGGTGGCGTTTCCACAATGGACAGATCAAACAACAAATGCAAAAATGGTAGAACATGTGTGGAAGACTGGTGTTAGAGCTAATTTCAACAAACAAGAAGAAGATCATCACATAGTTGATGAGGATGAGATTTACAAGTGCTTGGAGTTGGTGATGGGCAGCAAAGAAATGACAAGTAATGCCAAGAAGTGGATGGAGTTGGCAAGAGAAGCTGCCAACGAAGGTGGCTCTTCACATAAAAATCTAAAGGATTTTGTGGATGAGATTTCGAATTTCTAGATTGACAGAGAAAATGTGTATCCCGTGCAGAAGGAGGCAAGTTGCATCACTCATATTTCTTGTGCTCTTCAGATTGGTATATTCTTCGAGTAAGATTCATTTCCGTGCCCCAGCTAAATTTGTATGGTGTGTTAGATTAATAATTTTCTTTGCACCATGGAGATTTCCGTGGAATTTTGTAAGGAAAATTGTAATATTAAGAGAAAATAATGCATATCACTTTTCATGTTTACATAATTATAAATGGAGTTAATGTTTAGAATTTTTTTGATAAAAACCTACCATCCCGTTAATCAACTTTTGATTTTTTTTTTATAAAAATCCCCCATTAATCAACTATTATATTTAACTAAATTTTACTAAGAGGTGTAAATTAGCTCTAATATTAATTATTTGTTTTGTTTTTTCTAAGAAAGACAGGAAGCTGTTCTAATAATATATTAAAATAAAAATTACTTAATAAAATTTTAAGTTAATATCATTCCTATGTACATATTAACATAAAGGTAATACAACTACAACTTTTATTTAACATAAAGGTTTCGAGGGAATGCTAGACTGGCTCTCTGAGATGGACAAACCGCCATACATTGTCGAAGTACCTTCATTAGCTTGCCATCTTTGTAGAGCTAGAGGAAGCTTCATGTGTAGGTCAAATCCCATAGGCTTCTTCATCCTCATGGTTGGCAGGTTTCCATTGCTCTACAAGAGGACCCAATACATTGACTGCGTGGCCCATATCTGGTCTTTGATATGGTTTCCGTGCAGTGCAGTGACCCGCCAGCTCAGCCACTTTGAAGATGCTCTCCAGTGTCAGGGTTTCATCTATAGCCTTTGGGATGTTTTCTTTGTTAACTAGGATCCGACCGACAGGGCCAGCCCATAGTATTTTGGGGCCCTGGGTGAAAATAAAAAATTGTGCCCTTCCAGAAATACTATTCACATTTTTCTTCAAATTCATTTCAGCTCAAGCCTCCAATTATCAAGAACTCATTAACACATTATTTTCAACTTAAAATTATACGCACCTACAAAATAGAAACAACAATGAAATCTAGTCATTTAAACTTTTTTCTACTTGCACTTCTAAAAGCAAATTCATCAATTATATCATCATATTGAATGTTTTCTAGCATTTCCTTTTCAATGCATATCAATGCTAATCCATTTAGTCTATCTTGAGTCAGAGTGGTCCGCATGTAAGATTTTAACAACTTTAATTTCGAAAAATTTCTTTCAACAGATGCCACAGTACCAAGGATAGTTAAAAAAAATCCTATAAGCAATTATTGCATTAGGAAACATTATCCATTAATTTTACAAACTCCAGAATTTGAATGGCAGTCCATAATGTATCTACTTGACATGATTCACTTGGTAGCATCACTTGCAATACTTGCAATTCTGAACATAAACAATATGCATCAATATCACAAACCTCCCCATTTCTCAAAGTAGTTTCAAAATTAACGCAACAATTTTTTAATTTATTATCATCCAATTAAACTAACTTCGTTTTTTTTTTTAATCTTTTGGCAAATCCAGAAAGTTGTTTCGTAGGAACCATTTTGCTAATTATAGACCCAACCAAACAAAGACAAACAAAAATAAAACAATTAAAAACATACAATATTATGATATTTAATAATAATAATATAAATTGTTAATTATTTAATAAAGAACAATAGAACCTATAGACAAGTGGGATTTAAGTCTAACCGCTGCTGCCACACTGTTCAAAGGCAAAAAGACCAAGAAGCAAGTACAAATAAGACCAAGATAGATGTACAAACAAGCAAAATAAAACCTTTTTTGAACAGCTAATATTCTCACAACACAAACAAGTAAAGTTTGATCAAAGAAAAAGATAAACAATATTAAGAGAAGACTTGATTATAATATCCACAGGAAATTGAACATAAGAACAATAGAAAATTGAACATAATATCCACAACAATTTTGAACATAAGAACACTAGAAAATTGAAAAAAAAAATAATAAAAAACCCAAACCCAGAAATCATTTACAGAATAAAGCAAGAAAAGCAGATCAAGTAACCATCAAAAACAAAAGATTTTCATCACAAAGAAGAAATATATAAACCCAAGAAATAAAAACAAATTAAGAACCAATTAAAAACGAACTGTACTTCTAACAATAAAGAAGAACTTAATTGAAAAATCAAATCAAATAAACCCTAAACTGAAAGATGAAAGTAGTGAAATTTGAAACCTGGTAAGAGAAGGATAAATTCGATCGGTGTATTGGACAATCAGAGAGGCTTGAAGTTCCATTAAATTAGACCAATAAATCAATTTCAAACAAATTGAAGGAGACAATTTCAGTATATAATATGATTAAAAGAAGGATTCGTAAGATTGAAAGGGAGGAGAAAGTAACGAATTTCATTACCGTTGAAGTCTTGAAGGAGAGATTCATTAAATGCCATAGTTCAACGGTCGACGGTCGACCTCAACATGGCCGATGGAGGACCTATTTCTCAAAGGCATGGCTGTTGATTTTTCTTCTGCCTTTTTTGACCAGAGGCACTTACTTTCCAGGCCCAAAACAAAATGTCCATTAATCTTTACAAAATTGCTAAAATGCCACACAGTAGTTGTTCCAGCAAAAGAAGAATGAAAAAAAAATATATATTGTTTTGGGCCTGACACAGTAAAAACTATTTGGGTCTAAAACAGTACCTATTAAAAGTAAGGATGGCGCCCCTAACATAACTTGGGCCCAGGGCGATCGCCCAGCTCGCCCTGGGCCTCCACCGGCCCTGCCGACGGAACCATGTGACCAAATGAGCCTTTTCATCTGGCATAGAATCATCTAATGATTTCCTACCAGTGATTATCTCCATCAAAACAACTCCATATGCATATACATCGATTTTTGTTGTCACTCTTCCAGTGGCTGCAAAACGGCAACCAAAACAGATATTCAATTTATAATCATATTCAAACAATTTATACATGAAATCCACGGTAACATTTAAAGTAGGTTAAACTCAAAAGCACAGAAATTTTAGTACGAAGAAAAAAAACAAGAGAAAAGGAGAAACAAGCTTTCTAGAAGTGGTCTAAAATACAGCAGTTACTATAATATGAAGAAACTGATCATTAGTATTAATTTTCTATATGCATTTCAAGCAAGTTTAAATTACCAGAGTAAACCAACATAGAATGATGACTCGCGGTCAACATCAGATAGCTTACAATAAGATTAATCATGTATTCACAAAGAGAGAAAAAGAATGAATTTTATGATCATGGTTATTTAGACATATTGTGCAGAAAACTGTAAGACGTAAACATAAGGGAAAAAAAAAAATTTAATTTACAATCTTCACCAAGAAATATTAAGGAAAACTTTCGAAGAAACAAAAGAAAATTCATGGGGATAGTTTGATCATGCAATCATAAAGCAATACCTTTAAAGGAGTTCTAACAATTTTCAAGAACAATACTCAACTGTATTTAATTAAACCTTAAACCCAATTTAGTCAGCTATGTGAGTCCCATTCCTCCACTGAATGCCGATAATCATATTCAAATCACTGTCAAGCTAATTTCAATAGTGATTTTTTGGTGTTTCTGCCATTTAAGTACTAAAATCTCACCAACAACAAAGCAAGCTTTGGAAGTCTTTTCACCAGAACAAGTCCTTAATCATGGCAAAAAGGGATGTTTCAATATCTGAGGTGGCACATCAGCAGAACTTTAATATTTGATGTGGCATTTAAGGTGTTACCAATGCAGCACATTGGTGAAACACTTGATATTGCTAAGAGGTATCAAATATTACACAAACGATCTCCTAAGGAACCTACACAATATGCAATGTAAAATTACTTCAACAAAGACGTTAAAAATCTGAAAATTCAAGGCTCAACATACCAGCATACTCAGGCGCAAGATGCCCAAATGTCCCAGCCAATCGTGTCTCCAAAGAATACTTCCCATCAGGAGCATTTTTAACCAAACCAAAATCTGCAACCTTAGCTCTCATATCATCGCCAATAAGTATGTTAGAGGGCTTCAAATCTCTGTGGATGAAACTTTGTTGTGCCAAGCTGTGCAGATATTCCACTCCTCGTGCAACATCTAGGGCAATAGTAATCCGCTGCTTCCAGTAAGAGGAGCGTAACCAAGTTCACGACACTCGAATAAATGCTGCGCAAGAGTGCCCTGAGGCATATACTCATACACCAATAGCCTCTCATTGCCATTTATACAGTAACCCAACAGAGCAACCAAATGCCTATGCCTAACCTTAGTAAGCACGGCAATTTCAGCCTGAAACTCACTCAATCCTTTGGTACCCATTGAATTAGACTCCATCCTCTTCACAGCAATCTTAGTCCCGTCATGCAATTCCCCTTTATACACGATACCAAATCCTCCTCTGCCCAAGATATTAGCCTCACTGAAATTATCAGTCACCTGACGAAGAACGTCTATTGTTATAGACACATTACCACCTTCAAAAAGGCGACGATCACTACGATCACCACTGCTTTGACTACGCAACTCACTAGGAACTCCATTATATGAATTCATTCCAATTCCACATATCACTTCATTCTTGGGCATCCCATTCTCAGCTTCCGGATTCTTGACCCTACCAAACTTCCCATGCTTCCTTTTAACAAGAAATTTATACACCACAAAGAATACAACGATAGCAGCAATGATACCAGTTGACAGAGAGTAACCCTTGCCCGATCCAGATGCCCTATTAGACGGGGAACTAGATCCTGGTGGGGGAGGAGCTGTATTCACATCGGTACCAATGAAAGGGTTACCGGGTGCCGTAATTAGCTTCACGCCAGCCCCAAAAGTGGGGATCTTACCAGAAATATTATTGTTAGACACATCAATAGTCTGGAGAGTAGCTATTTTAGTCAAGCTATCAGGAATTGGACCGGTCAAGTTATTCTGCTGCAAGTACAAACTCTTTAGAGCAGTGAGATTGGCATAGGCAGGCGAAATGGTCCCTTCCAAATGCTTATTGGCAAGATTGATGGTGGTAATTTCCTTGAACATCACAGGAAACAAAAGACCAACCTGTCACGAACTTTTTAGAAGGATCCAGAACAACCTAGAAGAATGGTGAACCTTGTGGAGAAACCTAGAAGGATGGAGAAGCTCCTAGAGAAGTCTAGCTCTTGGAACATTCTAGAATGTTGTGGAGACTTGTAGGATATTCAAGACTTGGAACTTTCTAGAACATGTACATTGTAGGAAAGCCTTGTATATCGTAGAATTCTTTAGAACATTGTAGATAGGTAGGGACCTAGAATGTTCTTTGGTGCCTATAAATAGATGGCACCCCTTATTTGTAGAAACCATCCAAGAAATCTTAGAAAGCATTCAAGCATTCAAGTATTCTCTCAAACACTTGTGCTCTCTTCTCTTCTCTCTTCCTACAAGCTTTCTTGAGTTTACTAGCAAGTTACTTGCCTAGCTCGTGGGGATTAAGGCTGACTTAACCTCTTCGACGGGAGGAAGTGTGTTAAGTGCCGCACGGTTGGCTTAGAAAATACTAAGGCCGTGACAAGTGGTATCAGAGCCTAGTTGCTCAACTAAGGAAGAGATAGCATAATGGCAGGAGTCGAGGAAGTTGTCGTCCAAGAGCCAAGCCGTGGAAGGGATGCCAACCCAAGCAGGTCGAGGAAGGATAAATCTCGTGATGCTGCCTCAATCTTAGAGTCAAGGTTGGCTAGGATTGAGCTTGCCATAGCCGATTCGAGGGAACGGCTGGATGTGTTGGAGCAGTGCGTAGAGAGGGACATTGGCGATCTTAAGGAAAAGATCGAGGACCTCCGGGGAGACATGCAATTTGGCTCTACGTCAGGGCGAGAGGCGCAAGAGGGGAACGAGATCTTCCAGGCAAGGTTGGAAAGCACGGTAATGGGGAAGCTCGCGGAGTTCGAGACACTTCTTGAAGACATGCGGGACGATTGGGCCTTATGCAAGAGAGCTGTTAGTGGAGGGGCTTTCCAAGGTGCTCCGAAGAAGGAGATACCTAAGCCGAAGGAGTTTGATGGCAAACGAGATGCCAATGAGGTAGACAACTTCATTTGGCATATGGAGAGGTACTTTGAGGCCGTTAGGATCACGGATGATCAGGAGAAAATCCGGACCGCAACCTTATACCTCGCCGATACAGCCACTCTGTGGTGGAGGAGGAGACATGCCGACATCCAAAGAGGTACGTGCACTATCGATTCTTGGGATGACTTTAAGAAAGAGCTCAAGAAGCAATTTTATCCGGAAGATGCTGCATATCTTGCTCGGAAGAATTTGAAGAAGCTTAAGCAAACGGGTTCGATTAGGGACTATGTTAAGGAATTTTCTAGTCTTATGCTCGAAGTTCCTAACATGTCGGACGACGAGTTGTTGTTCAACTTCATGGACAACCTACAACCTTGGGCGGAAGTAGAGTTGCGTCGCCGCAATGTGCAAAATCTTGCCGAAGCCATAGCCATTGCGGAATCCCTAATTGATTACTGAAGGAGTGAACCACCCAAGAAGAAACCACCACAGGATAATCATGGTAAAGGTGGGGGAGACAAAGGGAAAGGTCCATACAAGCCTCCAAGCGGGAAAGACAAGGGTAAGTAGAAGGAAGGTCAAGGCAAGAAAGACTTCAAGCCGAAGACCAACTGTTTCCTTTGCGACGGTCCTCATTGGGCAAGAGAGTGCCCAAAACGCAAGGCTATCAATGCATTGGTAGACAAGCGTGAGAAGGAGATGAAGGAATCTCACATGGGCTCTCTTCGCATACTCACCGCCATCAAAGCCCAGCCAGCCTCAAAGACCCGAGGGAGTCAGGGTCTTATGTACCTCGATGTACACATCAATAGGAAAGCTACTCGCATTATGGTTGATACGGGAGCTACAAACTCCTTTGTCTCGGAGGAGGAGGCAAGGAGACTTGGACTGAAAGTGTCCAAGGAAACCGGATGGTTAAATACGGTGAACTCTAAGGCGAGACCGCTTATTGGCATGGCTCGAGAAGTAAGCATCAGTATGGGTAATTGGAATGGGAAGATAGACCTGACAGTCGCGCCCATGGATGACTTCGAGGTAGTGCTCGGCATGGACTTCCTCGAACAAGTCAAGGTAGTTCCTTTACCCTTCCTACGTTCTGTTGCTATATTAGAGGATACTCCTTGCATCATTCCAGCTATCGACAAATTCGGATCGAAGACCCCTCATCTTTCGGCCTTGCAAGTGAAGAAAGGCCTTAAGAAGGGGGAGGTGACATACTTGGCCTCAGTAAAGCATGATGAGGGTGTAGTTCCATCGGAGGAGCTACCTAAGGAGATCAAGAAAGTCCTTGAGGAGTATAAGGACGTCATGCCCGCGGAGTTGCCCAAGAGACTACCACCTAGGAGGGAGGTGGATCATCAGATTGAGTTGGAGCCGGGAACGAAGCCACCCGCCAAGGCCTCTTATCGGATGGCACCACCAGAGTTGGAGGAATTAAAGAAACAGCTGAAGGACTTGTTGGATGCCGGCTACATTCAACCGTCCAAAGCTCCATATGGCGCACCAGTGTTGTTTCAAAGGAAGAAGGACGGGTCCATGCGATTATGCATCGACTATCGGGTTTTGAACAAAGTAACCATAAAAAACAAGTACCCTATTCCTTTGATTGCTGACTTGTTTGATCAGCTTGGTAGGGCTCGATATTTTACAAAGCTTGATTTAAGGTCGGGTTATTACCAAGTGAGGATTGCGGAAGGCGACGAGGCAAAGACTACGTGTGTAACCCGTTACGGTGCTTATGAGTTTCTAGTGATGCCATTCGGCCTCACCAACGCACCGGCCACGTTTTGCACACTTATGAACAAGATCTTCCATCCTTCCCTGGATCGGTTTGTGGTGGTGTACTTAGACGACATTGTGGTCTATAGTAACACCCTCGAGGAACATGCTCGACACCTACAAGCTGTTTTCAAAGTTCTAAGGGAAAATGAGCTCTACGTCAAGAAGGAGAAATGTTATTTTGCCCAACCAGAGGTGTACTTCTTGGGGCATAAGATCAAGGATGGTGCGCTCATGATGGATAAAGAGAAGATCAAAGCCATTTGTGAATGGGATCCTCCTACGAAGGTGCCTGAACTACGGTCATTCCTTGGCCTAGTTAACTATTATCGGAGATTCATAAAGGGGTATTCAGCAAGGGCAGCTCTACTCACAGATCTTCTAAAGAAGAACAAGGCGTGGGAATGGTCGAGTGAGTGCCAAGAAGCCTTCGAGGGATTGAAGAAGGCGGTAACGGAGGAGCCAGTGTTGAGACTCCCGGACCATTCCAAACCATACGAGGTACAAACGGATGCTTCTAATTTTGCCATTAGAGGAGTTCTAATCCAAGATGGGCATCCTATAGCCTTCGAGAGTCGCAAGCTGAATGATACGGGACGGAGGTATACCGTTCAAGAGAAGGAAATGAATGCGATTGTTCATTGCCTTTGCACATGGAGACATTACTTGCTCGGCTCTCACTTTGTCATTCAGACAGACAACGTTGCCACTAGCTACTTCCAGACACAGAAGAAGCTAAGCCCAAAGCAAGCTAGATGGCAAGACTTCCTAGCTGAGTTCGACTATACGCTGGAGTACAAGCCCGGGAAGGCCAATTTGGTGGCAGATGCACTAAGTCGCAAGGCGGAACTTGCAACTATGAGGAGTGCGCCACAGGGAGAAGTCATCAATCTCATCAAGGAGGGGCTACAACACGACTCACTTGGCAAGAGTCTCGTGGGACTAGCAAATGATGGAAAGACCAAGCGATTTTGGGTACAGGATGACTTGCTCTACACCGTGGGAAACAGGCTGTATGTCCCGAAATTCGAAAACCTGCGGAAGAATCTGATCAAGGAGTGCCATGATACAAAGTGGGCAGGACATCCGGGGCAACAGAAGACCAGGGCTTTACTTGAGGCAACTTACTACTGGCCGCATATGAGGGATGATATTGAGGCCTATGTGAAGACTTGCCTTGTATGCCAACAGGACAAGAACGAGCAGCAATCACCGGGAGAATTGCTAGAGCCACTACCAATCCCTGAGAGACCATGGGAAAGTGTCACCATGGACTTCATATCGGCCTTGCCCAAGTCGGACGGCTGCGGATCAATCATGGTGGTGGTCGATCGTTTCTCAAAATATGCAACTTTCATTGCTGCCCCTACGGACTGCACGGCGGAACAGGCAGCTCGGTTGTTCTTAAGAGATGTAGTGAAGTATTGGGGTATGCCAAGAACGATCATTAGCGATCGAGACCCGCGCTTCACAGGAAAATTCTGGACCGAGCTTTTCAACCTTTTGGGGTCGAAGTTGCATTTCTCTACAAGCTTTCACCCACAAACGGATGGGCAAACAGAGAGGGTGAATGCCTTGTTGGAGCTATACCTGAGGCAGTTTGTGAGTGCCAACTAGCGAGATTGGGCAAAGTTACTTGATGTGGCCCAATTCTCTTACAACCTGCGGAGGAGTGAGGCGACCCACCATAGTCCCTTCGAGTTGGCAACGGGCCAACAACCCCTCACTCCACAGACGGTAATGGTAGGATACACGGGAAGGAGTCTAGGATCGTATAACTTGGCCAAGGATTGGCAAGAACAAGCCGATATAGCACGATCCTATCTTGACAAGGCCGCGCGGAAAATGAAGAAATGGGCTGACAAGAAGAGACGACGAGTAGAATTTCAAGTAGGAGACTTGATGCTTGTCAAGTTGCTGCCCCAACAATTTAAGGCCTTCAGGAATGTGCACAAAGGCTTGGTAAGGAAGTACGAAGGACCCTTTCTAATCCTGAAGAAGGTGGAAAAGTTTCCTACAAGGTTGAATTACCTCCGAGGCTCAAGATCCATCCAGTCTTCCATGTGAGTCATTTGAAACCCTATCATGCGGACACGGAAGACCCTAGCCGAGAAGAGTCTTCAAGGGCGCCAATTGCCGTAGTAACCTCATACGATAAGGAAGTAGAGGAGATCCTAGCGGATCGAGTCGTGAGGAAAAGGGGTGTTCCTCGAAGTAGCGAGTACCTGATCAAATGGAAGGGACTTCCTACGAGTGAAGCTACTTGGGAACCGAAGGAGTCTTTGTGGCAGTTTGCAAAACAAATCGAGGAGTTCCACAAGGAAACTACGACGAGGACGTTGCCGGATTAGGTGGGGGAGAATGTCACGAACTTTCTAGAAGGATCCGGAACAATCTAGAAGAATGGTGAACCTTGTGGAGAAACCTAGAAGGATGGAGAAGCTCTTAGAGAAGTCTAGCTCTTGGGACATTCTAGAATGTTGTGGAGACTTGTAGGATATTCAAGACTTGGAACTCTCTAGAACATGTACATTGTAGGAAAGCCTTGTACATTGTAGAATTCTCTAGAACATTGTAGATAGGTAGGGACCTAGAATGTTCTTTGGTGCCTATAAATAGATGGCACCCCTCATTTGTAGAAACCATCCAAGAAATCTTAGAAAGCATTCAAGCATTCAAGTATTCTCTCAAACACTTGTACTCTCTTCTCTTCTCTCTTCCTACAAGCTTTCTTGAGTTTGCTAGCAAGTTACTTGCCTAGCTCGTGGGGATTAAGGCTGACTTAACCTCTTCGACGGGAGGAAGTGTGTTAAGTGCCGCACGATTGGCTTAGAAAATACCAAGGCCGTGACAAACCGCTACAAGCATTGTTCCCGGGCCAAGAATCAGCTAAAACAACCGGATACCCCATAGCTCCGGCAATCTCAAGCATGGTTGTGACCTGGGGATCACAAGGTTTCCCAGCTTGTGAATTGCTTAGACAGTAATCATTGTTATCAATACTAACCTTTTGGACACTGCTTGGAAATGCAGGATATGGACCTTGCAACTTGTTGTTTTGCAAAGACACGTTCACCAAAGCAGGCAGTGATATCACTGACTCTGGAACTACTCCAGTCAATTGATTATCACGCAGAGACAAATTAAACAAGCTCTCACACTTGGACAAATCCGGAATCAGACCCGTAAACTGATTCTTGTGAAGTCAAACTTGCCTCAACTGAGTCATACCTGACAAGACATCAAGCCTACCTGAAAGCCCCATCGTTTGGTCGTGGAACCAGATATTTTGAATCTCGGAATTGGCAAAAGAAGCAGGCAGAGGCCCCATCAAGTTGTTGTAAGAGAGTCTAACATTTTGTAAACTGGCAAATGAATCGAATATATCGGGTATAGGACCCATCAAATTTGTATTATCCAAGTACAAGGTGGTGAGACCAGTAGATTTGTTGAGTTCCATCGGAAATGACCATGGAGAAAGATTGTTCTGGCTCAGACTCAAAGTCTGCAAATTGGACAAGCCATCGAAACAACAGGTAGGCACGCTGGTGAAATTGTTGCCGTCCAAATAGATTTCTTGTATAGAGGCGAGTTTGGAGAGGTTAGGGATGGGGCTGGAGAGGGCATTGAACTGGAGAGAGAGGGTTTTGAGCTGGGAGAGAGAGGAGATGTCGTCAGGGAGAGAACCGGAGAGCTTGGAACGGGCGAGACTGATGGAGGCGACGAAGCGGTCGGAGGAGTCGCAGTTGACACCTGTCCACTCGCAGTAGCCGGTGGAGGACTTGGAGGACCAGCCGGAGGGGAGGGTGGTGAGGGACTGAGCGAACTTGAGCATGGCAGCGGAGTCATCGGCGTCAGCGGTAGTGGTGATGGCGAGGAGGAGGAGGAGGAATAGAAGGACGGTGGAGAGAGAAAGCAGCCGCATTGCTGGGATTCAGATTAAGGGTGGAGTATTTTTTTGTTTTAGTAGAGAATAAAAATTCAAAACAAATAACAATAAACCAAAAAAGCGAACCGCCTCGCCTCTCTCTCTCTCTCTCTCTCTCTCTCTCTCTCTCTCGAAACTAAATGGAAATATGCTAACGTCAACACACTCCTCGCTCACATTTTTTTGTTTTTTTTATCTGAGTTGTAACCCATTACTTAACCCATTCTGTATATTACCTTCTAGTTCTTTTTCTTTTTTGGGAATTTAGAAAAACTACCCAAAAAATAATTCTAAATTATAAATCTACCCACTCCATGCTAATTTTTGTATTCACTACCTAAATTTTTGATTGAGACAAAAATGCCCTCCCAATTAACCCTACCTACATCCTTTTCTTTTCACGCTTCTTCATTTTTTTCACGCTTCTTCATTTTTTTCATCTTGTTCTTCCTCCTCACGTTCTTCTTCTTCTACCCAAACAACGGCCACTGTTCTTCTTCTTCTGCTGCGGCAACGGCAAGTGTGGTGGGAGTGTTTTTAACTCTTCTTCTTCTTCTTCTTCTCTATTTCACACTTCTTCTTCTTCTTTACGCGGCAACTGTTCACGGACTTCTCCACGGCGACAACTCTTCACGGACCGTACAAATAAAAAATTCGTGGCTTATTAAATGTTTAATAGAATGAAAATAAATTAAAAATTCTTAAAAAGTCTATTTTTCCTTCAATATATTAATAAATTAAAATTTTATCATATGAATTACATTAAAAATTAGTAAATAAAAAATATTTGATAGAATTATATAATATGTACTATAAAATATTTTTAAAAAGTTAAATTAAATTACTTCTGAATTAAAAAAGTTAAAAAGGAAAGGAAGAAAAAAAATATTTATATTTTTTATACAAAAGAAAAATTAAATAAGAAAAGCATTTTAAAAACATAAATGGTTACTTTTCCATCACTTAGCAATGCCCTAATAACAAATAGGAAAAATAATTATTGAGGTTTTACGTCAATTTAAGGTCTTCTTAACGTGTGGAAAAAATTGCACTAGTTTCCAAAAAATACCAAAGAAAATTGATCACTTTTCTATGGAATCATAATTTAGTTAGATCTACTAAATAGTACTATTGCTTGACTTTGACTTTGTCAATGAACTTGAAAATTCAAAGTCTTTGCTATATATATGTGTGGAAAAATGCTCTAGCTTTTAAGAATTTGGAAATTTAAAGTGAATTTTCACAAGTTATGGTATGCTTGACTTGTCAAGTTTTTGTTGTTATCAATCCACATTTTTTCTCTAATTTCAAGTCAATATGTTAAAACTAATACATCACTTTATGATAGACTAAATTCCATATGTAACTTCAAAAAAAAAAATTTAAGTACAAAATTTGATCACTTGTTTCTCAGATTAAGGAGTAAAATAGCTCAATTAAGTTTTATGCTTTTAGAAAAGTAAATTCCTATAATTCGTGGCATGTTTGACTTATCAATCCAAATTTTGTCTTTTGATTTTAAATCAGAACAATATGTTAAATTACACATTAAAACATCATTTTATTACGAGATAATAAAATCCCATATAACTTCCAATTAAGATATTTTAAAATATAAAATTTGCTAATTTCTTTAAAATGTTAAGGATATATAAAAAAATTTAAAATATATAAAAAAATAAAAAAAATTATATTTATTCTTCAATACTCCATTGCTTAATTGGTTTCCTATATAAGAAAACAATTATGAGAATTTTAATTTTACATAATATATTCTAAAGTACATGTTAACACGGAATCCACTATAGTTTTGCCACGCATATGTGTGGCAACAAAATTAAAACACTAATTGTCATCCTTTTTTGGTTTTATCCACGGGTATCCGAGCTAAATTTGATTAATCCCGCTCTACTCGAGAGGTAATTAAAGGTCTGGCTATAAGGTGCTCCAATTTTGGTTCGAATTCGACACACAGCCTTCAGTAAGTTCACGATACTTAGCCACTACACTACACCTTAGTGGTTAATTGTCATCCTATTACATTCGCGACAAATATTATGTAGTATTATATTTTTTTTGCACAACTTACATAAAACACTAACTGTCACATGTTATTTTGGATTAGTTGTCGTTTGATTCAAATAAGAGATTAATGGTACAAGAAAATATTTAATTATTTTAAAATCATGAAGCCACTTAAAACTAGATTATTTTATATTTAAAGGTCCACATACATTTGCCCTAAGATGACAGTAAAAGCATCATGAAGAGCTTAATTAAGTTTGAAATTAAAAAGAACTAAAATTTATAGAAAATGTTTTTTCTTTTCTTAATTAGAGGCAATTAGTTGTGATGTTCGATTAAAAAAGTTAATATTAAAATTAAATATGATTTGTTAATTTGTTGTATTATTCAAAATAAAAAGGAAAAAAATAATAATAACAAATAGGAAAGACAATTATTGATAGTTGGCATCAATTTAAGGTCTTCGCAATATGCGTGAAAAAAATTGCACTAGTTTCCAAGAAATACTAAATAAAGTTGATCACTTTTCCATGAAATCATAAGTAAGTTAGATCTACTAAATAGTACAATTGCTTGGCTTTGTTAACGGTGTTGGCATCAATTTCTAATTAAAAGTTTTGAGAAATAATATAAATGAATTATGGATTATTTTTTCTTTTGAGCTAATTAATTGTGGAGTAATGCTGCACAATTAATAACTTCAGTCAAAAATCAATTTACGTATTGTGATAAGTAATTTATTTTTATCATATAATTTATAAAATGATGATGTGATGAATGATATGTGGAGAATAAATTATTTGCCACATCATTTGAGTAGACTCTTATACTAATATTTTGGGTTGTATAGAGTTACTGTTAATTGTGATACTGAAATATCGAAATTTCATAACTGATAGATAAGATAGTCACTAATATGTGAAGGTTGATTGCTAATTCAAAGTCTTTACAATACGTATGGAAAAATGCACTAACTTTCAAAAAATTGAAAATTTTGATCCTTTTTCTACGGACATATCATTTAATTGATATCTACTGAAGTCTTTGATGATCGATCCTTTGCCATGAAATAAACTTTCGTTTCAAGGTCCACACAAATTTACCCTAAGATGAAATTAAAAGCAACAGGGAGAGCTAATTAAGTTTGAAATTAGCAATAATTATAATTAATAGGAAATATATATATTTTTTTAATTAGAGGCAATTAGTTGTGAACTTGTTATATTCGATTAAGAAATTTCATATTAAAATGAAAACAATACATGTTTGTTTGTCAACTGTAACTTTTATTTTTAGAGGAAAATTCAATTGAGTTCCTAACATTTTTTGAAAAATTATTTAATAGAATGAAAATAAATCAAAAATTCTTAAAAAGTCTAGTTTTCCTTCAATATATTAATAAATTAAAATTTTATCATATGAATTACATTAAAAATTAGTAAATAAAAAATATTTGATAGAATTATATAATCTGAACTATAAAATATTTTTAAAAAGTTAAATTAAATTACTTCTGAATTAAAAAAGTTAAAAAGGAAAGGAAGAAAAAAAATATTTATATTTTTGATACAAAAGAAAAATTAAATAAGAAAAGCATTTTAAAAACATAAATGGTTACTTTTCCATCAATTAGCAATGCCCTAATAACAAATAGGAAAAATAATTATTAAGGTTTTACATCAATTTAAGGTCTTCTCAACGTGTGGAAAAAATTGCACTAGTTTTCAAAAAATACCAAAGAAAATTGATCACTTTTCCATGGAATCATAATTTAGTTAGATCTACTAAATAGTACTATTGCTTAACTTTGACTTTGTTAATGAACTTGAAAATTTAAAGTCTTTGCTAGATATATGTGTAGAAAAATGCTCTAACTTTTAAGAATTTAGAAATTTTAATCCTTTTCTATGAATATATATTTTAATAAATTCAACTTACTATTATCACTGACAACTAATTAATTATCTTTCTCTATCAGTATATAGGGAATTTAGCAAAATTGTCCAAAAACAAATTCAAAATGGCAAATATATCCAACCTCCACTAACTTTTGCAAACCATGCCTAAACATTTTTATTGGACAAAATTGCCCTTATTTTAACCCTACCCACACAATAATTTTTTGACTATCTTCATATTCTTCTTCACCTGGTTCTTCTTCACTTGTTCTTTCATTATTTTTCTTCTTCATATTTTGTTATTTTTGCTCTCCTCTTCTCCATAGATTAGTGAATACATCTTTCTGGGTTTTCAATTGTTAATCCTCCATCAAAAAAATGAAGAACGAATTTTTATCAATTGTTTTTTTTTTTCATCGGGCCGGCCAGTCCTGATACTTTTTTTCATCGGGCCAGCCAGTCCCAATACTTGTTTCATTGGGCCGGCACGGTCTTGATATTTTTTTTTATCGGGGCAGCACGGTCTCGATACTTTTTTTTATCGGGCCAACCAGTCTCGATACTTTTTTCATCGGGACGTCACGGTCCCGATACTTTTTTTCATCAGGCCGGCACGGTCCTGATACTTTTTTTCATCGGGCCGGCACGGTCCCGATACTGGCAGGCCGATGAAAAAAAAGTATCAGGACCGTGCCGACCCGATGAAAAAAAGTATCGGGACAATGACGGTCCATGAAAAAATATATCGGGACTGTGCTGGCCCGATGAAAAAAAAAAACAATTGATAAAAATTTATTCTTCATTTTTATCAAGCCGTAGAAAGAAAAACAAGAAAGCTCTACTTCTTCAAAAACCAGTAGCTAGCATTGTTTTATATACAAAACTATTATATATATATATATATATATATATATATATATATATATATAAACCCATTATTTATATGCTTCTTATTTATATAAAGAACAACTCTGTCTTCAAGTCAGATATATTCTTGTCTTGTTATCCATGGATGTCCTGCAAAAAACCACAAACCATTTACTCAACTTTTATTTCTTGCAATATAATTAAAAATAAATAAAAAATCATCTCCAACGCAAATAAAAATTTGTGTTAAAAATAAAAATAACTCACTAAAATGAAGTTAAGAGAATTTGTGTTAATGAAGTTAGGAGAAGAAGAAGAGCAGAGAAGAAGACGGCAGTGTACGAAGGAGTGAAAAATGAAGATGAAAAATTTATTTTGGTAGGGGAAAAATGATCTGAGGGCATTTTTGTCTAAAAAAATGTTTTTTGGGTATAAGATGTAGAAGTTAGTGGAGGGTGAGTACTTTTGTAATTTTCAATTTATATTTGGGTAATTTTACTAAATTCCCCAATATATATAGCCATATAAAAAGTTATCTCATCTTAATACTTTAATGGCGATTGAATTATGATATTTAAGAAAAATATAAGCAGATATTTAAGAAAGTTCTTAAATTGAGGTGCTTAATGCAAGTATTTTGAAACTTCTAGCTCTATGGAAAAAATATTCTAAAAACTTAAAAACTTTGGTAATATTTTCCCTAGTCTTACTAGCTAAATAGTTCAATTGTATTATATTATATATACTTTTAGAAAAGTGAATTGTTTAAAGGTCCACATAAATTTGTCCCAAGATGACAGTAAAAGCATCATGAAGAGCTAACTTAAGTTTGAAATTAGAAAGAACTAAAATTTATAGGAAATGTTTTTTCTTTTCTTAATTAGAGGCAACTAGCCGTGATATTTGATTAAGAAATTTTATATTAAAATTAAATATGATTTGTGAATTGTTTACATTATTCAAAATGAAAAGAAAAAATAATAATAATAACAAATAGAAAAAGCAATTATTGAGGTTTTGATGTAAATTCAATGCCTTCTGTCAGGTATATGAAAAATTGTACTAGTTTCCAAGAAATACAAAAGAAAGTTGATCACTTTTCTATGGAATCATAAATAAGATAGATCATAGATCTACTAAATAGTAATATTGCTTGACTTTGACTTTGACTTTGTCAATGAACTTGGCATCAATTTCTAATTAAAAGTTTTGAGAAATAATATAAATGCATTATTAATTGTTTTTTCTTTAATTTCTAATTAAAAGTTTTGAGAAATAATATAAATGCATTATTAATTGTTTTTTCTTTTGAGCTAATTAATTGTGGAGTAATACTATATAAACCAAAAACTTAAGTCAAAAATCAATTTAGATGGTGTGATAAGTAACTTATTTCTATTATATAATTTATAGAATGATGATGTGATAAATAACATGTGAATGACAAATCATTTGATATATTATTTGAGTTGACTTTTAAATAACTATTTTGGATTGTACTTAATAGTTGATCCGTTGCCATCAAATAAACTTTTCTTTCTTATCTAATTAAATCGTCCGTAACTTTATTTTTGAAATAACTGCTATTATTTTTTAATTTTTAAATTATCTTAATTCTCTTTCTTTATTTAGCTTAATGATTCTAAAAAATTGGAATATGGTGAGTGATTTTATGCCAAAATAAACATCTTTATCTTTAATTGACATCTATTGAAGTCGCTATGCTTAAAACTTTGTATTTATTTATTGTCATCTTATTGGGACCAGATCAAAATAATGTATATCTACTCATCCAATGTGCCAAAACAGGGACCACACATCAATATTCAATAAATGAAATGGATAATACTGCATAGACATTAAAGCTTTTTTTTTTTTAGGTTGACTCTGGGTCAAAACGTACAAATAATCATCAAATCAAGAAAAGTTAGTAGAATTCTACTGTTAAAATGGACATAAAAAATTAACAATCCCACTTAATTGCACAGTTTAATTTTTAAATAATACTGAGACTTTGGAAAGAGAATAATTAATTATATGTGAAAAAAAAAGGAAGGGGTTAATTTGTTGAAGAAGACATACATGTGGATTATAAATAGTGGGTAACCAGTCCCTTCTGAATTGCAAAGTCATTAGATTGTAGGTGAAAAAATAGTAAAGATGGGTTCAAAGCTGTTGTGGATGTGGGTTTGGGTGATTTTTGTGTTCGTTTCTTTAGATAAGAGGTGGAGTCAGGAGTGTTTGGAACAAGAGAGACTTGCTTCTAAATGGTAGAGTCATCTCACTCAATCTTGGTTCTACAAGGAATGAGGATTTGGGAGAATGATATCTAAATGCTTCTTTGTTTTCTCCCTTCCAAGAACTACAAATCCTTAGCTTGTACGGCAATTTGATAGCTGGTTGTATTGAGAATGAAGATCGCTTGCCTTTACCTTTTATCATAGTATAATTCTTTTAAGTATTAATTGAATATTTTGTATTATAAATAATTTCCTTGTAGGTTTTAGAAAATTAACACCTATATAGTTTTTGGGTTTAATGCTGAAGATTTTGCTAAAGAAATTGTAGAGAATAATATAAATAGTTTGATTTACTAAATTATTTGACATGACTAATGAAACTGTTTTTTCTCATATTACAGGATTTGATAAGTTATCAACATTGAGCAACTTGGAGGAGCTCAGTCTAAGATCTAACAGCTTCAACAACAGCATAATATTATCTCTAACTACTATTTCATCTTTAAAATATTTATATTTAGGTTATAACAAATTGAAAGGGACAATTGATCTAGAAGGTAAACTTTATTTTTACATTTTTTTCTTTCTCAAAATTCAACAAGCCTCCGAGTTTAAGGAACATAATCTTATCTCAGTTTTAATGAAATTAAAATTTTGAAATTGGATTCTTAAATTTGAGTAACATCAATTTTACTCTTTTTAAATTGTTAATTGAGACAAAAAAAAAAAGAAACAAAAAATAATGACTTTTGATTTGAGAATTAGATTCCCATAACAATTTACTATCTGAGATTGAACATAAATGAGATTGATAAAATTGTGTTTTCTAAAATTTAATTATTTCCAGAGATTCATTCATTCAATATGAATTATTGGTTGAGAATGTGCTTTATTAATTATTTAATATAAATTTTCCGTTGACTTGATATTGTGACTTCTTTTTCATAATAGAGAAATAATTATTGGTTTGTTTTGTAAAACCGAGTGTTATACAAATGAAGTGGTTTCAGGTTTGTAAGACGGAAAGGCACACGCATACTCCATTGAAGGAAAAGAAAATCTTAGATCTTAAAATGAATGTTTGTGGAACTTTTTTATTGTTTTTGGAAACAGAGAGGACTTTTTTTTTTCAATTCTAAATTAAACAATAGAAGTTTGTGGCTAATTTCTGAGAAAATATGTGATAAATATCTTAAAATAGTAATAATTTTTCTCTCACAACCTTTTATATTAAAAATCTTTGATTAAAAAATTATTGTCTTAGTTTTCTTATATTCACTCCCAAAACACATAAACTAAGAAGAATTTTCTTATAAAGTTTGAAAATATTATTTATCTAATGATCAAATCCTTGTCTCTCTAACAACATATTTACAACTTGGGGTAATTGCAATAACTCCCAGTGTATATAGGCATAATTGCACAAAAATTTGAGAACAATCGATAATAACAATAACTCGCCTTTGACCGGTTGATTAACCTTTGACCATAGTTAGTCACTAACGGCCAAAGGGGTAAAATCGTCTTTTTAGAAAAAAAATTTTAAAAAAAAAATCTGGAAGAAGAAGAAGAAGAAGAAGAAGAAGAGGAGGAGGAAGAAGAAAGAAGAGAAAGAAAAAAAATAAAAAAATTTGAAAAAAGAAGAAGAAGAAGAAGAAGAAGAAGAAGAATAAAGAAATCTAAAAAAAAGTAAAGAAGAAGAAGAAGAAGAGGAGAAGGAAGAAGAAAGAAGAGAAAGAACAAAAATAAAAAAAAACTGGAAAAAAAAAAGAGAAGAAGAAGAAGAAGAAGAATAAATAAATTTGAAAAAAAAAGCAAAGAAGAAGAAGAAGAAAGAAAAGAAACAACAAAAATAAAAAAAAATCTGAAAAAAAAAATAAGAGAAGAAGAAGAATCCGAAAAAAAAATTTGGAAGAAGAAGAATAAAAAGAAGAAGAAGAAGATAGAGGAAAAGAGAAAAAAATGATGAAAAAAGAAATTAAAAAAAGAAAAAAAATTGGAAGAAGAAGAGATCTAGTGAAGATATTTTTATCTCATCTAATGGACCAGATCTCATCTGGTCCATTTTTAAAATTTTCTTTTTAAAAATTTTTTTTTTCTAAAAAGGCGATTTTACCCCTTTGACCGTTAGTGACTAACTGTAGTCAACAGTTAGTCAACTGGTCAAAGAGGAGTTATTGTTATTATCAATTATTCTCAGATTTTTGTGCAATTATACCTATATATACGGGGAGTTATTGCAATTACCCCTTACAATTGCTATATTTTATCAACTTTAGACGAGTAATATATCTCTCAAAGTTTCCATGTAATTTAGAGGACTAAATCTTATTAATAATAAAATTACTTCAAATAATATCTCATTTATTTTAGCAGTTGTTTTAGATAATGTTAAGAATGACAAAATCAGTTTTATTTTCTAAATAGTTGAGATCGTTTATGACATAGCTTATTGTAATTTTACAGGTTTGAGATTTATGAATAATTTGGAATATTTGAGTTCAAGTGGTAACACCTTCAACAATAGCATTTTATCATTTCTAAGTGCACTTTCACCATTAAAAGGATTATATATCGGAGATGTTGGGTTGAAAGGAACAGTTGATTTATCAGGTTATTAAACTCATTTTCACCTTTTCTTTCTCTTGGTGCATGTATAGCAACTAAATTTAATTTACTTTGCTTTTAATAGCTGGATGAGGACAGAATTGTTCATGCTTCCTCTTCTTTTATTTTATTTATTTTGTGATTTTTTATTAACTCTGTTCAACTCTTGTTAGAAATATCTGATTCCTAAGCAATTTAGAGGAATTTGACTTGGGCTACAATCAGATTAACAAATTAGTGGTCACCAAAGGTACCAATTAAAACAAAACTTGATTATTTTAATAAGATGTTTTATTCTATTCAGTTAGTTCCATTAACCACAAATGTTTCCATTATATCCTAAATATAATCTTATTTATCAATTTCTATAGTTAACACGTTGAAGTTGAAGTTGATTTTATTTTTATTTTTTTATATTTTTTTCAATTACAGATCAATACAAGTTTAAGGAACTTGCAAGTTCTCAATCTAAGTAATGTCAACATTCATGATGGAAGCACTCTATTGCAGTTATTAGAGTCGTTACCATCTTTGAAGATACTTTTCCTTAATTATTATAATTTTAGTGGAATAATGAGTAGTGAATATATATATATATATATATATATATATATATATATATATATATATATATATATATATATATATATACACACACACATTTAAATAATGTTACTACTCTTTTTTTCAATAATGGAGTTGCATAAATTTACCAACCTCAAACATTGAACATTGAAACATTGATGTACATGGATGTTTCTTCTATCCATATAAGCCTTCTTCAAAGATTGCAGCTTTCACTTCCCTTGAAACATTGAACATGTGGGATTGTCAACTCAACGGCATCTTAGGCGTCAAAGGTAAAAGACTCATTGCTGAATGTTTTAATATTTATTTATACCCATATATTATTCATTATATTTAGATTTCTTTTACAGAGACCCAACAAATATATTTATCAATTGTTGTTTTTATTTATTTATTAGGTTTTATTACAGTATTTTATTATTTTAAAAATATTATAGTAATTTTATAATAAAAATAGAAAGAATAATCTATATGTTCATTGAAAATTTAAAATTTACATTTGAGTTTATATATGAACATAATCTTTAATGAATCTTGTTGGATGTTAATATGAGTTTATTTGGTTTTGAGTTTGTAGATTTTTCTAATTTCAAGAACTTGAAAGATTTGTACATATCTGGTACTGATCTCAACATCAGTGTTCTACATAGTATTGGACTTCTCGATGGGACATTTCCTGATCAATGTTAATAACCTCTTGCTTTTTGTTAAATCAAATTAATTATCAATTAAAATTGAAAAATGATTATAGTTAAGTTGATTACATTAAAAAGATTAGAAGAATACACATTATGTTTAATTATTAATTTTAAGAGCTATATTTATTAACAATGAATGGATATATTTTCAGGGCTTTGTGAGCTGGTGCATTTGCAAGAGCTGGATCTCTCTGGTAATAATCTAAGGGGAGCCTTGCCGTCTTGTTTTGCAAATTTGACATCCCTTCAAGTATTAGATATCTCTTTCAATCAATTTCGAGCCCCATTTTCACTTGAACCGTTTTTCAATCACTCCAAACTCAAGAGTTTCGCTTGTAAGTACAACAACCTATACGCAAAAACTGAGTTACATTCTTTGACCCCAAAATTCCAATTAAATTCCATCATATTGTCTGGTTGCAAAGGCAGTTGCACATTCCCCAAATTCCTTTACCATCAACATGACTTGAAAGTAGTTGATCTCTCTCACAATAACTTTACAGGGGATCATTTTCCAAATTGGTTGTTAGAGAACAATACAAAATTACAACTTCTTTTTTTGGCCAATATTTCTCTAACGGGACCTCTTCAGTTGCCAATTCATTCTTATGCGAATTTAATGACGCTAGACATCTCTATGAATACCATCAATGGACACATTCCAGCAGAAGTTGGAGCTTATTTGCTAGGGTTAACAATTTTGAACATTTCTAGTAATGCTTTAGAGGGGAACATTCCTTCTTCAGTCGATGATATGAACTCATTGAAAAGTTTGATATAGACAATGTCAAAGGAGACCAAGTACAGCTGATAGGCACGTGAGCTTATTCTATCCTGGAGATATCAGGGATATTTAATATCTCGGGGCACGATCTCCTCACCAATCTCAACGGGCTCCAAACTCCTTCTCATAAATACAAACCCAAGCCTTAAAGGTAAAAGTCATGCTATTTCCACTAGGCAACTAATATTTATATTTTTCCTCTTGATGTTTGGGTCAACGATTAGTTTTCCCCTTCTATTTTTAGAGTTACTTATTTTTCCCCCTGCCGTTATCAAACCGTCCAAAAAGTTTGTTTTTAACACTAACATGTGATGTAAATGCCAAAACACCATTAAAATAAAAAGGAAACTACATAATGCTCTCAAATAATATAAATAAAATATTAAATATTAAAAAATATATTTTCTCTTCTTTCTCTAATCCCTCTATCTCTTTAGGAAAAAAAAGAAAAAAGAAAACCCTCCATTTTATCATCAATCTCATCACCCATACTTTATCATCACCATCCATCTCCAACTCTCACACAACACATCAAATCTTCAACACACTATCTATCACCAACTAATAAATCCCAAAACAACCAAATCACCCAAAACCACCCAAATCCCCTAAATCCACCAAAAAAAAAAAAAACTCAAAACCACATTATTGACGTTCGAATTATGCCAACACAATAAACAGTAAAAATGAGGATTAATCAAGCAAAAACAAGATTAAAGACACACGATTTTTAAAGTGATTCAGCTGAAAATCAAAGTCTACATCCACTGTTATAGTATTGCTCTTAGCTCTTACTTAGTGTTTTCTCTAAAAAATTGTAACCCTTGTACCAGTGATGATCATTCCATTTTATAATATTTAAGGGATGGTGTCATTACTGGCTTACATTTAATGAATCACTAAAAATAAGGAATAAAATAATATTTTTAAAATAAAAAATAAAATAATTAATTTTTCGTTTGTAAATGCAAATTGATAAAATAAAAAATAAAAACTGAAAACGTTATTGAAAATCCCTACAATTCGGAAGACCCTTAGGGCCTGCTTGTTTCATGGGATTAAATTGTACTATTTTTATGGGATGAGATTGGATTGGATTGGATTGGATTGGACTGGACAAATTAGTACTGTGATGTGTTTGGTGTAGTATGGATAGGATTAAAAATAGTACTGTCCCTTGTTTGGTGTAGAATGAAATTGAATAAAATTAAATTTGGTTAAATTAATTTCATGTAAAATAAAATTATTTTTAAATATCATATAATTAAAATAAAATTATTTAAAAGGAATCTAAATAAAATTTAAATATATTTATATTAAATATTTTAAAATTAATTATAAATAAAATATATTATATTAATTAATTAATATTAAAAAATTTAAAAGAGATACAAGTATTGTTCATTGTTCGCTATTGTATTAGGTTGGACGTAAAATAATTATATTTAATATCTAAGACAATATAAAATTAACATATCTTCAAATAAAATAAAATTATATAATTTAATTTAATAAAATATAATTATTTAAATTCAATTTTAATAAAAATAAAATTATTTCAATTAAAATAAATTTAGTTAAAAAATTGTTTAAATTAAATAAAATATTTATAATTAATTAATTTTTAAATTAATATTAAATTATATTATTTTTAATATTAGAATAAAATTTATTAAAGTAATTTTGATATTTTATATATAAATAATTATAATAATAACATAAAAAAAAGTTTGTTTTGAAAAAAAAGATTGTGTTTTTTTTTTAAAAAAAAAGGTTGTTAAAAACATAAAGATGGTGGGACAAATTTGTGGCAGGACAAATTTATTATGCCACAGCCACTTATGCAAGTGATATTGGATTGGACTTTATCCAGTCCGATGTCACACCAAACACTAGATTTGATAAAATTTTATCTAATTCAGTCCCTAATCGACGTGTCAGTCAATCGCGCCCTTACTGAAACTCTTAAAACAAAGCCTATAAACTGATTACCTGCCTGTTGCCGCTCATTAAAAGTAGGAATGTCCTTTGCACCTTGCAAGAACCTTCTTGTACATCGACTTTAATTTGGATTTTTCCATTTCAAACCACTATTAGACATTTAGACTTTCTACTTGTATTAGTAATCTGACTTTTTATTTGTTTATTTATTTTTTTCACTAAATTCGTGCCGACAAAACTACTAATATATATTAATAAATTTATATAGTGGGATTTAAACTTTCACAATTAAGATGAGAGAAAATTGTACTAACAATTTAAACTACGAGTGAATATATATATATATATATATATTTATAAACCTCGTTTGTCGAATATTATTAAGAGAAGAAAAATAAGTAATTTAGCTAAAAACTCAAGTTATAATATAATAAGTCAAGTAAAAGAAAATATAAATGCGTACAATCTTTCAAAGGAGTTTATTGCAAAATGTGGTTATGCACTTCACAGCTCTCTTGCATATATGATATATGTGTATTTGGATATTTTTTATTTTTTAAATTATTGTCAGGTTGAATAAGTGTATTTATCACCGAACTACATTAGGCGGTGATATGTACTTGAATATTTAGAATTGATTTAATTGGTTATTTGGATGATTTTGTTTACAATTTTTTTTTTTTACATAAGAATATTGTTACGGTGAATAAATACTCTTAATTAATGCTTTAAATTAATGTACTAAAATAATAACAAAATAAATAAAAGATCAATTTCTCCATATCCAAGCAACAAAAATCACTGCTCAAATCAAAAGAAGGAACAACATATATTATTGATTTTGGCATCAGAGAGTTTACATGGAGGGGAGATTGGAGAACAAACAAGACATAAACAAAAGCCAATTAACATTTCTTCCATTAATACTATTATCAATTTAAGCTCTCAAGTTTTCCATAAAGGCCCTGAAATTAATATCTGAAGAACCACCACCACCAACTGCTTCCAAAGCCAATTCTCTCCACTTTTTACAATTCTTTCTAATTTCACCTGATCCCATCACTATTTCCACACATCTCTTAATCTCTTCCCTCTTTACAATCCCTTCTTCAATATCATTTACTACTCTACCTCGAATCCCTGTTCCCCATATCTCCTCCACCATCTTCGCGTTCATCATTTGGTCGGAAAACTGAGGGCAACTCACCACTGGTACGCCTGCAACTAAGCTCTCCAAGGTCGAATTCCACCCACAATGCGTCACGAAACAGCCCACTGACTGGTGGCTCAAAACCTCCACCTGTGAACACCATGGCACTATCAACCCTTGTTTATCTTCATCTACTTTACTTATAATCTCCTCGAATTGATATTCTTCTGAGCTACGATGTACCCACAAGAATGGAATGCCAGTACTGACTAATCCATGAAGAACCTCTTCCATTTGCTTTCTCTGCAATACTGCTAAGCTCCCAAACGATACGTAAACAACTGATCGATCTGGTTTGGAGTCTAACCACTGAATGTATTGTATAGAAGCTTCGAACAAATCGCAGCCAAGTGGTTTGTTGTCTGATGGAATCAATGGTCCAATACTGATAATGTTTATATGATCACCAACGTTTCTGATTGCTTCTTCTTCTAAGGCATCAAAGGTGTTCAAGAGTACACAAGGGTTTGAGTCCTTTTCAATGTTTTGAAAGTGTTCTTTAAAAGTGGGTATGACTGCGGCATGTGGACTACTTGGTAAGAGAAAAGAAGGCAGGTCTTCTTGTGCTAAAGATGGCAATCCCGGTAAATTTACGAAACATGGAGGGATATTGTTGTCATTAACACTATATATACCTTGATGACTATTGAAGAAATGGTGATAGATAGCAAAAGCATATGCAGACTGACTACAAAGCAAAGCCGAGGGTATATACATATCACGCGCCACCTCAGCTGCCCAAGGGAGGAGGAGACCGTAGACTAAGAAATCAACTCGGCGGCCTTCATTCGAAAGGGTTTGGATAAGATGGGCTAGCGCTTGGGAGCCGACGCGCTTGAACTCGGACATGATGTGGTGGAAATCGTCATCAGGTTTGGTTCCATTGTCAAAGCCATCGGAGAAAGAAGCGTAGAATAAGCCATCAAGAGAAGGGAGGTTTTTGATCTTGGAGAGGCCGTGGACGGTGGTAGCAAAGGTGACTTGTGCACCGCCGCATAGTAGGCGTTTGGCTAGTTGGAGAGTGGGGTTTATGTGGCCTTGGGCAGAACAAGTTAGTAGAAGAAAGTGGAGGTTTTTCATGGAGGTTTTTGGTTTCTAATCTTTGTTGTTTGTGTGTCTTGATTGGTTATGCGATGGCCACTTAATATTCAGTTGGGTTGGTGATGCATCATAGTCATAGCAATCGCTTTTTGTTTTGACTTGAGAAACACCATGTGCACTTTGACTTATCGGAAGCTCCTCCACAAACAAAAAATTCTCCAAGAAAAACGAAACTTAAGAAAGTTCGTTCTACTTCATTTTCAAATTACGTATGATTAATTGTTTTTTGCTTCGATCCGAAGACAGCACATGACATCGGTCTTTTCACATCACGTTTGATTTGAGAAACACATGCACTTGACTTATGCATGTCACTGTCATTAATTATAGTAAATACATGCGTTATAAATATAAAAATTAAATAAATAATTTATATTTATTCTTTTAATATACTAATTTTTTAATTATTTAATATTTTTTATAGAGCTAATAACATCATTCCTCTGAGATTTTACCAACTATAAGAGCAGTCAACTTTAAACTTTATCTGCCGTTGATTTTAGTGAAACTTAACATGCACATGAGTATTTTAATCTTTTCTCTTTTTTTAGTTTTATTTTATTAAATAAAAAATTTTAAAAAATCTCAACCTTCTATCTTTGAGATGATGGACGGTTAGGATTTATTTTAAAAAATATTTTTTTTAAAATAACAATTATATAAAAAAAACTCTAGATTAGATCTCCACCGTCCATCAAAATCAATTTTAATGGACGGTCTGAATCTTCAGCCGCTGGGTTCGCCTTTGAAGGCGAACCTATAAAACTTTATTATGTCCTTCATTTAACCAATTCACGCTTTTGTTTCCAGTAGTTTATGGAGAAATAAAGAAATAGTTTACAAAGGAAGGAAGAATTAGTTCATGGAGGAAAGAAGAAATAGTTCACGGAGGAACACAATAGTTTACGGTCAATTTTACCAAATCCTCAAACCCTAATACAAAATCCAATCAATTTCAACACAATGTTCAAAGCCAAAAATCAATTTACCATATTCAAACCTAACCACATACAAAATCATCCATGAAATCATATTCAACGATGTTGGTCGCGCTTCTTTTCTCTCTCTCACGTCCGATAATGGGCGTCGAGCTTCTCTTTTATGGTCGAGCTTTTCTCCTCTTCTCTCTCTTTCACGGTCGACCTTCTCTTTCGCATCTTCTTCTCTCTCTTTTTCTTGTTTTTTTTCTTTTTCTTTTTCTTCTCTTCTCTTTCTATTTTATTTTGTGATTATGAAAGGGACATCTTTATTCCAAAAACTTTTAGGTGTTATTTCTATTAAAATTAATAAAGTAGTATAAGTATCATAAAAAACGTCAAACTAGGTACTATTTCTTACCATTTTCTTAAATTATTGGTTTGATCCCCAGAGAGCTTGCTCTGACTTTATAAGGTTAGACCATTTCTTGTCCAGATTATAACCTATTTTCCTCTTGTAAAATATTCGTATCAATAAACCATGTTTGCTTAAACTTTTCATCTTCTTTCCTGACTACTCCTGGTTCTATTTTTATTTTATAATGGAATCCTGTTAAGCTGTTCTAGTATACTTTGTGCTTGCCTCCAGTGGAGGATTTTGCACACCAGAACGAATGATGTTTGATCTAGTAGCCACGGTCCCTCTCACAGTGCTATAGCTTCTGATTGACTCCGTCGTAAGTCCCGTTTGAGTTGATTAAGGGCAATAAGAGTGGGTTCTGTAAATCTGTGTTGAGAGCTCCCGGCCGCTTCTTGATATCAAAGCCTTAAGTATATCGGCTGAAAACCAGTAAATTGCAAGCAAGTCTCTGACTTCTGCAGACCTCTGGTTTAACAACGCCACGTACTTTAAGAGTTTTTTTTGGATTCTGTTTTAAAATACGAAGACAACCTTGTGGTACGAAGGAAAGAATTTCTCCAAATATGACTTCAACTACTTCAAATATTGTTCCAACTTCAAACTATGTTCCTTTTACATCCTCTTCTTCTCAGCCAAACCAGATTTCTTCCTCTATCTCTTTGTCTCCTACTGTCAAAAAATCCACTTCTTCAAAAATTACCAATCTTGTGGAATACACTTATATTCCTGAAGAAGCTCAAATCAGTGAAGCCAATCTCCCTCTCGTCAGCCCTTATAATATTTTCAAAAGACATAAAAGTTTCCGCAGAACCATTCGGAGCCTTATTTCTACTCCAAGACCTCCAGTCAAAGAGTATGTTCAATCGACAAGCCTAGACAATTGTCTTATCCCAGCTTCAGCAGCAGAACAATATGTTGATCTTACTCTTGATCAACAAATGGTCTCAAAATGGGTTCAAGAAGGATACTCACACCTTCATTTAGGTGCTGTCCGTATCATTCTCACCTCACAAATTTAGGGCTAATCTGGCAGTGACATAAAAGGTCTTCATGTCACTGCCAGATTAGCCCTGCTTAACTCCATTTATTCCAAGTATGACCAAGCTGTTATAGGCACTTCTTTAACCACCTTCCATGCAGGCAATGTCTGCCTCACGTTTTATCCCAATTTTAACCTTTCTCTTGCTGATCTAATGTTCAAGTTCAAATTTATGGCGTCTCTATGGTTCCGGGTTCCTATATGGCTACCCTCCATCACCAACTTGCTTATCGATTTCAAGATCACACTATTGATCTTCCTCTTCCTAGTACTTCTGCAGAAACTCTCTTCATCACAGCGGAGAGACAAGATGAAGTTCCCACCATCACACAAATTTCCCAACAAATTGCTCGTGATAAACTCATTGAGCTTATGCCTCTAGAATGGGTGACTAATACTCAAGAGAGAAAGAGAAGAAGAAGAAAGAAGAAAAAAAAAAGGAAATAGGAAAAGGAGGAGAAAAAGGAATCCAAGGGAAGAGGAGTTTTGGAAAAAAAAAAAAAGGGGATCCAGGTTGGTGTACACTCATTTATGAAAAATTCTATAATTTTAATTTATGTGTTTTTCGTAGAAATTTTATGCTATTGAGTAAATGATTTTGAAAACTTTAATTGAATAATCTTTGTGGATTATATTGTTATATTGGTTTTAGTTTGTGATTACTGTTTGAAAATTTATTCCTGAATGCTCCGAAATATTTATTGATAAAGGTATTGATTTTGGAAATATATATATATATATATATATATATATATATATATATATATTGTTTGCGAAATTGTTTTTCCATGATTTCGTATTGTGAAAATTTGTTGAAAACTTTACGTTTGAGTATATGATTTTGAACTTGATATTAGAGTAAAGTTTGTGAATTATTGAATGTTTTCAAATTAAGGAAAAATTATGGAATTCCTGAAAGATGGCCCTGATATATATATATATATATATATATATATATATATATATATATATATATATATATATATAGGGATATGGATATAGGAAATTGACATGTCAATTGGGTATATTTAGTAGTACTGCACCGAAATTCCTGTATTGATACCACTATATGGATTATGAGTAGTCACCGTTGTGGCCAATCCTAGAGTGAAGACATTTCCAGCAAGTAGTCCCAGTTGTGTTCCTAGGTTGGAAATGATACCTGTGATACCATTCAGCGGGTAGTCCCAGTTGGTTCCGATGCTGAATGGGAATACATGTGGTACCAATCGGCAGGTAGTCCCAGTTGTGTTCCGACGCCGATTTGAAAAACATATGTATATATATAGTTCGACGGGCAGTCCCAGTTGAGTTCCGATATCGAACGACCCTTAATCCAGTCCAATGAAATCCCGTTGTGTATATTAGGGGCCTAAATAGAAAGAATATTTATATACGGTGAATATTGAAATGATATACTGTGTTAAATCCATTGTTTAAATATTTGAACTCTGGAAATTGCTTTATACTTTTACCATTGATGTGTATAAATTCTAATTTATATATGTGGACACTTGGTTTGAATATAAATTGAATTTTCATGTTTTGGATATTCCTATGCTAAATAAGTTCTGAATATATTGGTTTTTCGAAAGCTACTTCATTATATTTGTGAAAATTCAGTTTAGTGTACACCCACTAAGCTATATGCTTAGCGCGTTAATTTACCACGCGTAGGTAAAGAGGAATCCAGAGCAAAGACAGATTGAAGAGGTGATAGTTGCAGAGAAGAATTCAGAATCATATAACTTCTGGATAGTTTATTTAACTCTTGTTATGTATTTGGTTATTGATGCATGCATATACAAAAGAATGTAAAAGTTTATAATATATATAAGTTTTGTAAATATTTGTTTAATAATTTATGTGGTTTAAACGTATGAGATTTTATTATTTTTGAAATATCGTTTATTTATTTGATCTGTTGGAAATGTTTGAAAAGTCGCACCAAAAATTGGTAGGGTGCGCAAACTGATTGAAAGACTTTTGAAGTGTATATTTATGAAATTGTGATTTTATTAAATAGGTTTTTGGAAAGTCAGAAAAATAGGGGAAACTCTGGCAAAATTTTTATAAAATTCGATTTGACCGTTTTTCAAAATATAATATATAGTTTCAAAGTTATTATTTTAGTTTAAGTCAGAAAAGTTCTGAAAATGGGTAGCGCTCCTTGATTCGGTCCATGCGGGTCGGGTCAGGGGGTGTTACAAGATCTGTCACTTATACTGATAAAATCTATAGACATTTCATTTGGGACGTTGATCCTGATATGTGTGATGAGAATTGCTCGTGCAAAAGAAAACGAAAGCCCAAGCCTTCGTGCTCTGGCTCCAGAAGACCATTCAAGCCAGATGATCCCGATTCCCATTGGATCGGCCTTCATACACCTCGAAGATCTCTTGATGTGTATAAAGAAGCCTTGCGCATACTTAAGGAAGAAGAATTACTTTCACCTTCTCCTCCTGAGCTCATCCATCCTCCTCCTCTACAACCAGTTCCCTGCCATATGGCATCTTCTTATGACTATAATGAAGATTTTCCCCCTCTTGAACGGCTCACAGACACAAATCATGGTATCGCTACTCGTGCTTTTGTTCAACCTTCAGAAGTCCTCCCAGATGGACGACAGAAACCTTGCTTTCAAGCAGAAGAAGTTCTTAATTGGCAAACAAAAAATGCCAGGTCCCAGAACAGAATTTTAAAGATTATTGATTCTAAGCTTGATAGAGCTCTTGAGAAAACTGCTCAGACCGATGAGCGGATTGCTGGCCTTAATTCTACTCTCCAAAAGTTCTACCTTGAACTTCAAGGGCGTATTTCTCGCATTGACTCTGAACTAAGGACTATGTTGGCAACACAACATTTTGGTCAAGAATTTGACAAGAAAGAAAGAGAAATTCAACACCTTAAAACACAGATGAAACACATCCACAAAGACCTGGACAAAAAGAAGAAAACACCTCCATCACTTCCTTCAAAATATTCCCTTTTCCAGTCTCTACCGATGTCCCCTCCTTCTTCTCCAGATTACTCTCAAATGTTCAAGATGTCCCATGAAACCTTCAGAAAACATCCTATCTAAGATGAATCTTCCCGAGCTCCATCTAAGCAATTCAGGCTTGATAAAAGACTTCAGGATCGTGGAAAACAACCTGCTTCATCCAAACGCAAATACAAATACTAAAAAAAGTCCATTTTTATCTATAAACCTAAATTCCCTACATCATCCCGATCCTCTTCCTCTGATTTTTCAGACTCAGATGACTCTGAAATTGCCAATGTTAGCAAAATGCTTATGGCAACCCCATCAGGTCATACAGAAAGCTCACGGACTAATGAATCTGATCCTATTGTTGAGGAACCTGCAGAAGATCCTCAATACTCCAACCTAAGACCAGAATTTCCACACACAGCTGATAAAGCCACTAATAGTCCTTGGTTTACCCTTGACGACAAAGATCCTGATCAATGGCTCAATAAAATCAATGAATTTGGTGCTTGGATAGATCTCCAAATGACTAAATCCAACCGCCGACTAGAAGATATTCTCCGTGAATTTACTTCTAGATTCACTGGTATTCTCAAAGACTGGTTCCAGAGTCTTAGTGAATACAACTAAATTCAGTTTGTTCGTCTTCCCAGCGCAGCACAAGTCCTTGGCTTCATCTTCGCCAATTTTCTTGGTGAACAAAGAAAACAAGAATTCTTTAACATGAAGTGCTGTTCTCTCAAGAAAAAAAAACCTCAATCATCATTATAGAAAGATGTCTCACCGTTATTATATGCTTAATGGCTATAATGATGAGTCCTTAACACAGGTTTACATCAATTCCCTTCTAGAAGAATTACATTCTGATCTTCATAGACAAATCACTTCCACCCACAAACTCTTGAAAGATATTACTGTGGGTGAAATTCATCAGATGGCTCTTGCCTTCTTAGAAAAACTCTTTGACACCCATCAGCTTTTCTCCAAAATGCTTCAAAACAAAAAGAAATTTGAGAAAGTCTGTCACAAATCCCATCTTCAGATCAAATGCAAGCCTGACAAGTGTTCTTGTTCCACAAAGAAAAGAAAACATTTTCTTCCCAAAGAGGGCAGAAAGAATCGCCGATTTCGTTACTTCAAAAAAAAGCAACGCCGAGGATTCTGAAAACCTAATCGCTGTTACATCTGCAAGAAGAAAGTACATTTTGCAAAACAATGTCCTCAAAAAGAATAATTCAACAAATTCAATCCTCAAAACCAGCCCTCGATTCTGATGCAGATATTGAGTCTCTCTATTCAGTACAGTCTCAGATGGACGATAACACCGTCTTTGACAGGCCCCTAACCTACTATCTCCCATTAGGTAGCCTGCCGGCACTCCACGGTAGCTTTTCAGTCGAGGCTTGCCCCACTGAAAGGCTTTTATGAAGTTAAGCCGTTTCTTTTAACTGGAAATCTGAGTAGGAAAAATTAATTTTTTTTATACAAAACTATTTTATAAAAATTTTGACAGTGTCTTCTCTGTTTTTCTGAAATTACCAAATCTTGGAGACCTGCATAAAAACTTTAACACTTCTATAAAATTTCAAATCTCAAGTACCATGGACCTCTGGTCCATCTCAACAAATCACAACTCAAATAGTTTAAATATCAAAATAAACAGTTATCAAATCTTTCAATAAAATACTCATGTACTTAAAACAATACCAAAATACAAACTTAACAACTAAAACATTATGTATGCTAGTAAAACAGTCACAGCATCCTCTGACTGGTCCCGCTGGTCTTCGGAGTCTCTAAAATGCCTGCAATGTCTGCACCTGTACCTGTACCTGGGAGGTTGGTTTAAAAACATAAAACTATAATGAGCTAAACGAGCTCAGTGAGTGTTATCATTTGACTAAACAATTATAACATTTCTGAATTAACCTCCCGAAAAACTTTACTGAAAAGGATAGAATCTTATTTTCTGAAATCTATACTAAAATAACTAATAATTTGTTTCCAATAAAAACTGTACTGAAAACTCTTTTATAAAAACTATTCTGAAATATATATATTAAAATCTTTCTCATAAAACTATACTGAAATCTATTTTCTGGAAACTGTTCTGAAATCGAATTTCTGAAAACTGAAAAACTAAGAACATATACATATACTTTTACTTTACTAAAAACTGAAAAGCTGAAACTATATCTTTTCTGAAATCTGATAAGCTGAAATAATATTCTTTTATATTTCTAAAACTGAAAAGCTGAGACAATGTACTTTCCTGAAAACTGGAAAGCTAAAAGAATATAATTTACTGAAAATGCTTTTCTGATAAACTTCTCTGATAAAACTTTTATAATAATAATATAATTTTATGATAATACTCTTCTGATAAAATATTTTTCTGATAAAATGCTTTTCTGATAATAAACTTTCTGAAAACTTATTATGCCAGGATCTATCTCCTGAAAATAATGTACTGAAATCAATAATAATCTGCTTTCTGACTATTGTAGTGAAATCTGAAAATCATATCTGGCTTGGCTTCTGTATCTAAAACCTCTCAATGGACTCCTAAGCTGAACTGAACTCATAGGTCGACTAACGGCGCTGTACCATATGAGTGGGTCACAGGGCAACTAACTGCGCCGTTCACTGTGACATCTGATATAAGTCACGAGGCGACTAATTGATGCGCTCAACGTGACATCTGATAAAAGACATCTCACTGTCTATATGCGGAATGCAGCGTCGCATACATATAGCGAGACAACACCCCAATGTGTGGGCGATTGACAGACTCGACAGACTCAACCCCCCTGGAGTTAGCGGACTGTCCCCCCCTTAACTTGCCACACACAATTGGGATGTACTGGCCGGGTCTAACTGCTGATAACTGATCTAATAATCCATAGGGTAATCCATGGGTTTGAAAACCATTTTCTTTATTTTGAAAACTAGCTTTTAATAAAAACCATGGAGTACACATAAAACATATTTATTAAATGAATATAATTTCTAAATCTCTGAGATATAAAATGCTTTAATTAAAACATACTTAAACATAAATTCTATTTAACTGATCTAATAATCCATAGGGTAATCCATGGGTTTAAAAACCATTTTCTTTATTTTGAAAACTAGCTTTTAATAAAAACCATGGAGTACATAGGGTAATCCATGGGTTTAAAAACCATGGTCTGATAACTGATCTAATAATCCATAGGGTAATCCATGGGTTTGAAAACCATTTTCTTTATTTTGAAAACTAGCTTTTAATAAAAACCATGGAGTACACATAAAACATATTTATTAAATGAATATAATTTCTAAATCTCTGAGATATAAAATGCTTTAATTAAAACATACTTAAACATAAATTCTATTTAACTAACAAAACTCATATAAGTAAATAAACGTATATAATATCACAAAATACTAAATCAAACTTAAAGAAAATAAACTAAATATAATTCAATTGAAAACCTGATTTTGCACTAACTTAAATAAAGTTATTATCTTGTTAAACTTTAGATAAAACATTTTGCTAAAATAAAATATGTTTTGCTTTAAAATAAATTTACACTCACTGGTTTCTGATTTTCTTTAGGCTTGGTGCTCTGATTCCTTCGTCTCATTACATTTCTTGCCTTTCCATAACGTTTCTTTTTCTCCCATACTACGGAGATTTCTCACTAAAGTAATATATTTCCAAATAAATCATTCTTATAAATACAACAACTAATACAAACACGTAATTAACACATTTAATACTTTATTCTTCAATTTTTTCAATTTAATTTAATATAAATCACGTCTCTATAATTATATATACCTTGAATCATTTAATTTCTCTTAAATTGAATCTCAGACAGCACAAATCAACATATTTATTTTATTTTCTAAACACCAATTTGTATCATAATCATACAAATACAATTTATAATACTTAATTACCTATAAATTGAATTCTCTACACTATCAACTTCAATTTCTACACAAATTCTCATTCTAATCTTCATCAATTTAACATAAGTGAATTTCCTTCACTTAACAACATCCAATTCAACTTCATTCAACTCGATTAAACTAATTATAACTTTAATTTCAATTTTAATTTCAAAAATTCTTAAAACTAATGATTCAATTTCACTCCAAACACAACATCACAAAAATTCCATACTACAAATTCACTAATTTGAGAATCATTTTGATTTCTTACGATTTCAAATTCACACTATCAATTAATTCAAAAATACTTCAATTACATAAATAATATCTCAATTAACTAATTTAAATTTAAAATTATAAAATCCCCAAAATTTACCTTACTAATTTCTTGATTTTCATTCTACTCAATTCCAATTAAACTAATTTCATAAAAATTCATTTCAATTTACTTTTCCATCAATTAATTAAATCACAATCTCATATCATAAAAATATATTTTAACTTCCAATAAATATTCTTAATATTCCAATTTATAGAAATCCTTACTATATTCTTCAAAACTTATAATTAAATTTCGTATTTACTTTACGAAATCTTACTAATCGTCCAATAGATTCCATTACTGTACCGTAAAATCAATTCAATAAAAATATATTACAATATCTGTACGTGTACATTACAAACTATCGGGAGGGTGTATTACAGTCTTTGCTCTTCCAGTGTCTGACCCTGAATCTATTTCATCTGTCTCAGAAATAGAATATTCTGACTTCTCAGAATCTCCTGCTTTCTAACTCCAACCACATTCCCCCATACTCTCCACAACAACTGTTCCAAGCCCACATGTCCAGGCCCAAATACTCCTAGACAAATATGATAAGCCCATTGAGGTTGTGACTTATATTGATACAGGAGCCCACAAATCCATGCTAGACCCAAAAGTCATTCCTTCACATTAGTGGACTACCTATATCCAACATTTTAAAGCAGCTAATAGAGAATTGTTCACTACCAGCCTTATCACAAAAAAAATGCATTGGGATCAAATTTTTTCCAGGCTGTATTATTTGGAGTAAATTTATTGGAAGTCCTCTTCTTGAAAAAGATTTGCTTTCGGGATGGGATACATACTGTCAGTTTGACAAACTCAGAATCCTCCCCAATGAGATCCGATACAAAAGAGATTTCAAACCATTTACCAACAATTCAAAAATCTTTTCCCTCCAAGAGAGTCCTCCCACCTTTGACCATTTCAAACAGTTTCTCATCTTCTACTGTGCAGATAATTATTCTTTATTCAAGCACCCTAATCCTTTGTGGCATAACCCAGATTTCTTCATTAAACTTCATTTTAACCTTAATGAGGATATTAATCCCACCAAAGCCAGTCATCCTGGTATGTCACCCTCAGACCTTCAACTAGTCAGATAAGAACAGGCCTTAATTCAACAATGTCTCATTGAATCTACAGATTCTCTATGGGCATGTCAAGTTTTTTATGTTGAAAAACGATATGAAAAGCTTAGGGGGAAGGAAAAGACTTGTCATCGATTATAAACCCTTAAACAAATTCCTCTAGGATGATAAGTTTCCTTTACCAAAAACCTCCACCCTTTTGGTCCATCTTGCTAAGGCCAAATTGTTCTCTAAGTTTGATCTAAAAGGGGCATTCTGGCAATTAGGCATTCATCCCACAGACAGGCCAAAAACAACCTTCTGCATACCTAATACACAATATCAATGGAAAGTCCTACCCTTTGAACTTAAGACTGCTCCTTCCCTCTTCGAAAAGGCCATGACACGCATTTTTCATCCAATCCTTCACAATACCTTGATTTACATAGATGACATTTTACTCTTCAGTTCTACGGAAGAAGACCACTGTCGTCTGCTTTCCTAATTCTGTGAAATCATTAAACAGTATGGTATCATGCTTTCTGAAAAAAAGAGTTTCATTGCCTAAGAATAGATTGATTTCCTTGGCATGCACGTGTCATATGGCACATATTCTCTTGGTCTACATCTTGCCCAAGAACTACTCAAATTTCCAGATGACCACCTGTCATGAGAACAAATACAACAGTTCATTGGCACCATCAATTATATCCGTGACTTTATTCCTCACATGGTCAGATACACCTTATCTCTTTCTAACCTCCTAAGAAAGAGTCCAAAACAGTGGGGCCCAGAACATACTCAGGCCATCCAACACCTCAAAAAAGTTGCTCAACAACCGCCCCCACTCTATATTCCATCTGATGGGTTACGCATCCTCCAAACTAATGCGTCAGATCTCCACTGGGGAGCACTGCTCCTTGAAGAAAAAAAAACAACAAAAGACAATACTGTGCCCATGCCAGTGGATCATTCAAAGCCTCACAGCAACATTACTATACAATCTACAAAGAGATCCTTACTGTCAAATATGAGATAGAAAAGTTTGATTTTTATCTAAGAGACCATTCATTCAAAGTGGAAATGGACAATTCCTTCTTTCCACGTGTCCTGGATTTCAAGAACAAGATTCCTCCTGATCCTCTCCTTCTGAGACTCAAATCGTGGTTTGAAAGAAATGACTTTCAGACCTTCCATATAAAAAGATCCCAGAATCTTATCCCTGATATGCTTTCAAGACCAAAACCGATTCAGCTTATTACCCATTCCTCAGTAATTCCTCTGGTCTACACCACCTTACCATCTATGGCATCCTCCTCCAACAATCTCCCAAATCCTATCGAAAGCCTCCTTGCCAGGCAGACACCTTCTTTTCCTCATTATCTTCTCTTAGAATTTCCTGGTATCAAGACTGCAGAGAATGTTAAGGCATTTTGTCTTCAAAATATTTCTCGATACTTTTTCAATCTTTATGAACCAGGCAACCGCCCTCTCACCTAAACCCAATCAGACACGTTATTCCTGAACCTTTTCCACATTCGTTCTTATCCAGTTACTTCCTTTACCCATAATGCTCTATGGTATCTTTGGTGTATTTCTCTTCTGTACTCTCACCCTGTTGCTTTCCCACTCATGCAACTCTACAACCATCTCCATGATCTAGCCAATCAAGACTCTTTTCTCTGGACATTTCTCCAATGGTTCTTCTCTCTTTTTGCATGGCGGAAAGAATTGATTAAATTAATGGGTTATCGTAACATTTGAAAAATAGATGAATTTATGAGTAACAAAATTACTTGCATTTACCTTTTCCATAGGCCATATATGTTCAATAATCATACCAAGTTACTATGGTCCAATAATCTTGCATATGAGTACCAAACCGTCTATGACATGGACATTCAGTGGCCGACTATTTATCCTTCACTTATGAAGTTTCTCTATGAAGCCAATAATGTGAAGATAGATTACCCAGATCAAGTCTTTCTCCTTCCAGATATGCATACTCCTCCTGAGTATTTTCAAGATTCATAAGACCTTATGGAACTTGATCCATATCTTCTATCACGACCTCCAAGTTCACCAGATGTGGGACCCTCTCAACTTGGTACAAGAATCTTGTCGGAGATGTCAATTCAGATGACTTAGACTATGATAACAGCAACCTGTCCCCGTCACAGAACTCCATGTGACTCCACTCATGACTCAGCAGATTCCCACTTATTCAAAGCAAAGTACTATGTCTACTTTTCTTAAAGTTGTTTGTCCTTTTGTTATAATTATGTTTGGTTGTAATTATGAAATTCACTTGTGACTTTCTTTTGCTTTTAGCTTTTCCTTTTCTAAAAGTAAGTTTGTCTGCTTGTAATAATGTTATCCACTTTGTCTGTTTGTAATTATTGGTTTGATCCCCAGAGAGCTTGCTCTGCCTTTATAATGTTAGACCCTCTCTTGTTCATCATAACCTATTTTCTTATTGTAAAATATTCGTATCAATACACCATATTTGCTTAAACTTTTCATTTTCTTTTCTGACTACTTCTGGTTCTATTTTTATTTTATAAAGGAATCCTGTTAAACTGATGAGGAAATAATAAATTATCGCCGTCGCTTTTGACACCATCATCATTTTAGTTTTTGATTATACGTATCTCGTGATAAATTATGGCCATCATTTTTTACTTCATTAAAACAAACATTATCACTTTAATGATCTACTGAGATTTCACCATTTAATGATCTACCAGGAGATTCATCTCTAATCTTTTTTAAATTTTTTAACAATATTAAAAATAAGACAAAAATGATAAATATACCTTTATAGCTCTTAATTTTTGATCAATTAATAAAATCTTAAGATAATCAAGTGTATAGTTTGTTATATTTGTAATATTTTTATGGAAAAGTTAACTTGGTCCCTAATTTATTTAGAAATATCTTTTTTTTGACATGTTTACTTTTTTAACTCGTATCGTCCCTCACATTTTTAAAATACATCAATTTAGTCTCTGTGTCAAAATTTTGACGGTCAAAACTGACATAAAGTATAAATTGACTATTTTACACTTTTTATTAAATTATTAAATTAAATAGACAATTTTGCCCTCCAAATTTTTATATTTTAATAATTTTACCTATTTAGATAGTGTAATATGATATGTGTTATAAAAACTTAAATTTAAAATAAAACACTTATAAAGGATTTAAATAAAAAAAATAAAAATGATAAAATTTATTAAAGAATAAAAAAATTAAAATATAACATCATTTATTAAAAGTAAAAATAAAATTCAATATTGAATACTTATAAAATTCAAAATTTAGTTAAAAAAACTAAAATGTTAAATATGTTATATATACATGTGTTAGAGTATATTATATATAGTATATATGTTTATAAAAATGAAATATAATAATAAAATTACAATCACATTATAAAAAGAAAAATATAATAATAAAATTGCAATATATATAATTTTTATATATTGTAATTTTATTATTATATTTTTATTTTTATAAATTATTTAATCTTTAATTTAATTTAATTTAATTTTGAATAAATGTATTATTTTTAAGATTTTCTTTATTTTTATTTTTAGTGAATTTTATCATATATTCTTTATTATTTAATTATTTTTAAGTGTTTTTTAGAAAATTTAAATTTGTACAATATATGTCAATTTCTTATTGTACTATTTAAATTGGTAAAGTTGTTAAAAAATTAAAGAGTAAAAACGTCATTTTAATTTAATAATTTAATAAAAAGAATAAAATATGAATTTATACTTTATGTCAGGTTTGACCGTCAAAATTTTGGTTATTGTAGAGATTAAATTGATATATTTTAAAAAAGTTAGGGACAATATGAATTAAAAAAGTAAAAGCAGAATAGTTAGGAATCAAATTGTAATTATCAGCAGTACTAAATTGTAGTTTAAGTATAATAAGGTTTCATGGCAATATGGTCAAATGTCAGGACATTGCAATTTGCCCTTATTTAAAATAAGAAAAAAGAAAAAGAAACCATAAAATAAACCTTAATTAAACTCAAACTCTATTATAAGTAGCAATTTTTCCATGAAATACATTATTATCGTATAATAAAGTAATGGAAAAAAAAATCATATAGAAATTTGACCATATATGTATTTCTTTAAAATTCTAAATTGATTTTTTTTTATTTCCTTCATGTCTGGTTATGATTTTATCAATAAAAAAAAGAAAAAAAAGGTAAGGGTAGATTAATTTTTATTTAAAAGATTTTTTTTAAAAAAATTAAGTGTGTTAATTGTTTTTAGTGCCAATGATGGCTTATTAATCAATATAGATTTAGAATAACAATAAAGTTGTAAAGTTGATAAGCCAATTTTCGAATGTTAAATTTCATATTTTAAAATAGTTGATGTACGTTTTAATTTATTTTAAAAATAATCTATTTGGGAATTCATATAAAAAGAAACTAATTATTTTGTATGTTGCAATTTTTTTTAAAATGATAATTTATTTTTTTAGTCAAAAGAAATATAATAAATGTTTATATATTTTTCGACTGACATTATGATATAAGGATTAAATTGAGTATATTAATAATTTAACAGAGTTTATAAATAATTTATATGAAAATAAGAGTAGTGGTCAGAAAATGACCCAAAATAGATATGGGCTTACAAACGACCCAAAATATTGAACAAGTCCAAAAGACGTCTAAAACAGTCTAAAAGTGTAACATCCCGGATTTCGGATAATTAAATTTATATATGTGAAAATAAATTTTGTGATTTGAAGGGGTGTTAATGTAATTAAAAGTATGTTTATTTTTATGATTTCCAGGTGGACCAGATGGAACGGTCCAAAAATGATGCAAGAAAAAGGAAAAATGAAGCAGAGAGCATCGCGACCTGGTCACCGCGACCATAGGTCGCGATGGCTTGCTCGCGGTGGAAAAGGTGATTTTTGGCAGTGAGCATCGCGACCAGTCACCGCGACCACAGGTCGCGATGAACTGCTCGCGATGAAAATATCAAATTCTAGCAGTGAGCAACGCGACCACCAGCGCGACCAAGGTACCGCGAGGTGTGCTCGCGATGAAGGCGGTGCAAACGCTCCAGTGAGTACCGCGACCACAGGTCGCGACGACGGTCGCCACAGCTGAAAAATATAAAAAAAAAAGTGGCTTCTCGCAGAAGCCAGAAAACAGCACAGAGAGAAGAGAGAGGCAGAGAGCGAGAAAGAAAAGAAAGAAGAAGAGAGAAAGAAGAGAAAGAAGAAGAAAGAAGAAAGGGAAAGAAGAAGAAGAGGAAGAGGAAGAAGAAAAGAGGAAGGAAAGAGAGAAAAGGAAGTGTAGGAGAAAGAGAAAAGGAAAAAGAAAATCGTGGAACCGCGATTTGACGAACGAAAAACGGTATCCAGGTTGGTGTACCTCCGTTTTCGAACCCTTTACAAAAACCATTAAGTATTTTAGTTTGAATTTGAGATTTATTCGAAGATTTTATATTTTTATGTGTTGATTTTAATTTTGTTGAATGATTTTATCGTTGATCGTATTTTTTATTATTTCAATTTCGTAGAAATTACTCGTTTTTGATTATTGTATAAATATTGTTGATTTTGGAATGATTTTATGATAGATCGTATTTTGATCGTGTTTTCGAAAATTTCGATTTCATTAAAAATACTTGATTTAGATTTTTGTATAACTATTGATTATTTTTCTTGAAGGGTATTGTGTGAATTGTATGTTTATTGAGCAACTATTGTTTACTGAGTACCTATTGTGAAATTTATTGTGAATCTAGTTCATCGGAAACGGCCCTAGGGTACTTAGACATAGAAATGGATATAGAAGGTTGGTATACCAGCTGGGTTCACTGAGCAGTACTGCGCCGATACTGATTGCTATTGATGATTATTATGTACCTCCTCATGGATTCGTCCAGGGGCAGAGAGACACGTACCTCCTCAGGATTCGTCCTGGGGGTTGGGAGACACGTATCTTCCTAAGGATTCGTTCCTGGGATAGGGAGTTATGTACCTCTCTAGGTTCCGTACCCACGGTCCTAGAGTAGGGAGATACGTACCACTCTTAGGATTCGTCCTAGGGTGGGAGTTTGACCCATATTCCAGTCCTAGTATGTAGAGTATTCTAGCGGGCCAGATTTGAAGTGAATTGAGAAATGAATTGAATAACTTTATTGACCGATTTTATACATTGATCTTATTGTTGAAATGAAAGTGATTAAAACTGTTTTATGGTTTGATTTTGGAAGTTAAATTGATTTTGTAAATGATTCGAATTGAAATATATATATATATATATATATATATATATTGTGATTTGTTTATTATTATTAAAAGTTATTTATGATTTTTATATTTGAGTTTAATGTACACCCACTAAGCTATATGCTTAGCGCGTTAGTTTTGTTTCTAACGCGTAGGTATCAGGGATCCCGAAGAAGCTAAAGACTGAAGAGAGAGAGAGTTGCTGACAGAGTCCCAGAGTTATCACAGTTGGGTAGCTATATTGTTGTTATATGTATATATTCTGAAAGCATGCATATACAGAGGATTTATAAATATGTTTTGTAATGTGTTTTGTAATTAAATATTTTATGATTTCTGTCTTTTATTATTAGAATGTTTGTAAATATTAAAATTTGAATCGTTTTATTTTATAAACTGTGTTGGGAAGTCGCACTAAACGGCAGAGTGCGCAATTGTTCCTGTCAAAGCCACAAATGGAGGAAGTGGCACGGGGTTTGCTAAGAACAGGTCGTCCATTCTTGTGGGTCATAAGAGAAAGAGAAGGAGATCAAAAGAAAAAAGAAGGTGGTGATGATGATCAATTGAGTTGTGTAAAAGAATTGGAAGAGCAAGGAAAGATAGTGACATGGTGCTCACAAGTAGAGGTTCTGTCTCATAAATCATTAGGATGTTTCGTGACACATTGCGGATGGAACTCAACGTTGGAGAGCTTGAGTTCAGGGGTGTCGGTGGTGGCGTTTCCACAATGGACAGATCAAACAACAAATGCAAAAATGGTAGAACATGTGTGGAAGACTGGTGTTAGAGCTAATTTCAACAAACAAGAAGAAGATCATCACATAGTTGATGAGGATGAGATTTACAAGTGCTTGGAGTTGGTGATGGTCAGCAAAGAAATGACAAGTAATGCCAAGAAGTGGATGGAGTTGGCAAGAGAAGCTGCCAACGAAGGTGGCTCTTCACATAAAAATCTAAAGGATTTTGTGGATGAGATTTCGAATTTCTAGATTGACAGAGAAAATGTGTATCCCGTGCAGAAGGAGGCAAGTTGCATCACTCATATTTCTTGTGCTCTTCAGATTGGTAAATTCTTCGAGTAAGATTCAATAATTTTTGTTGGTTGTGAGATGTGCTCAGTTTCCTTGTTTTATCATTTCCGTGCCTCAGCTAAATTTGTATGGTGTGTAAGATTAATAATTTTCTTTGCACCATGGAGATTTCTGTGGAATTTTATAAGGAAAATTGTAATATTAAGAGAAAATAATGCATATCACTTTTCATGTTTACTTAATTATAAACGGAGTTAATGTTTAGATTTTTTTTATAAAACCCTACCATCCCGTTAATCAACTTTTGATTTTTTTTTTATAAAAACCCCCCAATTGATTAACTATTATATTTAATTAAATTTTAGTAAGAGGTGTAAATTAGCTCTAATATTAATTATTTGTTTTGTTTTTTTCTAAGAAAGACAGGAAGCTGTTCTAATAATATATTAAAATAAAAATTACTTAACAAAATTTTAAGTTAATATCATTCCTATGTACATATTAACATAAAGGTAATACAACTACAACTTTTATTTAACATAAAGGTTTCGAGGGAATGCTAGACTGGCTCTCTGAGATGGACAAACCGCCATACATTGTCGAAGTACCTTCATTAGCTTGCCATCTTTGTAGAGCTAGAGGAAGCTTCATGTGTAGGTCAAATCCCAGAGGAAGCTTCATGTGTAGGTCAAATCCCATAGGCTTCTTCATCCTCATGGTTGGCAGGTTTCCATTGCTCTACAAGAGGACCCAATACATTGACTGCGTGGCCCATATCTGGTCTTTGATATGGTTTCCGTGCAGTGCAGTGACCCGCCAGCTCAGCCACTTTGAAGATGCTCTCCAGTGTCAGGGTTTCATCTATAGCCTTTGGGATGTTTTCTTTGTTAACTAGGATCCGACGGACAGGGCCGGCCCATAGTATTTTGGAGCCCTGGGCGAAAATAAAAAATTGTACCCTTCCAAAAATACTATTCACGTTTCTCTTCAAATTCATTTCAGCTCAAGCCTCCAATTATCAAGAACTCATTAACACATCATTTTCAACTTAAAATTATATGCACCTACAAAATGAAAACAACAATGAAATCTAATCATTTAAACTTTTTTCTACGTTGCACTTCTAAAAACAAATTCATCAATTATATCATCATATTGAATGTTTTACAGCATTTCCTTTTCAATGCATATCAATGCTAATCCATTTAGCCTATCTTGAGTCATAGTGGTCCACATGTAAGATTTTAACAACTTTAATTTCGAAAAACTTCTTTCAGCTGCCACAGTACCACCAGGGATAGTTGAAAAAAAATCCTATAAGCAATTATTGCATTATGAAACATATCCATTAATTTTACAAACTCCAGAATTTGAATGGCAGTCCATAATATATCTACTTGACATGATTCCCTTGGTAGCATCACTTGCAATACTTGCAATTCTGAACATAAACAATATGCATCAATATCACAAACCTCCCTATTTCTCAAAGTAGTTTCAAAATTAACGCAACAATTTTTTAATTTATTATCATCCAATTAAACTAACTTCGTTTTTTTTTTTTTAATCTTTTGGCAAATCCAGAAAGTTGTTTCGTAGGAACCATTTTGCTAATTATAGACCCAACCAAACAAAGACAAACAAAAATAAAACAATTAAAAACATACAATATTCTGATATTTAATAATAATAATATAAATTGCTAATTATTTAACAAAGAACAATAAAACCTGATAGTTAAGTGGGATGTAAGTCGAATCACAGCTGCCACACTGTTCAAAGGCAAAAAGACCAAGAAGCAAGTACAAATAAGACCAAGATAGATGTACAAACAAGCAAAATAAAACCTTTTTTGAACAGCTAATATTCTTACAACACAAACAAGTAAAGTTTGATCAAAGAAAAAGATAAACAATATTAAGAGAAGACTTGATTATAATATCCACAGGAAATTGAACATAAGAACAATAGAAAATTGAACATAATATCCACAACAATTTTGAACATAAGAACACTAGAAAATTGAAAAAAAAAATAATAAAAAACCCAAACCCAGAAATCATTTACAGAATAAAGCAAGAAAAGCAGATCAAGTAACCATCAAAAACAAAAGATTTTCATCACAAAGAAGAAATATATAAACCCAAGAAATAAAAACAAATTAAGAACCAATTAAAAACGAACTGTACTTCTAACAATAAAGAAGAATTAATTGAAAAATCAAATCAAATAAACCCTAAACTGAAAGATGAAAGTAGTGAAATTTGAAACCTGGTAAGAGAAGGATAAATTCGATCGGTGTATTGGACAATCAGAGAGGCTTGAAGTTCCATTAAATTAGACCAATAAATCAATTTCAAACAAATTGAAGGAGACAATTTCAGTATATAATATGATTAAAAGAAGGATTCGTAAGATTGAAAGGGAGGAGAAAGTAACGAATTTCATTACCGTTGAAGTCTTGAAGGAGAGATTCATTAAATGCCATAGTTCAACGGTCGACGGTCGACCTCAACGTGGCCGATGGAGGACCTATTTCTCAAAAGCATGGCTGTTGATTTTTCTTCTGCCTTTTTTGACCAGAGGCACTTACTTTCCAGGCCCAAAACAAAATGTCCATTAATCTTTACAAAATTGCTAAAATGCCACACAGTAGTTGTTCCAGCAAAAGAAGAATGAAAAAAAATATATATTGTTTTGGGCCTGACACAGTAAAAACTATTTGGGTCTAAAACAGTACCTATTAAAAGTAAGGATGGCGCCCCTAACATAACTTGGGCCCAGGGCGATCGCCCAGCTCGCCCTGGGCCTCCGCCGGCCCTGCCGACGGAACCATGTGACCAAATGAGCCTTTTCATCTGGCATAGAATCATCTAATGATTTCCTACAAGTGATTATCTCCATCAAAACAACTCCATATGCATATACATCGATTTTTGTTGTCACTCTTCCAGTGGCTGCAAAACGGCAACCAAAACAGATATTCAATTTATAATCATATTCAAACAATTTATACATGAAATCCACGGTAACATTTGAAGTAGGTTAAACTCAAAAGCACAGAAATTTCAGTACGAAGAAGAAAAACAAGAGAAAAGGAGAAACAAGCTTTCTAGAAGTGGTCTAAAATACAGCAGTTACTATAATATGAATAAACTGAAACAGCTCTAGATGTCTGATCTCTTAATTGAAAAATAAACTGATCATTAGTATCAATTTTCTATATTTATTTCAAGCAAGTTTAAATTACCACAGTAAACCAACATAGAAGGATGACTCGCAGTCAGCATAAGATAGCTTACAATAATATTAATCATCGTGATCGGCATCACGAAGAAAGAAAAAGAATGAATTGTATGATCATGGTTATTTAGAAATATTGTGCAGAAAACTGTAAGACGTAAACATAAGGGAAAAAAAAGATTTAATTTACAATCTTCACCAAGAAATATTAAGGAAAACTTTTGAAGAAACAAAAGAAAATTCATGGGGATAGTTTGATCATGTAATCATAAAGCAATACCTTTAAAGGAGTTCTAACAATTTTCAAGAACAATACTCAACCATATTTAATTAAACCTTAAACCCAATTTAGTCGGCTATGTGAGTCCCATTCCTCCACTGAATGCCGATAATCATATTCAAATCATTGTCAAGCTAATTTCAATAGTGATTTTTTGGTGTTCTGCCATTTAAGTACTAAAATCTCACCAACAACAAAGCATGCTTTGGAAGTCTTTTCACCAGAACAAGCCCTTAATCATGGCAAAAAGGGATGTTTCAATATCTGAGGTGGCACATCAGCAGAACTTTAATATTTGATGTGGCATTTAAGGTGTTACCAATGCAGCACATTGGTGAAACACTTGATATTGCTAAGAGGTATCAAATATTACACAAACGATCTCCTAAGGAACCTACACAATATGCAATGTAAAATTACTTCAACAAAGACGTTAAAAATCTGAAAATTCAAGGCTCAACATACCAGCATACTCAGGCGCAAGATACCCAAATGTCCCAGCCAATCGTGTCTCCAAAGAATACTTCCCATCAGGAGCATTTTTAACCAAACCAAAATCTGCAACCTTAGCTCTCATATCATCGCCAATAAGTATGTTAGAGGGCTTCAAATCTCTGTGGATGAAACTTTGTTGTGCCAAGCTGTGCAGATATTCCACTCCTCGTGCAACATCTAGGGCAATAGTAATCCGCTGCTTCCATGTAAGAGGAGCGTAACCAAGTTCACGACACTTGAATAAATGCTGCGCAAGAGTGCCCTGAGGCATATACTCATACACCAATAGCCTCTCATTGCCATTTATACAGTAACCCAACAGAGCAACCAAATGTCTATGCCTAACCTTAGTAAGCACGGCAATTTCAGCATAAACTCACTCAATCCTTTGGTACCCATTGAATTAGACTCCATCCTCTTCACAGCAATCTTAGTCACGTCATGCAATTCCCCTTTATACACGATACCAAATCCTCCTCTTCCCAAGATATTAGCCTCACTGAAATTATCAGTCACCTGACGAAGAACGTCTATTGGTATAGACACATTACCACCTTCAAAAAGGCGACGATCACTACGATCACCACTGCTTTGACTACGCATGTAACATCCCGGATTTCGGGTAATGAATTTTGATATATGTGAAATATGTGAAAAATAAATTTTTACTATTTGAGGGGTTGTAAATGTAATTAAATGTGAAAAATGTAAGTAAATGTAATTATTTTATGATTTCCAGCGGACCGGATTGAATAGTGAAAAATGAAAAATTGAAAACTGGACCAGTGAGTATCGCGACCTGGTCACCGCGACCATAGGTTGCGACAGCTCGCTCGCGATGAAAATGGCAAAATCAGGTAGTGAGTATCGCGACCAGCCACCGCGACCACAGGTCGCGATGGACTGCTCGCGATGAAATTGCCAAAACGGGCAGAGAGCAGCGCGACCATTCGCGCGACCAAGGCGCGCTCGCGAGGAAGGCGGTGCGCGCACTCCAGTGAGCATCGCGACCTGGTGCCGCGACCACAGGTCGCGACGGTGGTCGCGATAGCGAAAAAAATATAAAAAAAAAGAGAAGCTTCTCGCAGAAGCCAGAGAAAACAGAAACAGCAAGAGGAGAGAGAAACGACCGAGAAAAAAAAAAAGAAGAAGAAGAAGAAGAGAGAAGAAGAAGAAAGAAAAGAAAAGAAAAAGAGGAAGAAGAGGAAGAAGGAGAAAGGAAAAAGAGAAGGGAAAGAAATCGTGGAACCGCGGTTGGTCGAACGAAAAACGGTACCGAGGTTGGTGTACTTTTGTTTCGGAATCTTTACGAAAAGCATATCGTTATCGTTTACGTTATTGTTTTCGTTTCTGTTTCTTGTTTTCGTTTCGATTTCGATTTCGTTAAATGTTTCTGATTTCGATTTCGTTAAATGTTTTCGATTTTGATTTCGTTAATTGTTTTCGATTTCGATTTCGATTATTCGTATGAAAAGTGTTTATTTTATATGTAAAATCGATGATTTGTAGATCTATGGTTGATTTCGGACCGATTTTATGGTAGATTATATTGCGATTGTATTTTCGAACATTTCGATTTTGTTAAAATACTTGATTTTGATTTTCGTAAAATTATTGAATATGTTTCTTGAAGAATATTATGTGATTTGTATGTTTATTGAGTAATTATTGTTATTGAGTAATTATTGCGATATTTATTGTGAATTTGGTTTATCGGAAACGGCCCTAGGATACGTAGACATAGAAATGGATATAGGAGGTTGGTATACCAGCTGGGTTTTACTGAGCAGTACTGCGCCGATACTGATTGATTGATATTGATGATATTGATGTACCTCCTCTTGGATTCGTCCAGAGGCTGGGAGATACGTACCTACTCAGGATTCGTCCTGGGGGTTGGGAGTTAATGTACCTTCCCAAGGATTCGTTCCTGGGATAGGGAGCTATGTACCTCTCTAGGTTCCGTACCCACGGTCCTAGAGTTGGGAGACACGTACCTCCTCAGAATTCGTTCTGGGGGTTGGGAGCTTGACCCATATTCCAGTCCGTATATGTTTAGTATTCTAGCGGGCCAGAATTGAGTGGAAATTGAAAAGTGAACCGAATGATTTTATTGATAGTATTCATTGTTGACCTCATTATTGAACTTAAAGTGATTGAAATTGTTTAATGAATTGAATTTTGAAATTTAATCGTTTTGAAATGGAATGGAATATATATTGTGGTTTATTTATTCTTAATAGATATTTATATTGTGATTTATTTAATTGAGTTTATAGTACACCCACTAAGCTTTGTGCTTAGCGCGTTAGTTTTGTTTCTAACGCGTAGGTACCAGGAATCCGGACGAAGATAAAGACTGAAGGAAGAATTGCAGACCGAGTCACAGGATTTGTACAGTTGGGTAGCTATATTTATGTTATGTGTATATATATTCTGAAAGCATGCATATACAGGGAATTTGTAAATACGTTTTGTAAAACGTTTCGTAATTAATTATTGTATGATTTCTGTCTTTTATTATTTAAATGTACATAGTAAAGTCTGATTTGTTTTATTTTATAAATTGTGATGAAAGGTTTTGATAAGTCGCACTAAACGGCAGAGTGCGCAACTGTTTGAAAATAAGATATTGAAGTTGTAGCACCCCCCGACCCGATCCGGCCGGACCGATCCGGGGCGCGCTACTCGGACTTTCAAAACATTTCAAAACTCATTTTACGTTTCAAAATCACCGTGAGCCCATAAAATATTTTAAAGATCCTTTTCAAGTGAGCCCATAATAATAATTAACTTTTTGCGAAAATTCGGCAGAGTGCCGTTTGTTTTTCGGACTTCCCAAAAACCTGCTTTTACACAAATCAATTCAAAATTCACATTTTTCACACAAACACTTCTATCAATTTCAATCAGTTGCGCACTCTGCCGTTTAGTGCGACTTTCACAATTAGTTTATAAAATAATAACAAATCAAACTTTACTATTTACATTTAAATAATAAAAGACAGTAATCATAAACTAATTAATTACAAAACGTTTTACAAAACTTATTTACAATTTCCCTGTATATGCATGCTTTCAGAATATATACACATAACAAAAGTATAGCTACCCAACTGTACAAATCCTGTGACTCGGTCTGCAACTCTTCCTTCAGTCCTTAGCTTCCTCCGGATTCCTGGTACCTACGCGTTAGAAACAAAACTAACGCGCTAAGCATAAAGCTTAGTGGGTGTACTAAAATCTCAATTAAGTAAATTACAACATAATTATTCTTTAAAGAAACAATAAACCACAATATGAGTTTTATTTCTAAATCACTTTCAAAACAATTAAATTTCAGAATCAAAGCATTAAACACTTTCAATCACTTTAATTTCAATAAGGAAATCAATATACAAATGCTATCAATAAAATCATTCAGTACACTTTTCAATTCCAATCAATTCTGGCCCACTAGAATACTAAACATTCTAGGACTGGAATATGGGTCCACGTGATTGTCCGAGATTGCCCCGCAACAACAATCACTAATATCATCGCGATTGTCCGAGATTGCCCCGCAACAACAATCGCTAGTATCATTGTGATCGTCCGAGATTGCCCCGCAACAACGATCACTAAAATCGGTGTGATTGTCCGAGATTGCCCCGCAACAACAATCACACAATAATAACGGCGCAGTACTGCTAGGTAAAACCCAGCTGGTATACCAACCTCCTATATCCATTTCTATGTCTACGTATCCTAGGGCCGTTTCGATAAACGATTTTCACAAACAATACTCAATAATTATACATTTCGCACAATATTTCTCAAGAATATCAACAATATTCATACAAAAATATAAATCATGTATTTTTAACAAAATCGACATAATCGGAATACGATCGAAACGCGATCTAGCATAAAATCAGTTCGAAATCAATAATAAGTACATCAATCATCAATTTTTCATATAAGCAAACACTTTTCATACAAAAATCGAAACCGTAAACGAAAACAAAAACGAGAAACGAAATCGAAAACTAAAACGAAAAACAAGTAAACGAAATACTTCTCGAAACAATTTCGAAAACGAGAGTACACCTACCTCGAATCCGTATTTTTCGTTCGACAATCGCGGTTCCACGATTTCGTTTTCCCTTCCCTTTCCTTTCTCCTTCTTCCTCTTCTTCCTCTTTTTCTTTTCTTTTCTTTCTTCTTCTTCTCTCTTCTTCTTCTTCTTTTTCTTCTCTCTTTTCTCTCCTTTTCTCTCTTTTTCTCGGTTCCTTCTCTCTCTGTTTTGGCTTCTCGCTTCTGCGAGAAGCTTCTATTTTTTTTATATTTTTTTCGCCATCGCGACCGCCGTCGCGACCTGTGGTCGCGGCACCAGGTCGCGGCACTCACTGGAGTGCGCGCACCGCCTTCGTCGCGAGCGCGTCCTGGTCGCGCGACTGGTCGCGTTGCTCTCTGCCCGTTTTTGACAATTTCATCGCGAGCAGTCCATCGCGACCTGTGGTCGCGGTGGCTGGTCGCGTTGCTCACTGCCAGGTTTTGCCATTTTCATCGCGAGCAAGCCAGCGCGACCTGTGGTCGCGGTGACCAGGTCGCGATGCTCTCTGGTCCAGTTTTCCAATTTTTCATTTTTCATTCATTTTTCACTATTCAATCCGGTCCGCTGGAAATCATAAAATAAACATACATTTAATTACATTTACACCCCCTCAAATAGTAAAAATTTATTTTTCACATATATCACATAGATCAAAAATTCATCACCCGAAATCCGGGATGTTACAATTCTCCCCCACTTAAGAAATTTCGTCCTCGAAATTTACCTCAATGAAACAGTTGGGGATATTGCTGTCGCATCGTTTCCTCACTCTCCCAGGTAGCCTCTTCCACTTTATGGTTCCTCCAGAGAACTTTCACTAATGGCACTCTTTTATTTCTTAATTCTTTGATCTCCCGATCAAGAATCTGCACTGGTTCCTCCTCATATGTCAGGTCTGGTTGGATTTCAATGCTTTCGGCCTGAACTCTGTGGGAAGGATCAGATCTGTATCTCCTCAGCATCGATACATGGAACACATTATGGATCTTTTCCAATTCTGGAGGTAAAGCTAGTCTGTAGGCTACTGGTCCCACACGTTCAATGATTTCGTATGGCCCAATAAACCTAGGACTCAACTTACCTTTTCTGCCAAATCGAAGCACTTTCTTCCACGGAGATACTTTCAAAAACACTTTCTCACCGACGTCATATTCTATCTCTTTTCTTTTCAAATCCGCATAGGATTTCTGTCGGTCAGAAGCAACTTTCAATCTGTCTCTGATAATCTTCACCTTCTCCTCAGTCTGTCTGATCAAATCTGGGCCTACTAACCTGTCCTCTCCTAACTCTGTCCAGCACAATGGAGTCCTGCATTTCCTTCCATACAGTGCCTCATACGGTGCCATCGCTATGCTCGACTGGTAACTGTTGTTGTAGGCGAATTCAATCAATGGAAGATGATCCGCCCAACTGCCTTCAAACTCAATTACACAACTCCTGAGCATATCTTCAAGCAACTGAATTACCCTTTCCGATTGGCCGTCTGTCTGCGGATGGAAGGCTGTACTAAAGCTCAGTCGAGTACCCAAGGCTTCTTGAAACTTCTTCCAGAATCTAGATGTAAACCTCGGATCTCTATCTGATATAATGGATACCGGCACTCCATGCAATCTTACTATCTCTCTGATATACAATTCGGCTAGTCGATCCAGAGAGTAGTCAGTTCTGACAGGTAGAAAATGTGCTGACTTCGTCAACCGGTCCACTATAACCCATACTGCATCGTGTTTACTCCGGGTGAGTGGCAATCCAGTGACAAAGTCCATAGTGATGCGATCCCATTTCCATTCAGGTATTGCTATTGGTTGTAACAATCCTGATGGAACCTGGTGTTCAGCTTTCACCTGTTGACAAGTCAAGCATCTGTTCACAAATTCTATCACTTCCTTTTTCATACCAGACCACCAGTACTGCATTTTCAAGTCTCTGTACATTTTCGTGCTACCTGGGTGCATTGCATATGAACTGCTGTGTGCCTCTGTCAGGATCATTTTTCTTAATTCTTCATTTTCTGGAATGCAAATCCTGTCTCTGAAACACACAATACCATCAGTTCTGATTGAGAAGTCTGGATGCTTCCCCTCTGGAATCTGTTCACATATCATCAGAATTCTAGCATCCTGCTTCTGTTTCTCTGCAATCTGCTGAATCAGACTAGGCCTGCAAATCAATTCGGTTACCAATGCACTATCTGGATTCATCTGCAAATGCACATTCATGGCTTTCAGAGCAAACAATGCTTTTCTGCTCAATGCATCTGCGACTACATTCGCCTTTCCTGGATGGTAGTCAATTATGCAGTCGTAGTCTTTAATCAACTCCATCCATCGTCTCTGTCTCAGATTTAGCTCTCTCTGGGTAGGCAGATATTTCAGACTCTTGTGATCCGTGTAGATATAACATTTCTCGCCATATAAGTAATGCCTCCATATTTTCAAAGCGAAGACTATGGCTGCAAGCTCCAGATCATGAATCGGATAGTTCAGCTCATGATTTTTCAGTTGTCTGGACGCATATGCAACCACCTTGCCTTCCTGCATCAATACACATCCCAAACCATGATGTGAGGCATCACTATAAATCACATAGTCTTTACCTGAAATAGGTTGAATCAGGACTGGAGCCTCTACAAGCATTGCCTTCAATCTGTCAAAAGCTGCCTGGCATCTGTCAGTCCACTCGAATCTGACATTCTTATGCAGTAGCTTGGTCAACGGGTTTGCTATGGAGGAAAACCCCTTCACAAACCGTCGATAATAACCTGCCAAGCCTAGAAAGCTTCTGACTTCTGTCACATTTCTGGGAGGCTTCCATTCCACTATTGCTTCAATCTTTTTCGGATCTGCCTTAATACCCTCTGCTGACACAATGTGACCTAAGAATGCAATCTCAGGCAACCAGAACTCACATTTACTCAGTTTGCCATACAGTTGCTTCTCCCTCAGAATCTGCAGTACTACTCTGAGGTGTCTGTCATGGTCCTCAGCTGTCTGTGAGTATACCAGGATATCATCGATAAACACCACTACAAACTGATCCAAGTATGGCCGAAATATTCTGTTCATCAGATCCATAAAGGCTGCAGGTGCATTAGTCAGCCCAAATGGCATCACTACAAATTCATAATGCCCATACCTGGTTCTGAATGCAGTTTTCGGAATGTCTGATTCTTTTATCCTCAGCTGATGATATCCCGATCTCAGATCGATCTTTGAGAAGACACAGGCTCCTCTCAATTGATCAAACAAGTCATCGATTCTTGGCAATGGATACTTGTTCTTCACAGTCAGTTTATTCAGCTGCCTGTAATCGATGCATAGTCTTAGGGACCCATCCTTCTTCTTCACAAACAGGACTGGGGCTCCCCAAGGGGATACACTGGGCCGAATGAAGCCCTTATCCAGCAATTCCTGTAACTGTATCTTCAGTTCTTTCAGTTCTGCTGGGCCCATTCTGTAGGGTGCTATCGATACTGGAGACGTACCTGGTATCACATCAATCACAAACTCTACTTCTCTCTGAGGTGGCAAACCAGGAAGCTCCTCTGGAAACACATCTGCGAAGTCACATACGGTGGGTATATTCTGTATTTCTGCATTCACTTTTCTAGAATCAACCACCTGTGCCAAATATGCTTCACATCCCTTTCTGATCAATTTACAGGCTGCAGTGGCTGAAATAACATTGGAGAGAAAATCCCTCCTTTCACCCACCATTGTGATCTCTGCACCATCTACGGTTCTGAGCGTCACTCGCTTCAGTTCACAATCGATCACTACTCTATGTCGAGTTAACCAATCCATGCCGAGTATCACATCAAACTCATGGAATGGCAACTCCATTAGATCTCCAGGAAAGTCACATTCCTGTATCCGAATAGGATAGTTTCTGTATATACGATTCACAACTACACTCTGACCTATCGGATTACTGACTAATACATCAAATTCGGTAGGTTCAGTTTGCAAACTTCTTTGTCTCAACAATGCATCACAGATATATGAGTGTGTGGAACCTGGATCTATCAATGCAATAGCTGAAGTATCAAAAATAGAAATAATACCAGCTATCACATCAGGAGCATCTTTATCTTCTTGAGCCCGAACACCATATACGCGTGCAGGAGCTCTACTATCTGGTCTGGCCACTGACTCTGACGCTCCTCTGTGGCTACCACCCTCAGGTACTGCCTGACCAGGCCTCCTACCTCTGGAAGTAGTAGGGGCTGATCTCTCTGGCTGCTGGGGTCCCATCTGTGGGCAATCCCTCACGAAATGATCATGGGAGCCACATTTCAAGCAGGCTCCTGTAAGCTTCCAGCATTCCCCAGGATGTCTTTTGCTACAATGATCACATACTGGAGGGGCTGGTCCCCTACCCACACTCCTAGGGGTACTGGCCACAGAAGTCGCAGACTGACCAGGCCTAGCTGTAGGTACTGGCCTCTGTGACTGCACTGGACCACTCGGTTGCGGTCCTTTAAATTTCTTGCTCGGGGACTGATATGAGCTGGATGGCCCTGCCCCTCTTCTCTGCTGCCCTCTGTCTCTTCTAGCCTGCTCTTCTTTCTTTATTCTTTCAACATTCAGAGCTGCCGAGACGAGACGGGTAAAATCCTCGAATTCAAAAGCAGCAACCTGTAACATTCCTCAATTAATTCCACAGTCTAATTATATCAATATCATAATCAATTACTTAGAAATTCAGAACGTTACACAACCTGTAGGCGGATGTAATCATTCAGTCCATCCTCAAACCGTCTACATTTATCCGCCTCAGTTGTCACCATCTCTTTGGCATACTTACTCAACCTGACAAACTCCCTCTCATATTCAGTCACAGTCATCTGCCTCTGTTTCAGGTTGGTAAACTCCCTCTTCAGATTATCCAGATAGATGCGACCAATATATTTTCTCCGGAACTCCGTCTGAAAGAAGTCCCACGTTCTGTCCTCTGGTCGCACTGTCTGTATAATGGAGGTCCACCACTGGTAGGCATCCTCCTGCAGTAAAGATACTGCACACTCCACTCTCTCCTCAGGTGTGCAGTGCATCTGCTCTAATATTCTGTTCGTCCGTTCAAACCAGTGTTCTGCGGCAGATGCATCCTCATCCTTTCTACCATGGAAATCAGTGGGTCTGTGTTTAGCCAACCGCTCAATGGCTGATCTCCGTGGCGCTGCTCTGGCCACATTCTGGAAGAACTCAGCCATTTGCTGCATAAACGCTGGCTGTACAGGGTCCGGTACTCTCGGACTCACTGATTCCCTCGATGCTCCCCCAGCCACGCTGGCGGGACTCTCAGGTCCATCACCACTTCCTTCCATTCCTTATCCTATATCAGACAGAAGAGTTCTGCAGATTAGAGTCACACATTCCTATGGGTAGCTTTAGACAATGCATGCATATACAGACTCTTTGGTCCAGAAACGCCTAAACCGCGCTCTGATACCACTTAAGTGTAGCACCCCCCGACCCGATCCGGCCGGACCGATCCGGGGCGCGCTACTCGGACTTTCAAAACATTTCAAAACTCATTTTACGTTTCAAAATCACCGTGAGCCCATAAAATATTTTAAAGATCCTTTTCAAGTGAGCCCATAATAATAATTAACTTTTTGCGAAAATTCGGCAGAGTGCCGTTTGTTTTTCGGACTTCCCAAAAACCTGCTTTTACACAAATCAATTCAAAATTCACATTTTTCACACAAACACTTCTATCAATTTCAATCAGTTGCGCACTCTGCCGTTTAGTGCGACTTTCACAATCAGTTTATAAAATAATAACAAATCAAACTTTACTATTTACATTTAAATAATAAAAGACAGTAATCATAAACTAATTAATTACAATACGTTTTACAAAACTTATTTACAATTTCCCTGTATATGCATGCTTTCAGAATATATACACATAACAAAAGTATAGCTACCCAACTGTACAAATCCTGTGACTCGATCTGCAACTCTTCCTTCAGTCCTTAGCTTCCTCCGGATTCCTGGTACCTACGCGTTAGAAACAAAACTAACGCGCTAAGCATAAAGCTTAGTGGGTGTACTAAAATCTCAATTAAGTAAATTACAACATAATTATTCTTTAAAGAAACAATAAACCACAATATGAGTTTTATTTCTAAATCACTTTCAAAACAATTAAATTTCAGAATCAAAGCATTAAACACTTTCAATCACTTTAATTTCAATAAGGAAATCAATATACAAATGCTATCAATAAAATCATTCAGTACACTTTTCAATTCCAATCAATTCTGGCCCACTAGAATACTAAACATTCTAGGACTGGAATATGGGTCCACGTGATTGTCCGAGATTGCCCCGCAACAACAATCACTAATATCATCGCGATTGTCCGAGATTGCCCCGCAACAACAATCGCTAGTATCATTGTGATCGTCCGAGATTGCCCCGCAACAACGATCACTAAAATCGGTGTGATTGTCCGAGATTGCCCCGCAACAACAATCACACAATAATAACGGCGCAGTACTGCTAGGTAAAACCCAGCTGGTATACCAACCTCCTATATCCATTTCTATGTCTACGTATCCTAGGGCCGTTTCGATAAACGATTTTCACAAACAATACTCAATAATTATACATTTCGCACAATATTTCTCAAGAATATCAACAATATTCATACAAAAATATAAATCATGTATTTTTAACAAAATCGACATAATCGGAATACGATCGAAACGCGATCTAGCATAAAATCAGTTCGAAATCAATAATAAGTACATCAATCATCAATTTTTCATATAAGCAAACACTTTTCATACAAAAATCGAAACCGTAAACGAAAACAAAAACGAGAAACGAAATCGAAAACTAAAACGAAAAACAAGTAAACGAAATACTTCTCGAAACAATTTCGAAAACGAGAGTACACCTACCTCGAATCCGTATTTTTCGTTCGACAATCGCGGTTCCACGATTTCGTTTTCCCTTCCCTTTCCTTTCTCCTTCTTCCTCTTCTTCCTCTTTTTCTTTTCTTTTCTTTCTTCTTCTTCTCTCTTCTTCTTCTTCTTTTTCTTCTCTCTTTTCTCTCCTTTTCTCTCTTTTTCTCGGTTCCTTCTCTCTCTGTTTTGGCTTCTCGCTTCTGCGAGAAACTTCTATTTTTTTTATATTTTTTTCGCCATCGCGACCGCCGTCGCGACCTGTGGTCGCGGCACCAGGTCGCGGCACTCACTGGAGTGCGCGCACCGCCTTCGTCGCGAGCGCGTCCTGGTCGCGCGACTGGTCGCGTTGCTCTCTGCCCGTTTTTGACAATTTCATCGCGAGCAGTCCATCGCGACCTGTGGTCGCGGTGGCTGGTCGCGTTGCTCACTGCCAGGTTTTGCCATTTTCATCGCGAGCAAGCCAGCGCGACCTGTGGTCGCGGTGACCAGGTCGCGATGCTCTCTGGTCCAGTTTTCCAATTTTTCATTTTTCATTCATTTTTCACTATTCAATCCGGTCCGCTGGAAATCATAAAATAAACATACATTTAATTACATTTACACCCCCTCAAATAGTAAAAATTTATTTTTCACATATATCACATAGATCAAAAATTCATCACCCGAAATCCGGGATGTTACAGAAGTGCTATTGAGAATTGTTTTTGAATTGAATTGTGTTAAAGCAGGTTTTGGAAAGTCCGAAAAACAAACGGCACTCTGCCGAATTTTTGTAAAAAGTTTAATTATTGTTATGGGCTCACAATGATTTTAAAACGTAAAATAAAGTTTTGAAAAGTTCTGAAAGTCCGAGTAGCGCTCCCCGGGTCGGTCCGGCCGGGTCGGGTCGGGGGGTGCTACAACGCAACTCACTAGGAACTCCATTATATGAATTCATTCCAATTCCACATATCACTTCATTCTTGGGCATCCCATTCTCAGCTTCCGGATTCTTGACCCTACCAAACTTCCCATGCTTCCTTTTAACAAGAAATTTATACACCACAAAGAATACAACGATAGCAGCAATGATACCAGTTGACAGAGAGTTACCCTTGCCCGATCCAGATGCCCTATTAGACGGGGAACTAGATCCTGGTGGGGGAGGAGCTGCATTCACATCGGTACCAATGAAAGGGTTACCGGGTGCCGTAATTAGCTTCACGCCAGCCCCAAAAGTGGGGATCTTACCAGAAATATTATTGTTAGACACATCAATAGTCTGGAGAGTAGCTATTTTAGTCAAGCTATCAGGAATTGGACCGGTCAAGTTATTCTGCTGCAAGTACAAACTCTTTAGAGCAGTGAGATTGGCATAGGCAGGCGAAATGGTCCCTTCCAAATGCTTATTGGCAAGATTGATGGTGGTAATCCTTCCTTGAACATCACAGGAAACAAAAGACCAACCACTACAAGCATTGTTCCCGGACCAAGAATCAGCTAAAACAACCGGATACCCCATAGCTCCGGCAATCTCAAGCATGGTTGTGACCTGGGGATCACAAGGTTTCCCAGCTTGTGAATTGCTTAGACAGTAATCATTGTTATCAATACCAACCTTTTGGACACTGCTTGGAAATGCAGGATATGGACCTTGCAACTTGTTGTTTTGCAAAGACACGTTCACCAAAGCAGGCAGTGATATCACTGACTCTGGAACTACTCCAGTCAATTGATTGTCACGCAGAGACAAATCAAACAAGCTCTCACACTTGGACAAATCCGGAATCGGACCCGTAAACTGATTCTTGTGAAGCCAAACTTGCCTCAACTGAGTCATACCTGACAAGACATCAAGCCTACCTGAAAGCCCCATCGTTTGGTCGTGGAACCAGATATTTTGAATCTCGGAATTGGCAAAAGAAGCAGGCAGAGGCCCCGTCAAGTTGTTGTAAGAGAGTCTAACATTTTGTAAACTGGCAAACGAATCGAATATGTCGGGTATAGGACCCATCAAATTTGTATTATCCAAGTACAAGGTGGTGAGACCAGTAGATTTGTTGAGTTCCGTCGGAAATGACCATGGAGAAAGATTGTTCTGGCTCAGACTCAAAGTCTGCACATTGGACAAGCCATCGAAACAACAGGTAGGCACGCTGGTGAAATTGTTGCCGTCCAAATAGATTTCTTGTATAGAGGCGAGTTTGGAGAGGTTAGGGATGGGGCCGGAGAGGGCATTGAACTGGAGAGAGAGGGTTTTGAGCTGGGAGAGAGAGGAGATGTCGTCAGGGAGAGAACCGGAGAGCTTGGAACGGGCGAGACTGATGGAGGTGACGAAGCGGTCGGAGGAGTCGCAGTTGACACCTGTCCACTCGTAGTAGCCGGTGGAGGACTTGGAGGACCAGCCGGAGGGGAGGGTGGTGAGGGACTGAGCGAACTTGAGCATGGCAGCGGAGTCATCGGCGTCAGCGGTAGTGGTGATGGCGTGGAGGAGGAGGAGGAGGAATAGAAGGACGGTGGAGAGAGAAAGCAGCGGCATTGCTGGGATTCAGATTAAGGGTGGAGTATTTTTTTGTTTTAGTAGAGAATAAAAATTCAAAACAAATAACAATAAACCAAAAAAGCGAACCGCCTCGCCTCCCTCTCTCTCTCTCTCTCGACACTCGAAACTAAATGGAAATATGGTAACGTCAACACACTCCTCGCTCACTTTTTTTTTTTTTTTTATTTGAGTTATTACCCATTACTTACCCATTCTGTATATTACCTTCTAGTTCTTTTTCTTTTTTGGGAATTTAGCAAAAATACCTAAAAAATAATTTAAAATTGTAAATCTACCCACTTCATACTAATTTTTGTATTCACTATCCAAATTTTTTATTGAGACAAAAATGCCCTCCCAATTAACCCTACCTACATACTTTTTCTTTTCACTTTTCTGTTTTTTTTTCACGCTTCTTCATAGTTTCTACATGTTTCTTTCTCTTGAAAGTTGTGGTTGTTGAAGGTTAGATATAAGATAATTTGTCTCTGGCATTGGATATTTTAATTGCATGTTTTCCTTGGCACATAATAGTTTTATTATTCTTTTTCTTTGATGTTTGAATTTGATTATTCAGTCCCTTGTGAGATAGTAGGTAGGAAGAATTTTCAAACGTGTAAATCACTTACCTTGGCATCTTCTGTATATTTAAAAAATTTATCTTCAAACAAGCAGAATTTTGTACTAGTGCATCTTATCTGAACTCCAAGATTCTTAGAATGAGCTACTTCTGTAATGGATGTTTTATAAATGGTGTTGGTGATTTGGTTGGTTTTTTTTTTGTTTGGTTTTAAATTTGGTATGCCTCAGTTTAGTGTGATGATGTACCCTTTCCTTGTTATGTGCTTGAGTTAAAAATTTTGTTCTGCTGCTATGGTTTTAGGTACTCCATAACCAAGGCTTTCTGCATAGCATTGGTAATGAAATTAAAATATGGAGGTAAAAAACCTTCTGGAAGTAGTAGTGGCTCCCGTGGAGACTGGAGCACAAGTATTTTGTTGAATTTTTTTCCTCTGAAGGGACATGCATTTTGTTGCTATGAAATTCAGTATTCATTTATAAACCATAAAGTTCGATTGTGCCTGAGGAGTGCTGCTAAACTTGAATGTTTATACACATGTTATGGAGATTCAATTTAGAATTTCAAGATTGTTGACAATGTAATGTGCATGACCCAATCAAAGATTCAATGGGAATTTTTTTATGTGCTAGTAGTTAACTACTTGTAGTTGTAATCGTGAATACTGTTCCGTATCGAATTCTGCTTCGTAGCATGACCTCATTGACAGATAATTGAGAATCCAGTTTATGTTTCCCAAATAATGTTGTTGTTTCTGCTTCATCTTAAAGTTTGAGAATCAAATTTTTGTTACGAAAACTACTGAGAAATAGAAACCATGTTTCGTTCTAAATGCATGTAAAATGAGTGATCATTAACTCGATAGGCCTTAGCTGCCTTTCTAAATGGTATGAAAAGATTTTTATCCTTATAAATAGAAACCATGTTTCGTTCTAAATGCATTAAATAAGCACCGTGATATGCATTTGGAAAAACCGTTGCAATCACTTTGACAATACTATTTTTCCTATAAGAGACAAAAACAAGGTCTTCAACCTCTCCAATGGTATCATGCAAATAAGATAAAAACCAACTCCATGTAGCATCATTCTCGAAATCCGCAACACCAAATGCGAAGTTGCTATAAATGGCAAATTGTTAAACGATCTAAAAATTATAAAATTGTAAAATAATATCCTTTGAAAAGTACATCGAAGAACTACATAAATGTCAATAATTTATCAAAGAGACTGAAGTTCATCTCTCGCAAAATGTAAAAATCAGTGTTTGTAACTTTGAATGCATGTAGCCGCCATTTGCATTCTCTAACAGCACACTCGCTCATTTGTAATCAAAATTGGTATAGGTTTCGAAGCTACTTCAACTTCATCAATTGAACATATTACAGACGTGGCTTGAACTAACTCTTCATTACTGTTTCGGCCCGATACTATCAATTATCAGATATAGCCGGTCCAATGAAAAAATTCATCGGGCAGGGCTGGCCCGATAAAAAAAATCATCGGGCAAAGCCGGTTCGATGAAAAAAATTTCATCAGACAAGGGCGGCTCGATGAAAAAAATCATCGGGCAGGGCCGGCCCGATAAAATTTTTCATCGGGCCGGCCCTGTTTGATGATTTGTTTTCATCAGGCCGGCCCTGCCAGATGATTTTTTCATCGGGCCGCCCTTGCCCGATGAATTTTTTTTTTTTTTCGCATCTTCTTCCTCCACGCTTCTTCTTCCTTCTCGTGCCGGTCTTCTTCTTCCACCGCAAACTGTTCTTCTTCTTCTTCTTCTTCTCCTCTTATCTATTTCACTCTTCTTCTTTTTCTCCACTAACCTTGGAATTTTCTAATGGTGGGAGTTTGTGAGATGATTTGAATGATTTTGCAAATGTGAGAGTTTAGGGAGATGAGAAATAAAAATTTTCTTGGCTTAGTTTATAAGAGATTTATGAAAAAGAGAAGAGAAAAAAAAAAATGTGAAGAAGCAAAAAAAAGAACAAGTGAAAAAGAAGAACCTGTGTGAAAAAGAAGAAGATAGTGAAAAAATATATTGTGAGGGTATTTTTGTCCAAAAAAATATTTTGGGTATATAATGTAAAAGTTAGTGGAGGATGGGTATGTTTACAATTTCAAGTTTTTTTTTTGGGTAATTTTGCTAAATTCCCTTCTTTTTTCTCCTTTTAAAAAAAACTAATATTATGTAACTAAAAAATTTAACTAAAATATAATAAGTAACTTATGCTTATTATATAAATTATAAAATAATTTAATAAATGACATAATAAAAATAAATAATTTATCATGTTAAGAGACTTAATTTTTGGATTATATTTGGATTCCGTAGTATTAATGTAAAGAAAATTGTAATATACCTTAAGATGTCGTTTGTTTTTTTTATGTGAAGACTAAATATGGCTGAATTTTTTTAAAGTTTGAACAGAAACTGAAACCTGAATGATATATTTATTTTTTTTTCCTTCTAACTACCGAATAAAAATTTGATTGTTTTTTTTTTAAAGACAGAAATATCTTAATAAATATAAATATATTAATATAAAAATGATAATAATGGAATAAAATATTGTAATTATGGAAGAAAATAATGTAATTATAATTAAGTGATTAGGTGTTAAGTAATAAGCAAAATTTTTAACTTTTTATTTTAATTTATTTTAACCACTTAAAAAAATAAATAAAAATAACTTAATATGTCTACTCATCAAGTATTAAGTGAAAAAAAAAAAAAACAAACAACCCCTAAAAATTTATTCGGACCTAATATACCATTTGAATATTTAATTTCGAGATATATCTGTTTTTCAAAAAGTTACAACATCATCTCATTATTGATAAAATTTACTAGTCATTTATTACATAATCTCAATTGAGTTTGGGACAAAAATTGTAGATAATATGGTATTAATATTTTACTATTTTTAAAAACTCAAAAATCAAATTTATATCCTCTTTTCTTTATATTCTATATTTTTTTTATAATTAGTTTAAAATCACCAATAAACAAATTTTAACAAACTCGGTTTGCTTATTTTAAAAAGATTTAGGATACATCGAGAAGAATTTAGAGAGTTTTGGATAACTTTTAAAAATGGTTTCTAACAAATTGAGATTAATAAGGATAATTATAAAACATTTTTTTAAATGAATTATGAAGCATTTTAAAATTATAAATATTTGATATATTTTTTAAAATGAAATTATTTATTAAAAAGAAAAAAAATTACAAAAATAAAGCTGACACATCAGCCTAACTCCTCAATTAGAAGAAAATCTTCGATACATGAGATGCATTGATGGGTGGTGTACCAGACAGTGAAGATATGACCTCTAACAAAAAAAAAAAAAGGTATATGTGGTAGAAAAAAAATATACGTATTAACCGCATATTACATTTTCAATGATCGAGTACACCACCCAACAATGTACTTAATGCACTAAGAGATTTTATCAGCCTACTATATCCAAAACAATCCATAAAACAAAACTAAGTTTTAATATAAACAAAATTAAGCACGTATTCTCCTAACTAACTGAGCTGGTATGCATTTCTCATCATATTAATAGTAAGGATTCAACTACCGTCTAATGTGGTTCGGTGGTAAAGGCGCTCATTCAGCCTTGTAATGTTTCAGGTTCGAGTCACCAACACTGCAAGTGGTATATTAATAAAAAAATAGTAAGGATTCAAGTCATTTTTCACACTATAATATCAATATGTGTGTGATTTTTTTTTTCCTTATTGTATGAGTATATATTTTTCTATTATGAAAGTAGATATATGCATACCACATATCAAGTGATTCATCTCTAGGTTCCAACAAATTTGAAATTAATATTATAAATGTAGAATTAATAAAATTATATAAAAACAAAATTAAGAACACCTAATTTTGAAATAATTTTAACGTAAATATGAGTGTGTTGAAAACAAGTATATTTTTTTTTTGTGCAAAGGAGGGCAGGGCCCTAACAACACAAAAATAACAAACAAGATTAAGGAACTAGCCTAGCAAAAGCTAGTTCCTTACAATCATCCTCAAAGAGGTCAGTAACAAGGGGAGGGGGGACCTCAAAAAAAATTAATTCCTAGATTCATATCATGCCCCACGCCAGCAAGGCCATCAGCAAGCCTGTTGGCTTATTTGAAAACATGGCAAATAGAACATCTCCACTCCGCTTTACTTAGCAACGCGATTTCCTGAACAAGATGAAACAATGGGTGATTCACACCAACTCCTTTAACGACCAAATTGACAGCTTCAAGGGAATCAGATTCAACCATAATCTCTCTATAACCCGCAGCCCAACCAAGTTTTAAATCTTCCAGCAATTCCCAAAGCTCTACTTCAAGGATACAACCCACACCAATCTTCAAAATGAAACCACCTAACCAACACTTCTCATGGCTTCTCATCATTCTAGCAACAGAGATAGAGTTATCACAAGCTCTCATACTGCGATCCACATTAATTTTGACACAACCAGGCATAGGAGGTTCCCAAGAAATAAACCTGAAGCTAGCCACCTTAGATAAATTCCCATTACACACCGAATTCCACTAATCATTGCAACACTTCTCAATCAACAAATATGGATTAACAGGAACACAAAAATGGACATCAAAAATGCTGAAGCACCTCCATTTCCATAAATATCAAACAGAATAGGCAAAAGCAACAAAACAGGGACTCCACTACAAACCAAAGAAGAGTTATTAAGATTACCTCTCATCCAATCATTAAAATTCATCAAGGGATTAGCAGCCTTAGAAAAATCTGCATAAGTATTAACCCAAACATCCATAGAAACTCGACAATCACGAATAAGATGTTCTATACTTTCATCACCAAGATAGCACCGAGGACAGGAGGGATCCCTGGTTAAGCCTTTAGTAATACGCTGCACATTTGTAAGAAGTTTTCGATGGAGTAACGTCCATAAGAAGGTCAAAATCTTAGGAGGCAACTTCAGGTTCCAAATAAATCTCCACTGCCAAAGGGTATCCTCGCAATTTATCCTAACACCTTATGCAGTCTTTACAGAGAACTCACCTTTAGAAGACCCGCCCCAGATCAGTCTATCAGTGCCTCTGCCCATACGCAAACTAGCAATTTTATGCACCACATTCTAGGGAAGAACACTAGACAGTTTATCAATATCCCAATTAGCATTTTTCACATACATCTTCACCTTATCAAGCAGAAGAGACTTATTCAAAGGAATCTTAGAAAAATTTATAAGTGGTCCAAAATCATGAATCCAGTTGTCAGTCCAAAACAAAATATTACTCCCATCACCAACTCTCCAGCTGATACCCTTAAAGATCAACTTAGCACCAAATTTGATGCCTTTCTAGATATGGGTACACACACTAGTACCATGCTCAACAGTTTTCAAGAGAGGAAAACGATTAAGGTATTTACCTCTTAGCAGCTGGCTCCAAACTCCATCCTCCCCTTGCAGAATTCTCCACCCAGACCTGGCCAAAAGAGATTGATTAATTAACTTCATACTCTTAATGCCAAGACTACATAAGATCTTAGGTTTACACACCGTAGCCCAATTTACCAGATGAACAGCTTTCCTCTCCACACTATGTCCCCAGAGGAATTCCCTTAACTCTATCAAGCTTATAACAAAGATCATTAGGGAGTTTAACACACTGCATGGCATAAACAGGAATAGCAGATGTAACAGCTTTAATTATGGTAATTCTACCAACCAAAGAAAGAGTATAACTTTTTCAGGAAGTAAGTCTTCTTTGAACCTTTTCCAGAATCTCACGAAAAGTGTTTTTATTAACTCTGTCATGCAGTAGAGGGAGACCCATATACTTACCCAGGTTATCAATGAGAGGAGAACCACAGGCCCTGGCAATATCCCTCGCATCTCCAACTCTTACATTCTTAGAACAAAAGACTCTGGATTTGGAGAAACTAACTTGTTATCTAGAGACATCACAGAAGGTATCCATACAACTATGCATAGTCTCATCCTGCTGGAGAGAGGCCTGACCAAACAAGATGAGATCATCAGTAAAAAAGATGTGAGAAATAGCTGGACCCCCTCGAGCAATCTAAACAGCTTTCCAGAAACCCCTGTCAACTTTGTCAACAATCAGGTGAGAAAGTTTCTCCATACAAAGCACAAAAAGATAGGGAGAAATGGGATCACCCTGTCTGATCCCACAGCCAGGGACAAAGGAGTCAGAGATCTCACCGTTAAGAACTACCCGATAACTCACACTTTTGACACAAAACATAATCAAAGTAATCAGATTACTGCACAAACCCACCTCCAACATGACCTTTTCAATGAAGTCCCAATGAAGCTTATCATAAGCTTTTGCAAGATCAATCTTCCAAGCAACAAAACCTCTCATCCTTTTAGTAAATCTGAACTTGTGAAGTACCTCTTGAGCCACCATGATATTATCCTGGATTTGTCTACCAGGAACAAACGCCACTTGATTAGGTCGAATCAAGTCAGGCAACAAACCCCTTAGTTTGGAAATAATAATCTTGCTAATAACTGTAACACCCCCTGACTCGACTCGACTGGATCGACCTAGGAAGCGCTACCGGGTTTTCAAAACTTTTCTTAACTCACTTTATAAATTACAAACCAGTGAAAATCATATAACTTGTATTTTAAAAATGTGTTTCTAGTGAACCCATCAAACTTTATTTTTCAAAAATTTCGGCAGAGTTTCCTCTATTTTTCTGATTTCCCAAAACTTGTTTTCAATAAAACAAATATTATACAATATAATTTAACACTTCTATATCCAAATTTTCAAATCAATGCGCACTCTGCCGTTTAGTGCGACTTCCAAACAGTTTCAAATAAAACATATCTAATTAATATGTACAAACATTTGGAAAGAATATAAATCATAAAGCACTTATTTACAAAGCATATATATATATATATATATATAATTTATGTATATGCATGCTTAACTAAATACAATATACAATTAAAATTCAATTGTAACTATTCAAAAGAAACTGTGACTCTGGACCTTCAATCTGCTGCTACTTCCTCTCTATTCTTTGTTTCCCCCTGTATCTCTGATACTTACGCGTGATACAATCAATGCGCTAAGCATATAGCGTAGTGGACATAAAAAAGTTAGTAGAATTCTACTGTTAAAATGGACATAAAAAATTAACAATCCCACTTAATTGCACAGTTTAATTTTTAAATAATGCTGAGACTTTGGAAAGAGAATAATTAATTATATGTGAAAAAAAAAGAAGGAAGAGGTTAATTTGTTGAAGAAGACATACATGCGGATTATAAATAGCGGGTAACCAGTCCCTTATGAATTGCAAAGTCATTAGATTTTAGGTGGAAAAATAGTAAAGATAGGTTCAAAGCTGTTGTGGATGTGGATTTGAGTGATTTTTGTGTTCGTTTCATTAGATAGGAGGTGGAGTCAGGGGTGTTTAGAATAAGAGAGACTTGCTTATAAATGGTAGAGTCATCTCACTCAATCTTGGTTCTACAAGGAATGAGGATTTGAGAGAATGGTATCTAAATGCTTCTTTGTTTTTTTCCTTCCAAGAACTACAAATCCTTAGCTTGTACGGCAATTTGATAGCTGGTTGTATTGAGAATGAAGGTCGCTTGCCTTTACCTTTTATCATAGTATAATTCTTTTAAGTATTAATTGAATATTTTGTATTATAAATAATTTTCTTGTAGGTTTTAGACAATTAACACCTGTGTAGTTTTTGGGTTTAATGCTGAAGTTTTGCTAAAGAAATTGTAGAGAATAATATAAATAGTTTGATTTACTAAATTATTTGACATGACTAATGAAACTGTTTTTTCTCATATTACAAGATTTGATAAGTTGTCAACATTGAGCAACTTGGAGGAGCTCAATCTAAGATCTAACAGCTTCAACAACAGCATCATATTATCTCTAACTACTCTTTCATCTTTAAAATATTTATATTTAGGTTATAACAAATTGAAAGGGATAATTGATCTAGAAGGTAAACTTTATTTTTACATTTTTTTCTTTCTCAAAATTCAACAAGGCTCCGGGTTTAAGAAACATAATCTTATCTCAGTTTTAATGAAATTAAAATTTTGAAATTGGATTCTTAAATTTGAGCAACATCAATTTTACTCTTTTTAAATTGTTAGTTGAGACAAAAAAAAAAAAAAAACAGAAACAAAAAATAATGACTTTCGATTTGAGAATTAGATTCCTATAACAATTTACTATCTGAGATTGAACATAAATGAGATTGATAAAATTGTGTTTTCTAAAATTTAATTATTTCCAGAGATTCATTCATTCAATATGAATTATTGGTTGAGAATGTGCTTTATTAATTATTTAATATAAATTTTCCGTTGACTTGATATCGTGACTTCTTTTTCATAATAGAGAAATAATTATTGGTTTGTTTTGTAAAACCAAGTGTTATACAAATGAAGTGGTTTCAGGTTTGTAAGACGGAAAGGCACACACATACTCCACTGAAGGAAAAGAAAATCTTAGATCTTAAAATGAATGTTTGTGGAACTTTTTTATTGTTTTTGGAAACAGAGAGGACTTTTTTTTTTCAATTCTAAATTAAACAATAGAAGTTTGTGGCTAATTTTTGAGAAAATATGTGATAAATATCTCAAAATAGTAATAATTTTTCTCTCACAGCCTTTTATATTAAAAATCTTTGATTAAAAAATTATTGTCTTAGTTTTCTTATATTCACTCCCAAAACACATAAACTAAGAAGAATTTTCTTATAAAGTTTGAAAATATTATTTATCTAATGATCAAATCCTTGTCTCTCTAACAACATATTTACAACTTGGGATAATTGCAATAACTCCCCGTGTATATAGGCATAATTACACAAAAATTTGAGAACAAACGATAATAACAATAACTAGCCTTTGACCGGTTGATTAACTTTTGACCATAGTTAGTCACTAACGGTCAAAGGGGTAAAATCGTCTTTTAAGAAAAAAAAATTTTAAAAAAAAATCTGGAAGAAGAATAAGAAAAAAAAAATCTGGAAGAGAAGAAGAAGAAGAAGAAAGAAGAGGAAGAAAAAAAATAAAAAAAATTCTGGAAAAAAAAGAAGAAAAGAAGAAGAAGAAGAATAAAGAAATCTAGAAAAAAGTAAAGAAGAAGAAGAAGAAGAAGAGGAGAAGGAAGAAGAAAGAAGAGGAAGAATAAAAATAAAAAAAAACTGGAAAAAAAAAAAAGAAAAGAAGAAGAAGAAGAATAAATAAATTTGAAAAAAAAGCAAAGAAGAAGAAGAAGAAGAAGAAAGAAAAGAAACAACAAAAATAAAAAAAATCTGGAAAAAAAATAAGAGAAGAAGAAGAATCCGAAAAAAAAAATTTGGAAGAAAAAGAATAAAAAGAAGAAGAAGAAGATAGAGGAAAAGAGAAAAAAATGATGAAAAAAGAAATTAAAAAAAGAAAAAAAAAATTGGAAGAAGAAGAGATCTGGTGAATATATTTTTATCTCATCTAATGGACCAGATCTCATCTGGTCCATTTTTTAAAATTTTCTTTTTAAAAAAGGCGATTTTACCCCTTTGACCGTTAGTGACTAACTGTAGTCAACGGTTAGTCAACCGGTCAAAGAGGAGTTATTGTTATTATCAATTATTATCAGATTTTTGTGCAATTATACCTATATATACGGGTAGTTATTGTAATTACCCCTTACAACTGCTATATTTTATCAACTTTAGACGGGTAATATATCTCTCAAAGTTTCCATGTAATTTAGAGGACTAAATCTTATTAATAATAAAATTACTTCAAATAATATCTCATTTATTTTAGCAGTTGTTTTAGACAATGTTAAGACATAGCTTATTGTAATTTTACAGGTTTGAGATTTATGAATAACTTGGAATATTTGAGTTTAAGTGGTAACACCTTCAACAATAGCATTTTATCATTTCTAAGTGCACTTTCACCATTAAAAGGATTATATATCGGAGATGTTGGGTTGAAAGGAACTATTGATTTATCATGTTATTAAACTCATTTTCACATTTTCTTTCTCTTGGTGCATGTATAGCAACTAAATTTGATTTACTTTGCTTTTAATAGCTGGATGAGGACAGAATTGTTCATGCTTCCTCTTCTTTTATTTTATTTATTTTGTGATTTTTTATTAACTCTGTTCAACTCTTATTAGAAATATCTGATTCCCTAAGCAATTTAGAGGAATTGGACTTGGGCTACAGTCAGATTAATAAATTAGTGCTCACCAAAGGTACCAATTAAAACAAAACTTGATTATTTTAATAAGATGTTTTATTCTATTCAGTTAGTTCCATTAACCACAAATGTTTCCATTATATCCTAAATATAATCTTATTTATCAATTTCTATAGTTAACACGTTGAAGTTGATTTTATTTTTATTTTTTTATATTTTTTTTAATTACAGGTAACAATACAAGTTTAAGGAACTTGCAAGTTCTCACTCTAAGTAATGTCAACATTCATGATGGAAGCACTTTATTGCAGTTATTAGAGTCGTTACCATCTTTGAAGACACTTTTCCTTAATTATTATAATTTTAGTGGAATAATGAGTAGTGATGGTAAGTCTACCAGCTTCTTTAAATTTCTATTAATATTTTTCAGTATCTTCCATATATATATATATATATATATATATATATATATATATATATATTTTAATAATGGAGTTGCATAAATTTACCAACCTGAAACATTGAATATTGAAACATTGATGTACATGGATGTTTCTTCTATCCATATAAGCCTTCTTCAAAGCATTGCAGCTTTCACTTCCCTTGAAACATTGAACATGTGGGATTGTCAACTCAACGGCATCTTAGGCGTCAAAGGTAAAAGTACTCATTGCTAAATGTTTTAATATTTATTTATACGTATATATTATTTATTATATTTAGATTTCTTTTACGGAGACCCAACAAATATATTTATCAATTATTGTTTTTATTTATTTATTAGGTTTTATTACAGTATTTTATTATTTTAAAAATATTATAGTAATTTTATAATAAAAATAGAAAGAATAATCTATATGTTCATTGAAAATTTAAAATTTACATTTGAGTTTATATATGAACATAAACTATCTTTAATGAATCTTGTTGGATGTTAATATGAGTTTATTTGGTTTTGAATTTGTAGATTTTTCTAATTTCAAGAACTTGAAAGATTTGTTCATATCTAGTACTGATCTCAACATCAGCTTTCTACATAGTATTGAACTTCTCGATGGGACATTTCCTTATTAATATTAATAACCTCTTGCTTTTTGTTAAATCAAATTAATTATCAATTAAAATTAAAAAATGATTATAGTTAAGTTAATTACATTAAAAAGATTAGAAGAATACACATTATGTTTAATTATTAATTTTAAGAGCTATATTTATTAACAATGAATGGATATATTTTCAGGGCTTTGTGAGCTGGTGCATTTGCAAGAGCTGGATCTCTCTGGTAATAATCTAAGGGGAGCCTTGTCGTCTTGTTTTGCAAATTTGACATCCCTTCAAGTATTAGATATCTCTTTCAATCAATTTTGAGCCCCATTTTCACTTGAACCGTTTTTCAATCACTCCAAACTCAAGAGTTTCGCTTGTAAGTACAACAACCTATACGCAGAAACTGAGTTACATTCTTTGACCCCAAAATTCCAATTGAATTCCATCATATTGTCTGGTTGCAAAGGCAGTTGCACATTCCCCAAATTCCTTTACCATCAACATGACTTGAAAGTAGTTGATCTCTCTCACAATAACTTTACAGGGGATCATTTTCCAAATTGGTTGTTAGAGAACAATACAAAATTACAACTTCTTTTTTTGGCCAATAATTCTCTAACGGGACCTCTTCAGTTGCCAATTCATTCTTATGCGAATTTAATGACGCTAGACATCTCTATGAATACCATCAATGGACACATTCTAGCAGAAGTTGGAGCTTATTTGCTAGGGTTAACAATTTTGAACATTTCTAGTAATGCTTTAGAGGGGAACATTCCTTCTTCAGTCGATGATATGAACTCGTTGAAAAGTTTGATATAGACAATGTCAAAGGAGATCAAGTACAGCTGATAGGCACGTGAGCTTATTCTATCCTGGAGATACCAGGGATATTTAATATCTCGGGGCACGATCTCCTCACCAATCTCAACGGGCTCCAAACTCCTTCTCATAAATACAAACCCAAGCCTTAAAGGTAAAAGTCATGCTATTTCCACTATGCAACTAATATTTATATTTTTCCTCTTGACGTTTGGGTCAACGATTAGTTTTCCCCTTCTATTTTTAGAGTTACTTATTTTTCCCCCTGTCGTTATTAAACTGTCCAAAAAGTTAGTTTTTAACACTAACATGTGATGTAAATGCCAAAACACCATTAAAATAAAAAGGAAACTACATAATGCTCTCAAATAATATAAATAAAATATTAAATATTAAAAAATATATTTTCTCTTCTTTCTCTAATCCCTCTATCTCTTCAGACAAAAAAAGAAAAAAGAAAACCCTCCATTTTATCATCAATCTCATCACCCATACTTTATCATCACCATCCATCTCCAACTCTCACACAACACATCAAATCTTCAACACACTGTCCATCACCAACTAATAAATTCCAAAACAACCAAATCACCCAAAACCACCCAAATCCCCTAAATCCACCAAAAAAAAAAACCTCAAAACCACATTATTGACGTTCGAATTACGCCAATACAATAAACAGTAAAAATGAGGATTAATCAAGCAAAAACAAGATTAAAGACACAAAATTTTTAAAGTGATTCAGCTGAAAATCAAAGCCTACATCCACTGTTATAGTATTGCTCTTAGCTCTTACTTAGTGTTTTCTCTAAAAAATTGTAACCCTTGTACCAGTGATGATCATTCCATTTTATAATGTTTAAGGAATGGTGTCATTACTGGCTTACATTTAATGAATCACTAAAAATAAGGAATAAAATAATATTTTTAAAATAAAAAATAAAATAATTAATTTTTCATTTGTAAATGCAAATTGATAAAATAAAAAATAAAAACTGAAAACGTTATTGAAAATCCCTGCAATTCGGAAGACCCTTACTGAACTCTTAAGACAAAGCTCATAAACTAAGCCCATAAATTGAATACCTGCCGGCTGCGGCTCATTAAAAGTAGGAATATCCTTTGCACCTTGCAAGAACCTTATTGTACATCGACTTTAATTTGGAATATCCTTTGCACCTTGCAAGAACCTTACTGTACAGAGACTTTAATTTGGAATTTTCCATTTCAAACCATTATTAGACGTTCTACTTGTATTAGTAATCTGAACTTTTTATTTGTTTATTTATTTTTTTCACTAAATTCGCGGCTGACAAAACTACTAATGCATGTTAAAAATTCGTATGACTTGAACTCTCACAAGTCACAACTGAGGTGGAAAATTATAAAATATATTTTATTTATTATAAAATAAAATAATTAAAATTTTTAGCAATTAAAGCTATAATATATATATATATATATATATAGATTCTTTTTTATTATTCGTAAATATACTTTTATTTGTGATTATTACAATATATATTATTTTTATCATAATTTAAAACATAAAATACATCAATCAATTTTAAATTGATTTTTAATTAAAATATACAAACATATATATTCTTAAATTAATTTAAATACATACAATTTTTATTTTATTTTTCCAATATCTTAAAATTATATTTTTTTTAGTTATTGCTACCGAATGCTTTTTTTTTTTTAAAAAAAATTTTGAGCAACGGGAGACGATAACTGCTGGGACTAATGGCTTGGACAACTACTTCTAGTAAAGTAAGAGATCTGCCCACACAATTACGTTTTAATGCAAATTGATAAAATAAAAAATAAAAGCTGAAAACATTATTGAAAATCCCTACAATTCAGAAGACCCTTAGGGCCTATTTGTTTCATGAGATTGAATTGTACTATTTTTATGGGATGGGATAGGATTAGATTAGATTGGATTGGACTGAGCAAATTAGTACTGTGATGTGTTTGGTGTAGTATGGATAGGATTAAAAATAGTACTGTCCCTTGTTTGGTGTAGAATGAAATTGGATAAAATTAAATTTGGTTAAATTAATTTCATGTAAAATAAAATTAATTTTAAATATCATATAATTAAAATAAAATTATTTAAAAGAAATTTAAATAAAATTTAAATATATTTATATTAAATATTTTAAAATTAATTATAAATAAAATATATTATATTAATTAATTAATATTAAAAAATTTAAAAGAGATACAAGTATTGTTCATTGTTCGCTATTGTATTAGGTTGAACGTAAAATAATTATGTTTAATGTCTAAGACAATATAAAATTGATATTGGATTGGATTGGACTGGACTAATTAGTACTGTGATGTGTTTGGTGTAGTATGGAGAGGATTAAAAATAGTACTGTCACTTGTGTGGTGTAGAATGAAATTGAATAAAATTAAATTTGGTTAAATTAATTTCATGTAAAATAAAATTAATTTTAAATATCATATAATTAAAATAAAATTATTTAAAAGAAATCTAAATAAAATTTAAATATATTTATATTAAATATTTTAAAATTAATTATAAATAAAATATATTATATTAATTAATTAATATTAAAAAAATTTAAAAAAGATACAAGTATTGTTCATTGTTCGCTATTGTATTAGGTTGGACGTAAAATAATTATGTTTAATGTCTAAGACAATATAAAATTAACATATCTTTAAATAAAATAAAATTATATAATTTAATTTAATAAAATATAATTATTTAAATTTAATTTTAATAAAAATAAAATTATTTCAATTAAAATAAATTTAGTTAAAAAATTGTTTAAATTAAATAAAATATTTATAATTAATTAATTAATTTTTAAATTAATATTAAAATATATTATTTTTAATATTAGAATAAAAATTATTAAAATAATTTTGATATTTATATATAAATAATTATAATAATAACATAAAAAAAACTACGTTAACAAAAAGTTTGTTTTGAAAAAAAAGATTGTGTTTTTTTTTTTTAAAAAAAGGTTGTTAAAAATATAAAGATAGTGGGACAAATTTGTGGCAGGACAAATTTGTCATGGCCACTTATGCAAGTGATATTGGATTGGACTTTGTCCAGTCCGATGTCACACTAAACATTGGATTGAACAAAATTTTATCTAGTACAGTTCCTAATCGGCGTGTCAAATGCGCCGTTACTAAAACTCTTAAAATAAAGCCTATAAACTGATTACCTGCCGGTTGCCGCTCATTCAAAGTAGGAATGTCCTTTGCACCTTGCAAGAACCTTCTTGTACATCGACTTTAATTTGGATTTTTCCATTTCAAACCACTATTAGACGTTCTACTTGCATTAGTAATCTGACTTTTTATTTGTTTATTTATTTTTTTCACTAAATTCGTGCCGACAAAACTACTAACACATATTAATAAATTCATATAGTGGGATTTAAACTCTCACAATTGAGATGAGAGAAAATTGTACTAATAATTTAAACTACGAGTGAATATATATATATATATATATATATTTATAAATCTCGTTTGTCGAATATTATTAAGAGAAGAAAAATAAGTAATTTAGCTAAAAACTCAAGTTATAATATAATAAGTCAAGTAAAAGAAAATATAAATGCGTACAATCTTTCAAAGGAGTTTATTGCAAAATGTGGTTATGCACTTCACAGCTCTCTTGCATTAGTGCATATATGATATATAGGGATGGCCCCGGTTCGGTTCGAACCGGGCGGTTCGAACCGAACCGGCAGTTTTGAACCGGAACCTTAGGTTCCGGTTTAAAACCGGTTCCGGAATCGGGACAGCCGGTCCCGGTTCCGGTTAGCCTTAAAAAAAAACCGGAACCGTCGGTTAGGAACAAATATATAAACAAATATATATATATATATATATATATAAACATATATGTATATATATATATATATATATATATGTAGGAACTTTTTAATTTTTTATGTATACTAATATATATATATATATATATGTAGGAACTTTTTAATTTTTTACTAATATATATATATATATATATTAGTATACATAAAAAATTAAAAAGTTCCTACATATATATATATATATATATATATATATATATATATATATAATATATATCCCAACACTGTTGGGCCACATAATAATTTATAATAAACATGAGTAAATGACGCAATACTATTGTTGGGCCACATATCACTTAAATCATAACCCAACAAATACTCATCCCTTTTATAAGCATTCAACTTCCTACACTTCTTTTTTTTTTTCAACGTGGGACTACTTATAAGTATTCAACTTCCTACACTACAATTTTCTTTTCAATGTGGGACTACTTACTATCATTTTATATAAAACTTCATCTCCTACACTTCTCTTTTACTTTCAATGTGGGACTAGTGTAGACCATTTTTGACTATATTCTCAAATCCCACATTGAAAGTGCACAAGACTTGAACCATCTTTACTTATCTATATATATAACCAATTCTACATTGAAAGTGAATATATTTTGAAACTACTTTTGTATATATATATATATATATATATATATATATATATATATATGTACACACTTCTAAAGTTTTAATTGTCCATCCACAATGATTTATTACCTTTGGTTTATTCATTAGTTTAATTTTTTTAACTTTTTATTAAATTTTTTTCATTTTTTAATTTGAAAAAAAAAAATTCAAAATTTTTTTTTATTTGGGCCGGTTTCGGTTTTGGAACCGGCGGTTCAACCGACGGTTCCAAAAGAACCAGGGAGGAACCGAAACCGGCGGTTCCCCCCCGGTTCCAACCGGAACCGGAACCGGGACCTCCCCGGTCCCGGTTCCGGTTACACAAAAAAAGGAACCGGAACCGGCGGTTTCGGAACCGGAACCGCCGGTTCGGTTCCAATGGCCATGTCTATTGATATATGTGTATTTGGATATTTTTTATTTTTTAAATTATTGTCTAATTGCATTTGTTACCGTTGACCGGTAATATGTACTTGAATATTTAGAATTGATTCAATTGATTATTTGGATGGTTTTGTTTACAATTTTTTTTTTTTACATAAGAATATTGTCTCTTTGAATAAGTAATCTTAATTAATGCTTTAAATTAATGTACTAAAATAATAACAAAATAAAAAAAAGATGAATTTATCCATATCCAAGCAACAAAAATCACTGCACAAATCAAAAGAAGGAACAACATATATTATTGATTTTGGCATCAGAGAGTTTACGTGGAGGGGAGATTGGAGAACAAAAAAGACATAAACAAAAGCCAATTAACATTTCTTCCATTAATACTATTATCTATTTAAGCTCTCAAGTTTTCCATAAAAGCCCTGAAATTAATATCTGAAGAACCATCACCACCAACTGCTTCCAAAGCCAATTCTCTCCACTTTTTACAATTATTTCTAATTTCACCTGATCCCATCACTATTTCCACACATCTCTTAATCTCTTCCCTCTTTACAATCCCTTCTTCAATATCATTTACTACTCCACCTCGAATCCCTGTTCCCCATATCTCCTCCACCATCTTCGCGTTCATCATTTGGTTGGAAAATTGAGGGCAACTCACCACTGGTACGCCTGCAACTAAGCTCTCCAAGGTCGAATTCCACCCACAATGCGTCACGAAACAGCCCACTGACTGGTGGCTCAAAACCTCCACCTGTGAACACCATGGCACTATCAACCCTTGTTTATCTTCATCTACTTTACTTATAATCTCCTCGAATTGATCTTCTTCTGAGCTACGAATTACCCACAAGAATGGAATGCCAGTACTGACTAATCCATGAAGAACCTCTTCCACTTGCTTTCTCTGCAATACTGCTAAGCCCCCAAACGATACGTAAACAACTGATCGATCAGGTTTGGAGTCTAACCACTGAATGTATTCTATAGAAGCTTCGAACAAATCGCAGCCAAGTGGTTTGTTGTCTGATGGAATCAATGGTCCAATACTGATAATGTTTATATGATTACCAACGTTTCTGATTGCTTCTTCTTCTAAGGAATCAAAGGTGTTCAAAAGTACACAAAGGTTTGAGTCCTTTTCAAGGTTTTGAAAGTGTTCTTTAAAAGTGGATATGACTGCGGCATGTGGATTACTTGGTAAGAGAAAAGAAGGCAGGTCTTCTTGTGCTAAAGATGGCAATCCCGGTAAATTTACGAAACATGGAGGGATATTGTTGTCATTAACACTATATATACCTTGATGACTATTGAAGAAATGGTGAAAGATAGCAAAAGCAGATGCAGACTGACTACAAAGCAAAGCCGAGGGTATATACATATCACGCGCCACCTCAGCTGCCCAAGGAAGGAGGAGACCGTAGACTAAGAAATCAACTCGGCGGCCTTCATTCGAAAGGGTTTAGATAAGATGGGCTAGCGCTTGGGAGCCGACACGCTTGAACTCGGACATGATGTGGTGGAAATAGTCATCAGGTTTGGTTCCAATGTCAAAGCCATCGGAGAAAGAAGCGTAGAATAAGCCATCAAGAAAAGGGAGGTTTTTGATCTTGGAGAGGCCGCGGACGGTGGTAGCAAAGGTTACTTGTGCACCGCCGCATAGTAGGCGTTTGGCTAGTTGGAGAGTGGGGTTTATGTGGCCTTGGGCAGAACAAGTTAGTAGAAGAAAGTGGAGGTTTTTCATGGAGGTTTTTGGTTTCTAATCTTTGTTATTTGTGTGTCTTGATTGGTTATGCGATGGCCACTTAATATTCAGTTGGGTTGGTGATGCATCATAGTCATAGCAATCGCTTTTTGTTTTGACTTGAGAAACACCATGTGCACTTTAACTTATCGGAATGTCACGATCTTTCTAGAACCTTCCGGAAGAATGGAGAACCTTGTGGAGAAACCTGGAAGAATGGAGAAACTCCTAGAGAAGTCTAGCTCTTGGGACATTCTAGAATGTTGTAGAGACTTGTAGGATGTTCAAGACATGGAATTCTCTAGAACATGTATATTGTAGGGATTTCTTGTACATTGTAGAATTCTCTAGAACATTGTAGATAGGTAGGAACCTAGAATGTTCTTTGGTGCCTATAAATAGATGGCACCCCTCATTTGTACAATCCATCTTGGAAAAGCATTCAAGCATTCAAGTATTCTTTCAAACACTTGTGCTCTCTTCTCTTCTCTCTTCCTACAAACTTTCTTGAGTTTGCTAGCAAGTTACTTGCCTAGCTCGTGGGGATTAAGGCTGACTTAACCTCTTCGACGGGAGGAAGTGTGTTAAGTGCCGCACGGTTGGCTTAGAAAATACTAAGGCCGTGACAAGTGGTATCAAAGCCTAGTTGCTCAACTAAGGAAGAGATAGCATAATGGCAGGAGTCGAAGAAGTTGTCGTCCAAGAGCCAAGCCGTGGAAGGGATGCCAACCCAAGCAGGTCGAGGAAGGACAAATCTCATGATGCCGCCTCAATCTTGGAGTCAAGGTTGGCTAGGATTGAGCTCGCTATAGCCAATTCGAGGGAACGGCTGGATGTGTTAGAGCAATGCATGGAGAGGGACATTGGCGATCTTAAGGAGAAGATCGAGGACCTTCGGGGAGACATGCAATTTGGCACTACATCAGGGCGAGAGGTGCAAGAGGGGAACGAGATCTTCTAAGCAAGGTTGGAAAGCACGGTAATGGGGAAGCCCGCGGAGTTCGAGACACTTCTTGAAGATATGCAGGACGATTGGGCCTTATGCAAGAGAACCGTGAGTGATGGGGCTTTCCAAGGTGCTCCAAAGAAGGAGATACCTAAGCCGAAGGAATTTGATGGCAAGCGTGACGCCAAGGAAGTAGATAACTTCATTTGGCACATGGAGAGGTACTTTGAGGCCGTCAGGATCACGGATGATCAGGAGCAAATCCGGACCGCAACCTTATATCTCGCCGATACAGCCACTCTGTGGTGGAGGAGGAGACATGCCAACATCCAAAGAGGTACGTGCACTATTGATTCTTGGGATGATTTTAAGAAATAGCTCAAGAAGCAATTCTATCCGGAAGATGCTGCATATCTTGCTCGGAAGAATTTGAAGAAGCTCAAACAAACGGGTTCGATTAGGGATTATGTTAAGGAATTTTCTAGTCTCATGCTCGAAGTTCCTAACATGTCGGACGACGAGTTGTTGTTCAACTTCATGGACAACCTACAACCTTGGGCGGAAGTAGAGTTGTGTCACCGCAATGTTCAAAATCTCGCGGAAGTTATAGCCATTGTGGAATCCCTAATTGATTACCGAAGGACTGAACTACCCAAGAAGAAGCCACCACAGGATAATCACGGCAAAGGTGGGGGAGACAAAGGGAAAGGTCCATACAAGCCTCCAAGTGGGAAAGACAAGGGTAAGCAGAAGAAAGGTCAAGGCAAGAAAGACTTCAAGCCGAAGACCAACTGTTTTCTTTGCGACGGTCCTCATTGGGCAAGAGAGTGCCCAAAGCGCAAGGCTATCAACGCGTTGGTAGATGAGCGCGAGAAGGAGATGGAGGAATCTCACATGGGCTCTCTTCGCACGCTCACCGCCATCAAAGCCCAACCAACTCCAAAGACCCGAGGGAGTCAGGGTCTGATGTACTTGGATGTACACATCAACGGGAAAGCTACCCGCGTCATGGTCGATACGGGAGCTACAAACTCCTTTGTCTCAGAGGAGGAGGCAAGGAGACTTGGACTGAAAGTGTCCAAGGAGACCGGATGGTTAAAGGCGGTGAACTCTAAGGCGAGACCGCTTATTGGCATGGCTTGAGGAGTAAGCATCAGTATGGGTAATTGGGATGGGAAGATAGACTTGACAGTCGCGCCCATGGATGACTTCGAGGTAGTGCTCGGCATGGACTTCCTCGAACAAGTCAAGGTAGTTCCTTTACCCTTACTACGTTTTGTTGCTATATTGGAAGATACTCCTTGCATTATACCAGCCATTGCCAAGTCCGGATCAAAGACCCCTCATCTTTCGGCATTGCAAGTGAAGAAAGGCCTTAAGAAGGGGGAGGTGACATACTTGGCCGCGGTAAAGCATGATGAGGGTAGAGTTCCAACGGAGGAGCTACCTAGGGAGATCAAGAAGGTCCTTGAGGAGTACAAGGACGTCATGCCAGCAGAATTTCCCAAGAAACTACCACCTAGGAGGGAGGTGGATCACCAGATCGAGTTGGAGCCGGGAACAAAGCCACCTGCCAAGGCCCCTTATCGGATGGCACCACCAGAGTTGGAGGAATTGAGGAAACAGCTGAAGGACTTATTGGATGCTGGCTACATTCAACCGTCCAAAGCTCCATATGGCGCACCAGTGTTGTTTCAAAGGAAGAAGGACGGGTCCATACGATTGTGCATCGACTATCGCGCTTTGAACAAGGTAACCATCAAGAACAAGTACCTTATTCCTTTGATCGCTGACTTGTTTGATCAGCTTGGCAGAGCTCGATATTTTACAAAGCTTGATATGAGGTCGGGTTATTACCAAGTGAGGATCGCGGAAGGTGATGAAGCCCAGACTACGTGTGTGACGCGTTACGGTGCATACGAGTTCCTAGTGATGCCATTCGGCCTCACCAACGCACCAGCCACGTTTTGCATGCTCATGAACAAGATCTTCCATCCTTACCTGGATCGATTTGTGGTGGTGTACTTAGACGACATCGTGGTCTATAGTAACACCCTCGAGGAGCATGCTCGACACCTACAAGCTGTTTTCAAAGTTCTGAGGGAAAACGAGCTCTACGTCAAGAAGGAGAAATGTTCTTTTGCCCAACTGGAGGTGTACTTCTTGGGGCATAAGATCAAAGATGGTGTGCTCATGATGGACGAGGCGAAGATTAAAGCCATTTGTGAATGGGATCCTCCTACGAAGGTGCCTGAACTACGGTCATTCCTTGGCCTAATTAACTATTATCGGAGATTCATCAAGGGGTATTCAGCAAGGGCAGCTCCACTCACAGATCTTCTAAAGAAGAACAAGGCGTGGGAATGGTCGAAAGAGTGCCAAGAAGCCTTTGAGGGATTGAAGAAGGCGGTAACGGAGGAGCCAGTGTTGAGTCTTCCGGACCATTCCAAACCTTATGAAGTGCAAACGGATGCTTCTGACTTTGCCATTGGAGGAGTTCTAATGCAGGATGGGCATCCTATAGCCTTCGAGAGCCGCAAGCTAAATGATACGGAACGGAGGTATACCGTTCAAGAGAAGGAGATGACTGCAGTTGTTCATTGCCTTTGCACATGGAGACATTATTTGCTCGGCTCTCACTTCGTCATCAGGACTGACAACATTGCCACTAGCTACTTCCAAACGCAGAAGAAGCTAAGCCCAAAGCAAGCTAGATGGCAAGACTTTCTAGCAGAGTTCGACTACACGCTGGAGTACAAGCCTGGGAAAGCCAATTTGGTGGCGGATGCACTAAGTCGCAAGGCGGTGCTTGCAACTATACAAAGTGCGCTACAGGGAGAAGTCATCAATCTCATCAAGAAGGGGCTACAACACGACTCGCTTGGCAAGAGTCTCGTGGGACTAGCAAACGATGGGAAGACCAAACGGTTTTGGGTACAGGATGACTTGCACTACACCGTGGGAAACAGACTGTATATCCCGAAATTTGAAAACCTGCGGAAGAATCTGATCAAGGAGTACCATGATACAAAGTAGGCAGGACATCCGAGACAACAGAGGATCAGGGCTTTGCTCGAAGCAACCTACTATTGGCCGCATATGAGGGATGACATCGAGGCCTATGTGAAGACTTATCTTGTGTGAGCAGCAATCGCCGGGAGGATTGCTAGAGCCATTACCCATCCCCGAGAGACCATGGGAGAGTGTCACCATGGACTTTATTTTGGCCTTACCCAAGTCGGACGGCTACGGATCGATTATGGTGGTTGTCGATCGGTTCTCAAAATATGCAACTTTCATTGCTGCCCCTACTGATTGCACGGTAGAGCAGGAAACTCGGTTGTTCCTAAGGGATATAGTGAAGTATTGGGGTGTGCCAAGAACGATCATTAGCGATCGAGACCCGCGCTTCACAGGGAAATTTTGGACCGAGCTTTTCAACCTGTTGGGCTCGAAGTTGCACTTCTCTACAAGCTTTCACCCCCAAACGGATGGGCAAACAGAAAGGGTGAATGCCTTGTTGGAGCTATACCTGAGGCACTTTGTGAGTGCCAACCAACGAGATTGGGCAAAGTTACTTGATGTGGCCCAATTCTCTTACAACTTGCAGAGGAGTGAAGCGACCCACCATAGTCCCTTTGAGTTGGCAATGGGCCAGCAACCCCTCACTCCGCAGACGGTAATGGTGGGATACACGGGAAGGAGTCCAGGATCGTATAAGTTGGCTAAGGATTGGCAAGAACAAGCCGATATAGCACGATCCTACCTTGACAAGGCCGCGCAAAAAATGAAGAAATGGGCGGACAAGAAGAGGCGACGAGTGGAATTTCAAGTAGGAGACTTGGTGCTTGTCAAGTTGTTGCCTCAGTAATTTAAGGCCTTCAGGAAGGTGCACAAAGGCTTGGTAAGGAAATATGAAGGACCCTTTCCGATCATAAAGAAGGTAGGAAAAGTTTCCTACAAAGTTGAATTACCTCTGAGGCTCAAAATCCATCCAGTCTTCCATGTGAGTAATTTGAAACCCTATCATGCAGACACGGAAGACCCTAGCCGAGGAGAATCATCGAGGACGCCAACTGCCGTTGTAACCTCTTACGACAAGGAAGTGGAGGAGATCCTAGAGGATCGAGTCGTGCGAAAAAGGGGTGTTCCCCGAAGTAGCGAGTACCTGATCAAATGGAAGGGACTTCCTACGAGTGAAGCTACTTGGGAACCGAAGAAGGCTTTATGGCGGTTTGCAAAACAAATCGAGGAGTTCCGCAAAGAGACTATGACGAGGACGTCGCCGGATTAGGTGGGGGAGAATGTCACGATCTTTCTAGAACCTTTCGGAAGAATGGAGAACCTTGTGGAGAAACCTGGAAGAATGGAGAAACTCCTAGAGAAGTTTAGCTCTTGGGACATTCTAGAATGTTGTAGAGACTTGTAGGATGTTCAAGACATGGAATTCTCTAGAACATGTACATTGTAGGGATTTCTTATACATTGTAGAATTCTCTAGAACATTGTAGATAGGTAGGAACCTAGAATATTCTTTGGTGCCTATAAATAGATGGCACCCCTCATTTGTACAATCCATCTTGGAAAAGCATTCAAGCATTCAAGTATTCTCTCAAACACTTGTGCTCTCTTCTCTTCTCTCTTCCTACAAACTTTCTTGAGTTTGCTAGCAAGTTACTTGCCTAGCTCGTGGGGATTAAGGCTGACTTAACCTTTTCGATGGGAGGAAGTGTGTTAAGTGCCGCACGGTTGGCTTAAAAAATACTAAGGCCGTGACAGGAAGCTCCTCCACAAACAAAAAATTCTCCAAGAAAAACAAAACTTAAGAAAGTTCGTTCTACTTCATTTTCAAATCACGTATGATTAATTGTTTTTTGCTTCGATCCGACGACAGCACATGACATCGGTCTTTTCACATCACGTTTGATTTGAGAAACACATGCACTTGACTTATGCATGTCACTGTCATTAATTATAGGAAATACATGCGTTAATCGTTATAGATATAAAAATTAAATAAATAATTTATATTTATTCTTTTAATATACTAATATTTTGATTATTTAATATTTTTTATAAAGTAATAACACCCCCCTAAGATTTTACCAACTATAAGTGGAGTCAATTTTACTATTAATGGACAAAAATCTTCTCCACCGTTGATTTTAGTCAAACTTAACATGCACATGATTATTTTAATCTTTGTTCATTTTTAATTTTATTTTATTAAATAAAAAATTTAAAAAAATCTCAACATTCTATCTTTAAAATGATGGACGGTTATAATTTATTTAAAAAATATTTTTTTAAAAATAATAATTATAAAAAAAAACTCCAGATTAAATTTCCACTGTCCATCAAAACTAATTTTAATGGACGGTCTGAATCTCCACCAAGAACCATAAAAAAAAAATTGAGATGCAGGAGATCCAGCCAGCTGCTGGGTTCGCCTTTGAAGGCGAACCCATAAAATTGAGATTCATGTTTTTGTTTCCAGTAGTTTATGGAGAAATAAAGAAATAGTTTACAAAGGAAGGAAGAATTAGTTCATGGAGAAAAGAAGAAATAGTTCACAAAGGAACACAATAGTTTACGGTCAATTTTACCAAAACCTCAAACCCTAATACAAAATCCAATCAATTTCTACACAATGTTCAAAGCCAAGTGAATTAGTGTACACAATCTACTTAAATAACACTTAGCATAAACACATTTCAAGACCTAACAAATTTTGTAACAAATTCAACACTTTCAAGTCATGAAATAAACATATTCAATGCATGAACTCTACAAGGCAGGCAACATGTTTATATGAATGTAATTCTAGCAACAAGTTAATTATTATAACAACAACTAACACTCTTGATCCAACCTAGATTAGTACCAATCCACTAAACACATGTGAGATAGAGGTTTAATTCATTCAAGCAAGACATGCACTCTAAATCACAACATGAAGTTATCTAAGTACTAATTCAACTTCCTAAACCCCTTATCATGCATTAAACACAAAATCCACAAGCTTTCAACATCCAATCAATATTTAACTCTTATTCAAGAACAAAAAAAAAAGATTTAAATGATATTAAGCATAAAACACCTTCAACATACAAGAAAAACACTTACCACAAGTCTCTAGTTTGATTCCATGGACATACAAGAAAGATTGGGTAAGTTTTGAGAGATTGGATTTGAGAGAGTATGAAGAGATGAAGCTGTTAGGGTTCTTCTTTCTGATTTTTTTTTTTTTTATGAAAAAAACGAAGTGGCCTTTATATAGGAAGAGCCACGGGTCGGGTTGCCACACAAAACGGGTCGGGCACACCTCTTGGGTCGAGTGCAGTTTTCTACGCTGACCTATGTTCGGTTTCAAGCTAATATCTAGAGAAATGCCACCTAGAAAATTATGAAAAAATAACTGATGAAAGTAGGCACATATATGAACAACTTTCATGAGAACACAATTTAAAATTCGGACAGTAAGGGTGCCATATTGGACCACATACATGACACACAAAAACTGTCTCCCCTGTTTTTTCAGCACTGACCTATGTCTGGTATTTAGCTATTATCTAGAGAATCGCCACTAAATAGTATTGCTCGAGCTTCTTTTCTCTCTCTCATGTCCGATAATGGGAATCAAGCTTCTCTTTTATGGTCGAGCGTTTCTCTTCTCTCTTTCACGGTTAACCTTCTCTTTCTCATTTTTTTTCTCTCTTTTTCTTTTCTTTTTCTTTTTCTTCTCTTCTCTTTCTATTTTATTTTGTGGTTATGAAAGGGACATCTTGATTCCAAAAACTTTTAGGTGTTATTTCTATTAAAATTAATAAAGTAGTATAAGTATCATAAAAAACGTCAAACTAGGTACTATTTCTTACAATTTTCTTAAATTATTGGTTGGATCCCAGAGAGTTTGCTATGCCTTTATAAGGTTAGACCCTCTCTTGTTCAGATCATAACTTATTTTCCTCTTGTAAAATATTTGTATCAATAAACCATAGACTACTCATGGTTCTATTTTTATTTTATAATGAAATCCTGTTAAGCTGTTCTAGTATGCTATGTGCATGCCTCCAGTGAATGATCCTGCACACTAGAAAGAATGATGTTTGATCCAGTAGCTACGGTCCATCTCACAGTGCTATAGCTTTAGATTGACTCCGTCGTAAGTCCCGTTTGAGTTGATTAAGGGCAATAGGAGTGGGTTATGTAAATCTGTGTTGAGGGCTCCTGGTCGCCTCTTGGTATCATAGCCTTAAGTATATTAGCTAGAAACCAATAAATTGCAAGCAAGTCTCTGACTTTTGCAGACCTCTGGTTTAACAACGCCATGTACTTTAAGAGTTTTTTTTGGATTCTGTTTTAAAATACGAAGACAACCTTGTGGTACAAAGGAAAGAATTTCTCCAAATATGATTTCAACTACTTCAAATATTGTTCCAACTTCAAACTATGTTCCTTCTACATCCTCTTCTTCTCAGCCAAACCAGCTTTCTTCCTCTGTCTCTTTGTCTCCTATTGTAAAAAAATTCACTTTTTCAAAAATTACCAATCTTGTGGAATACACTTATATTCCTGAAGAAGCTCAAATCAGTGAAATCGATCTCCCTCTCGTTAGCCCTTACAATGTTTTCAAAAGACATAAAAGTTTCCACAGAACCATTCAGAGCCTTATTTCTACTCCAAGACCTCCAGTCAAAGAGTATGTTCAATCGACAAGCCTAGACAATTATCTTATCCCAGCTTCAGCAACAGAGCAGTATGTTGATCTTACTCTTGATTAACAAATGGTCTTAAAATGGGTTCAAGAAGGATACTCACACCTTCATTTATGTGTTGTCCGTATTATTCTTACCTTACATGGCATAAAAAGGTCTTCATGTCATTGCCAGATTAGCCCTTAACTCCATTTATTCCAAGTATAACCAAGCTGTCATAGGCACTTCTATAACCACCATCAATACAGGCAGTGCCTGCCTAACTTTTTATCCTAATTTCAACCTTCCTCTTGCTGATCCAAACATCTGCAAGTTCCTCAAAGTTCAAGTTCAAATTTCTGGCGTCTCTATGGTTTCGGGTTCCTACATGGCTACCCTCCATCACTAACTTGCCTATCGACTTCAAGATCACACTATAGAGCTTCCTCTTCCTGGTACTTTTGTAGAAACTCTCTTCATCACAATGGAGAGACAAGATGAAGTTCCCACCATCACACAAATTCCCCGACAAATTGCTTATGATAAACTTATTAAGCTTATGCCTCTAGAATAGGTGACTAATTATGAAAAGTTGTATGTTGATACATCTTCAATCCAAACCTAAGAATTACAATTTGACAGACAAGCAGATGGCTCTGTCAGAATGACTTTCCAACTCCTACAACCATCAACAACTGCTACTCCACCTATCTTCCAGTCTATGATGATCACCTCGGTTGCCTTTGAAGACGACATTCCAGTCCATACTTTCCATCCATATGGATATGTAACTTATGCTGATAAAATTAGTGGACATTTCATTTGGGACGTTGATCCTGATATGTGTGATGAGAATTGCTCGTGCAAAAGAAACGAAAGCCCAAGCCTTTGTGCTCTGGCTCCAGAAGACCATTCAAGCCAGATGATCCCGATTCCCTTTGGATCGGCCTCCACACACCTCGAAGACCTATTGATGTGTATGAAAAAGCCTTGCGTATACTTAATGAAGAAGGATTACTTTTACCTTCTCCTCCTGAGCTTGAGCTTATCCATCCTCCTCCTCTACAACCAGTTCCTTGTCATATGGCATCCTCTTATGACTATGATGAGGATTCCCCGCCCCCCCCCTTGAACGGTTCACAGACACAAATCATGGTATCGCTACTCGTGCTTTTATTCAACCCTCAGAAGTCCTCCCAGATGGACGACAGAAACCTTGGTCTCAAGCAGAAGAAGTTCTTAACTGGCAAACAAAAAATGCCAGGTCCCAGAACAGAATTTTAAAGACTATTGATTCTAAGCTTGATAGAGCTCTTGAGAAAACTGCTCAGACCGATGAGCGAATTGCTGGCCTTGATTCTACTCTCCAAAAATTCTACCTTGAACTTCAAAGGCATATTTCTCGCCTTGACTCTGAACTAAGGACTATGTTGGCAACACAACATTTTGGTATAGAATTTGACAAGAAAGAAAGAGAAATTCAACACCTCAAAACAGAGATGAAACGCATCCACAAATACCTGGACAAAAAGAAGAAAGCACCTCCATCACTTCCTTCAAAATATTCCCTTTTCCAGTCTCCACCGACGTCCCCTCCTTCTCCTCCAGATTACTCTCAAATGTTCAAGATGTCCCATGAAACCTTCAGAAAACATCCTATCCAAGATGAATTTTCCCGAGCTCCATCCAAGCAATTCAGGCTTGACAAAAGACCTCAGGATCGTGGAAAACAACCTGCTTCATCCAAACCCAAATACCCAAAAAAGTCCCTTTTTATCTCTGAACCTAAATTCCTTACATCATCCCCATCATCTTCCTCTAATTTTTTAGACTCAGCTGACTCTGAAACTGCCAATGTTAGCAAAATGCTTATGGTAACCCCATCAGGTCATGCAGAAAGCTCACGGACCAATGAATCTGATCCTATTGTTGAGGAACCTCCAGAAGATCCTCAATACTCCAACCTAAGACCAGAATTTCCACACACAGTTGATAAAACCACTAATGGTCATTGGTTCACCCTTGACGACAAAGATCCTGATCAATGGCACAATAAAATCAATGAATTTGGTGCTTGGATAGATCTCAAAAGGACTAAATCCAACCGCCGACTAGAAGATATTCTCCGTGAATTTACTTCTAGATTCACTGGTATTCTCAGATACTGGTTCCAGAGTCTTGGTGAATATCGTCAAATTTAGTTTGTTCGCCTTCCCAGCACAGCATAAGTCCTTGGCTTCATCTTCACCAATTTTTTTGGTGACCCTCAAATGGTTGAAAAAAAAAAACAAGAATTCTTTTACATGAAGTGTTGTTCTCTCAAGAAAAAAGACCTCAATCATCATTACATAAAGATGTCTCAACGCTATTATATACTTAATGGCTATAATGATGAGTCCTTAACACAGGTTTACATCAATTCCCTTCCAGAAGAATTACATTCTGATCTTCAGAGACAGATCACTGCCACCTGCAAACTCTTGAAAGATATTACTTTGGGTGAAATTCATCACATGGCTCTTACCTCCTTAGAAAACCTCTGTGACCCCATCAGCTTTTCTCCAAAATGCTTCAAAACAAAAAGAAATTTGAGAAAGTCTATCACAAATCCCATCTTCAAATCAAATGCAAGCCTGACAGTGTTCTTATTCCACAAAGAAAAGAAAACATTTTCTTCTCAAGAGGGCAGAAAGAATCGTCGAAAATCCAATCGCTGCTACATCTGCAAGAAGAAAGGACATTTTGCAAAACAATGTCCTCAAAAAACCAAACAATCAGCTAGAATGATTTAACAAATTCAATTATCAGAACCAGCCCTCGATTCTGATGCAGATATTGAGTCTCTATTCAGAACAGTCTTAGATGGACAATAACACCGTCTTTACTCTTCTAATGTCTGACCTTGAATCTGTTTCATCTGTCTCAAAAGCAGAAAATTCTGACTCCTCAGAATCTCCTGCTTTCCAACTCCAACCATAGTCCTTCATACTCTCCACAACAACTGTTCCAAGCCCACATGTCCAAGCCCACATGTCCAGGCCCAAATACTTCTAGACAAATATGATAAGCCCATTGAGGTTGTGGCTTATATTGATACAGGAGCCTACAAATCATGCTAGACCCAAAAGTCCTTCCCTCACATTATTGGACTACCCATATCCAACATTTCAAAATAGCTAATGGAGAATTTTTCACTACCAGCCTCATCACAAAAATATGCATTAGGATCAAATTCTTCCCAAGCTGTATCATTTGGAGTAAATTCATTGGAAGTCATCTTCCTGGAAAAGATTTGCTTTTAGGATGGGATACATACTGTCAATTTAAAAAACTCAAAATCCTCCCCAATGGGATCCGATACAAAAGAGTTTTCAAACCATTCACCAACAATTCAAAAATCTTTTCCCTCCAAGAGAGTCCTCCTACCTTTGACCATTTCAAACAGTTCCTCCTCTCTTACTGTGCAAATAACCATTCTCTATTCAAATACCCTAATCATTTGTGGCACAACCCAGATTTCTTCATTAAACTTTCTTTTAAGCTTAATGAGGATATTAATCCCACCAAAGCCAGTCATCCTGGTATGTCACCCTCAGACCTTCAACTAGCCTGACATTCTTGTCATCGATTATAAGCCCTTAAACAGATTCCTCCAGGATTATAAGTTTCCTTTACTAAAAACCTCCACCCTTTTGGTCCATCTTTCTAAGGCCAAATTATTCTATAAGTTTGATCTAAAATGGGCATTCTGGCAATTAGGCATTCATCCCACAGACAGGCCAAAAACAGCCTTCTGCATACCTAATGCACAATATCAATGGAAAGTCCTACCCTTTGGACTTAAGACTGCTCCTTCTCTCTTTCCGAAGGCCTTGACACACATTTTTCATCCAATCCTTCACAGTACCTTGATTTACATAGATGATATTTTGCTCTTCAGTTCTATAGAAGAAGACCACCGTCATTTACTTTCCCAATTCTGTGAAATCATTAAACAATATGGTATCATGCTTTTTGAAAAAAAAGTTTCATTACCTAAGAACATATTGATTTCTTTGGCATACACGTGTCACATAACACATATTCTCCTGGTCCACATCTTGCCCAAAAACTGCTCAAATTTTCAGATGACCACATGTCACGAGAACAAATACAACAGTTCCTTGTTACCATCAATTACATCCGTGACTTTATTCCTCACGTGGCCAGATACACCTCATCTATTTCTAACCTCCTAAGAAAGAGTCCAAAACAGTGGGGCCCAGAACACACTCAGGCCATCCAACACCTCAAAAACGTTGCTCAACAACCGCCCCCACTCCATATTCCATTTGATGGGTTACGCATCCTCCAAACTGATGCGTCAGATCTCCACTGGAGAGCATTGTTCCTTGAAGAAAAAAAACAACAAAAGGCACTACTGTGCCCATGCCAGTGGATCATTCAAAGCCTCACAGCAACATTACCATACAATATACAAAGAGATCCTTATTGTCAACTATGGGATAGAAAAGTTTGATTTTTATCTCATAGGTCATTCATTCAAAGTGGAAATGAACAATTCCTCCTTTCCACGTGTCTTGGATTTTAAGAACAAGATTCCTCTTGATCCTCTCTTTCTGAGACTCAAATAGCGGTTTGAAAGATATGACTTTCAGACCTTCAATATCAAAAGAATCCCAGAATCTTATCCTTGATATGCTTTCAAGACTAAAATCGATTCAGCTTATTACCCCTTCCTCATTAATTCCTCTGGTCTACACTACCTTACGATCTGTGGCATCCTCCTCCAACAATCTCCCAAATCCCATCGAAAACCTCCCTGCCAGGTAGACACCTTCTTTTCCTCATTCTCTTCTCTTAGAATTTCCTAGTATCAAGACTGCCAAGAATGTTAAGGCATTTGCTCTTCAAAATGTTTCTCGATACTTTGACAATCTTCATGAACCAGGCAACCGTCCTTTCACCTTAACCCAATCAGACAAGTTATTCCTGAACCTTTTCCACATTCGTCCTTATCTAGTTACTTCCTTTACCCATAATACTCTCTAGTATCTTTGGTGTATTTCTCTTATGTACTCTCACCCTGTTGCTTTCCCACTCATGTAACTCTACAACCATTTTCATGATCCAGTCAATCAAGACTCTCTTCTCTGGACATTTCTCTAATGGTTCTTCCCTCTTTCCACATGGTGAAAAGAATTGATTAAATTAATAGGTTATTATAACATTTGGAAAATGGATGAATTTATGAGTAACAAAATTACTTGCATTTACATTTTCCACAGGCCATATATGTTCAATAATCATACCAAGTTACTCTGGTCTAATAATCTTACATATGAGTACCAGACCGTCTATGACATGGACATTCAGTGGCCGACTATTTATCCTTCACTTATGAAGTTTCTCTATGAAGCCATGTAATACACCCTCCCAATCGTATGTACTGTAGACATACATGTATTGTGATATATTTTTCCAAAATTGATTGTATGGTACTATAATGGAGTTTATTGGATGATTAGTACTATTTCGTAAAGTATAAACGAAATCCAATTATATGTTTCGAAATTTCTAGTAAGGATTTTCCATAAATTAGATGTTAAAAGTATTAAGGGTATCAGAGACTCGAAAAATATCTGGAATGGTTTCAGATGATTAATAGGGTTCCATAAAGTATATGAGAAATTTAAATTATAAATTTTGGAGAACATAGTAAAGATTTCCATAGATTGGAGTATTAAGAATAATTATTGGAAGTCAAAATATATTTTTACGATATGAGGTTGTGATTTAATTAATTGATGAAAAAGTAAGTTGAAATAGGTTTTGTGGAAAAGAGTTAATGGATTGTTATGGATTAAATTGTAAATCAAAAGATTGTGATTAAGATTATGTGAATATGTTTTTAAGTTGTGGCCATTTTATAGTTTTAAAATGGAAAAGGGGCAAATTTCAATTAGAGATATGTAATATAAAATAATATAATATATAATATATATGTATGTTTTTAGTGCTGGAAATCAGAAATTGAGAGATGAAGAAATAAAAAAAACAGAGGAGAGGCGGTGGAGAAAGAAAAGAAAAGAAGAAGAGAAAAAGAGAGAGAGGGAAGAGAGGAGCTCAGGCCAAAGAGAGAGAGAAGAGGTCCGGTCCAGCAGAAGAAGAAGTAGCAGCTGAAGGAAAGAAGAAGCAGCTCGACCAGAAGAAGAAGGAAAAGAAGATGAAGCATGTAACATCCCAGATTTCGAATTATTAAATTTAAATATGTGAATTATTAAATTTATTATATGAGGGGTACAAAACGTAATTAAATGCATGTTTATTTTATGGTTTCCAGGTGGATCAAATTGAACGGTCGAAAACGATGCATGAAAGTTGAAAAACTGAGACAGTGAGTATCGCGACCTGGTCATCGCGACCACAGCTCGCGATGAAAAAAATGGTAATTCTTGGCAGTGAGTACCGCGACCAGTCACCGCGACCACAGATCGCGATGAAAAAATGAAATTCGGGCAGTGAGCAACGCGACCACCAGCCCGACCATGGTACCGCGAGGTGTGCTCACGATGAAAGCGGTGGAATCACTCCAGTGAGTATTGCGACCAGGTGGCGCGACCACAGGTCGCGACGATTGAAAAATATAAAAAAAAAAATTTGGCTTCTCGCAGAAGCCACAAAAAAAAATAGAGAAGAGAAAAGAGAGAGTGAGAGACTGAGAAAAAGAAAGAAAGAAAGAAGAAGAAGAAGAAAAGAAAGAAGAAGAAGAAAGAAAGAAGAAGAAGAAGAAAAGGAAGAAGAAGATGAAGGAAAGAGAGAAAGAAAGAAAGAAAAGGTGGAAGAGAAAGAAAAGGGAAAGGAAAAGAAAACGTAGAACCGCGATAGTCGAGAGAAAAACGGTATCCAGGTTGGTGTACACACGTTTCTGAAACTTAGTTTGATAAATGTTTTGATTGTTATGGATTTTAGATATATTCGTATGGATTTGTTTATATTGGATTTTATATATATATATATATTCGTATGGATTTGTTTATATTTTTGCATATTGTTGGCCAATATTTTGCTCTTATGGATATTCATATCAAAACCTGGTTTATACTTTTTCTTTTATGGATTTTGACTGAAATCGATATTCGTGATTTCTGAAACAAAAGAACTAAATTGTTATGATAGTTTGAACGGCCCTGATATATGTATAGGGATATTTGGATATAGGAGATTGACATGTCAATTGGGTAAATATATGGCAGTACTGCACCGTGATGTATAATGTCTCTGATTCTTGATTTCGGATACCATTTCCTCGTGAAATGGGAAACCGACTGTTTACCACGGATACCATTTCCTCGTGAAATGGGAAACCGACTGTGAGAATATCCGGATATCATTTCCTCGTGAAATGGGAAACCGACTGTTTATATAGGGATACCATTTCATATGAGATGGGAAACCCGACTGTAAAACCCGTAATCCAGTCCTGTACACCCTGTTATGTGTATCATGGGCCAAATTGAGAACTTATGATTAGAAAATGTTATGGAAAACAAAGAAGTGATATGGAACTGAATTTCAGGAAGTTTTGAAATACTGTCTATTTACTTAATTTTGATAATTGTAAAACGTTTGTTATAAATATTTCTATTTCTGAAAGTACTGGTTTTAAGTTTTATTGTTTATATACACTTTTGAATTTCTGAATTTACATATACTGTTTTATATTATATTACTATTTATTTTAGTGTACACCCACTAGGCAGCTTTGCTTAGCGCGTTAGTTTTGTTTCTAACGCGTAGGTAATAAAGATACCGAGGACGGAAAAGACTGAAGAGGCACCAGCTGCAGAAAAGAGCTCAGAGTCACAGTATCTTTTGGGGTAGTTAGTTATATACATATTTTTGTATAATATAATTTGATATGCATGCATATACAGAGGATTGTGTAATGAAGTTTTGTAATTATGTGCTGTAACTATTTTATGTTATGCTTTCTGTTTTGCATTTTTCAAAGGATTGTAGGAATTATAGTTAATGAATTGTTTTATAAACTGTTTGGAAGTCGCACTAATCGACAGAGTGCGTATTGATTTGAAAATATGGATATAGAAGTGTTGAAAGTATATTGTTTTATATTTGTTTTATTGAAAACAGGTTTTTGGGGAAACGCGAAAAATAGAGGAAACTCTGCCGAAATTTTTGAAAATAAATTTTTATGGGCTCACTTGAAAAGATTTTTAAATTATAAATTATATGGTTTCCAGTTTACAAACAGAACTAAGAAAGTTTTAAAAACCCGGTAGCGCTTCCTGGGTCGATCCAGCCGGGTCGGGTCATGGGGTATTACATTGAAGGTGGTATCAGAGCGCGGTTTAGGCGTTTCTGGACCAAAGAATCTGTATATGCATGCATTGTCTAAAGATACCCATAGGAATGTGTGACTCTAATCTGCAGACCTCTCTTCTGTCTTATATAGGATAAAAGAAATGGAAGGAAGCGGTGATAGACCTGAGAGTCTCGCCAGCGTGGCTGCGGGAGCGTCTAGGGAATCAGTAAGCCCGAGAGTGGCGGATCCTGTACAGCCAGCATTTATGCAGTAAATGGCTGAGTTCTTTCAGAACGTGGCTAGAGTAGCGCCACGAAGATCAGCCATAGAGCGGCTGGCTAAACACAGACCTACTGATTTCCATGGTAGGAAGGATGAGGATGCGTCTGCTGTAGAGTACTAGTTTGAACGGACGAACATAATATTGGAGCAGATGCACTGCACACCTGAAGAGCGATTGGAGTGTGCAGTATCCTTATTGCAGGAGGACGCCTATCAATGGTGGACCTCCATTATACAGACAGTGCGACCAGAGGATAGAACATGGGACTTCTTTCAGAAGGAATTACGGAGAAAATATATTGGTCGCATCTATTTGGATAATTTGAAGAGAGAGTTTATCAACCTGAAGCAAAGGCAGATGACAGTGACAAAATATGAGAGAGAATTTGTCAGGTTGAGTAAATATGCCCGAGACATGGTGGCGACAGAGGCGGATAAATGTAGGAGGTTTGAAGATGGACTGAATGTTTATTTCCGCCTACAGGTTGTGTAACAGTCTTACTTTCTAAGTAATTAAATTTGAATATATAAATAAAATGTTGATTAATTGAGGAATGTTACAGGTTGCTGCCTTTGAATTTGAAGATTTTACCATACTAGTCTCGGCAGCTCTAAATGTTGAACGAATTAAGAAAGAAGAGCAGGCCAGAAGAGAAAGAGGGCAGCAAAGAAGAGGGGCATGGTCATCCAGCTCATATCAGCCCCAGAGTAAGAAGTTTAAGGGACCGTAGTCTAGTGGTCCAGTGCAGTCGCAGAGGCCCATACCCACAGCTAGGCCGGGTCAGTCTGCGACTTCCGTAGCCAGTACCCCTGGGAGGACATTTAGAGGACCAGCCCCTGTATTATGTGAGCAATTCGGAAAGAGGCATCCTGGTGAATGCTGGAGAGTTACAGGAGCTTGCAACAGGTGTGGAGCTCGTGATCATTTTTACAGGGATTGTCCGAAAAATTAGTTTACTCCTATTCAGCAACCGGAGAGATCTGCCCCTACTACTTCCAGAGGTAGGAGGCCCAGTCAGACAGGACCTGAAGGTGGTAACCAAATAGGGGTGTCAAAATCAGTGGCAAGACCTGATAGTCGAGCTCCTACACGAGTTTATGGTGTTAGAGCTCAGGAAGACAAGGATGCACCTGACGTGATAGCTGGTATTATTTCTATTTTTGATACTCCAGCTATTGAATTGATAGATCCACGCTCTACTCATTCCTACATCTGTGATGCATTGTTGAAACAAAGAAATTTGAAAACTGAACCTACTGCATATGATGTATTAGTAAGTAATCCGATAGGCCAAAGTGTAATTGTGAATCGTGTGTACAGAAATTGTCCGATTCGGATACAGGAGTGTGAATGTTCAGGAGATTTGATGGAGTTGCCATTCCATGAGTTTGATGTAATCCTAAGCATGGATTGGTTAACTCGGTATAAAGTGGTGATCGACTGTTAACTGAAACGAGTGACCCTCAGAACAGCAGATGGTGCAGAAATCACAATGGTGGGTGAAATGAGGGATTTTCTCTCCAATGTTATCTCAGCCACTACAGCCTGTAAGTTGATCAGAAAGGGGTGTGAAGCATATTTGGCACAGGTGGTTGATTCTAGAAAGGTTAATTCTGAAATCCAGAATATACCCACTGTGTGTGATTTTGCAGATGTGTTTCCAGAGGAGCTTCCTGGTTTGCCACCTCAGAGAGAAGTAGAGTTTGTGATTGATGTGGTACCAGGTACGTCTCCAGTATCGATAGCTCCCTATAGAATGGCACCAGCAGAACTGAAAGAACTGAAGATACAGTTACAGGAATTGCTGGATAAGGGCTTCATCAAACCCAATGTATCCCTCTAGGGAGCTCCAGTCCTGTTTGTGAAAAAGAAAGACGGGTCCTTGAGACTGTGCATCGATTACAGGCAGCTGAATAAACTTACTGTTAAGAACAAGTATCTGTTGCCGAGAATCGATGATTTGTTTGATCAACTGAGAGGAGATTGTGTCTTCTCAAAGATAGATCTGAGATCAAGTTTTCATCAGTTGAGGATAAAAGAGTCAGATATTCCGAAAACTGCATTCAGAACCAGGTATGGACACTATGAATTTGTAGTGATGCCATTTGGGCTGACTAATGCACCTGCAGCCTTTATGGATCTGATGAACAGAATATTCCGACCATACTTGGATCAGTTTGTGGTGGTATTTATCGATGATATCCTGGTGTACTAACAGACAGCAGAGGACCATGACAGGCACCTCAGAGTAGTATTACAGATTCTGAGAGAGAAGCAACTGTATGGCAAACTGAGCAAATGCGAGTTCTGGTTACCTGAGAT